>JAVLUX010000026.1:21115000-21525000 GCA_032164185.1 Moxostoma hubbsi | reverse complement strand
TACATTTTTCACAGCTTTCTTTCCTATATTTACCAAGGGTGCCAATATGTTTGGCCACCACTGTACAGTGTATATATATATCCCACCTCCTCCTTGCCCATCCTGAACAAATTATATTATTCTTCTCACCACAACTGTACAGAGTGGTTATCTGAGTTACCACAGACTTTGTCAGTTTGAACCATTCTCTGTTGACCACTCACATCAACATGTGTTTCTGTCCACAGAACTGCTGCTCACTGGATGTTTTTTGTTTTTGGCACTATTCATAGTAAATTCTAGAGATCAGCAGTTACAGAAATATTCAAACTAGCCCATCTGGCACCAACACTCATGCCACAGTCCAAATCACAGAGACCACGTTTTCCCCATTTTGATTGTTGATGAGAACATTAACTGAAGCTCTGCATCTGCATTATTTTATACACTGCTCTGCTGCCACACGATTGGCTGAATAGATAATCGCATGGATGTTTGTTGGTGCCAGACGGGCTGGTTTGAGTATTTCAGTTACTGCTGATCTCCTGTGATTTTCACACACAACAGTCTCTAGAATTTACTCAGAATGGTGCCAGAAATAAAAAACATCCAGTGAGTGGGAGTCCTGTGGACAGAAATGCCTTGTAGATGAGAGAGGTCAACAGAGAATGCACAGAATGGTTTGAACTCATAAAGTCTACGGTAACTCAGATAACCGCTCTGTACAATTGTGGTGAGGAGAATAGGATTGGCGCTGTTTTGGCGGCGTGAGGGAGATCTAGACAATATTAGGCAGGTGGTTTTAATGTTGTGGCTGATCCGCGTGTGTGTGTGTGTGTGTGTATGTATGTATGTATGTATGTATGTATGTATGTATGTATATATATATATATATATATATATATATATATATGCATATACATACACACATTTCCTGTATTTGTCAGTATTTCTTTAGCAGTGCATTCCTGATGGTACCATTGTTTAAAGTGATCATTATCACTCAACCCTTTGATAATTATTTGTCAGGTTTAGAACAGTATAATGAGTATAAGCAAGTTCCAAACTCACAGACTACAGACAAACTCAGATCCCCTCTGTACCTGTTTCTCTCTGTATCTACACCTGTCCCTCCAACAGCCTGTTTTTTGTCTCTTTTTGCCCCTTACTTATGTTTCCTTCTCTTTCCTGTCCAACCTCTGCTGCTGTGCTGTATTATCCTTATCTCACCACTGCAACTCTCTCTCTCTTTCTCTCTTTTTTTGTTGTGTTTGCAGTGGAGGGGCAGTGGTTGGACTGGGCATCCTGGTCTCAGTGCTCCGTTTCTTGCGGTTCGGGCAATCAGCAGAGGCAGCGGCGGTGCAGTGTGTCGGTACATGGCTGGGCAGAGTGTAAGGGGCCGCATGCGGAAACTCGTGAGTGTACCAACCCATCTTGTGGGGGTAAGTCTCACACACACACACACACACACACACACACCTGTTAGCTTACAAACTTAAATTGACAGGTACATTATTCGCACAGCTATAATTTTTTTACTGTCCTGGTCTAAATGAATTGTCGTGCTGTGAATTGTCTATGTTAAATCCATGGAGCCTTATCAGTGTTCACTGCTCATCTTGTTCCTTAAATTGATTACTTGGTCAGCATATGCCAGTTAGCAGCCCTGATCTGCTATCTAAGAGTATAGTAGCTTCATGAAGGTGCATTGTCCACATACAAATTGCAGCTAAATATGGTTGTAACTCCTCTTATGAGTGCTTAAAATGTTGTAGAAAGCAGGCGGCAAACAAACTTTCATTTAAAAGAGATGTTTGTTTGCCATTATGGCAACACTAACTCATCAAATGAAAAAGAAGAGCATATATTCAGATGCACAGTGTTGTCAAGCGCACTTTCTGAATTTTAACAAGCTGATTGAATCATAGTGATGGGAAAATGCCCTACGGTAGGAAAAGTTTGGGAATTGCAGCATGCAAATTGTGTTTTGCACAGCTTGTGTTGTAGGTGTGTTTGCTCTATTGCTTGATTGCAATTTGTTTAGTGAATCAGATTCCTAAACAGGAACAAGACAGCATGCAAGTAAATGATGCTTTTAGTAGGTTTAGCTAATTCTTAGAGAATTTACGTCACAGACTTTGGTTATTTTTAAGAGCAACAACCACATTCTAAAAACAAATTCTCTCTCTCTCAAAAAAAAAAAAAGTGACAACCACATTTACCCAAAATCTGTAGTGTGTATAGAACCAAACTTTTCAAATTGTTGTTAATAACATAATTAAATGCACATGTAAGATGTGCAAGCAAATCACAACTTGTCTTGACTGACTCATTTGTAAATTTTGACTTCCAGTCTATCTCCACTGTTGTTGCTCCACAACAGCCTTGTGGTCTTGAGATAACTCATACATAATGTTAATGAAAGTGCACACTGTTTAAAAGTAACATTTTAACAAGCATAAATGAAAAATTGTGCCCATGTCGATTATGTTTTACAAAATATAGTACTTATGAAATACTTAAAAATAATAATAATCTGCGTTAAAATGTTGGCATCCAACCATGTGGAATTTAGTTTATAGCCTCAAGATGCAAAAACATTTCTGTGATTATAACTATGTTAATCATTGCACATTTCCAAGTGACTCCTGTATTCCATACACAAGGAAGACACATTTTGAGTATTAACTCTTACAAATAAATCCGGTTGTCAGTCTAAAACTTTGTAGTATGTTTATGGCTAATGATGCATTTGGTCTCACTGGTTGGGCATACCTTGAGAAGTGCAGTTGCTGTTGTCCTCCTCATAATTTCCATATTAACTCTCATTCCTTATTTTGCTCCCATCTCCATTCCTCCTCCTCTGTGCAGGTGGAGGGAACTGGGGTGCATGGAATCACTGGAGCCTGTGCTCCAAGACCTGTGACTCTGGTTGGCAGCGGCGCTTCCGTATGTGTGAGGGTACTGGAATCCAGGGTTACCCCTGTGATGGGTCCGGCGAGGAAGTACGTGCTTGCAATGAAAAGAAGTGCCCAGGTGTGTTTCCAATGCGAGTGCCGAACTCATGTTATATGTTTTAATTTATTTATTATTTTTAATTTTTTTGTCATCCTATTTCTTTGTTTTCAAGTCAAGTGGTTTTTATTGACGTTCAGCCATATGCAGTTAGTACAGTACACAGTAAAACGAGACCCTCCAGGACCATGGTGCTACATAAAACAACATAGGACAAACACAGAACCACATGAGACTACACAGACTAAATAACATACCTATATAAAATACCTATATAAAGTGCACGTGTGCAAATGTGTGCATAAAGTACGGGACAATACAATAAATTGCTAACAATGAACAGGACAATAGACACAGTAAGAGACAGGGCAGCGCCAACCAGTACACAGTAGTGCAAAAAGATGACAGTTTCTAAAAATGCCAAATGTAAACATAACATACTATGAGATACTGTTCTATGGACATAGCAGTTATTGAGGTAGCAACCAGGTATAAAGTGACAGTAATTAAAGTGCAACTCAGGACACGTGTGCGTGCGTGTATGTCAAACCAGTCTCGGAGTATTGAGGAGTCTGATGGCTTGGGGGAAGAAGCCGAATGCTTCGGTACCTCTTGTCAGACAGCAGGAGGATGAAGAGTTTGTGTGAGAGGTGTGTGGGGTCATCCACAATGCTGGTGGCTTTGCGGAAGAAGCGTTTGGTCTAAATGTCTTTGATGGAGGGAAGAGAGACCCCGATGATCTTCTCAGCTGTCTTCTCTTTTGTTCAACTCTGCTTTACTTTATTGACAGAGCATTTTATTTAATATGTGTCAGGTGATCCATTCCCAAGTGGACAGAGTTAAATACAGGTGTTAACAGGGTCAAACATGTTTTGTGATCCAATTATGTATACCACATTCAGAGGTCAGACATGCAGGGGACCAAATTGATTTGTCCATCCTGATGCATCTCGGATGATGTCAAAGGATCGCCTACTCACCTGTCAATCAACCTTTAAACTAAAAACGGGTTTTATAATTTGCATGCTGCTGTTACATGTTGCTTTAAATGAAAACAGTCCTTTATACATTTTTTTAATGCCCATACATGCAAAGAGATCACACTACTTTGGTTTAGCTGACAACAATTTGCATTGAAACATGCATGTCAAAAATACAGTTCATACAGGTACTCGACTTAAACAACAATGAGCATTTGACATAAATGATATTCTTCACGGAAACCTAATTTATACAAAGCAATGACCAAACGCATTATTAATGTGAGTATGCTGGCTCGCACTGAATATTCTGCAGGGTACATACTGTATGTTCTCTCATACCATCACATAAAGCTAAAAAGAACATTGTGTCTTTCTTAATTGGGACTTTAAGGAGCAGGTGCGGTTAGGGGTTTTGTGTTCCATTGCGTGTACTCGACTTCACTCACTTCCTGATGTTGAAACCATCATTTCTAAAGCATTTCTTCTGTGCCATATGTTGATTGTATGTGACAGACTAGGAAAGTAAATATTCGAATATGTTTTACAAGAGATGATGCAAAGTGAACGGTAAATACCCTAAACATCCTCCTCAAACGTATGTTAAATTACGCACGGTTATAGGCTTTGAATATAAAACCTCAAAAACATTGATAACCTATTAATAATTATATCTAGGTTTTAGATGTAGGTTATTATATCATACAAGAGTAAAACCGTTCTTCTAACAGTTACTTAACCCTGCAAGCATCCCTTTTCTTGCTGTTTTAAATAGCCAACCTTTTTTATTTTTTTTCTTGAATGGTTAAATGCTCCATTCCGCCATCATTATTCCTTAGGTATTTTTGCATAGCATCCCATATGCAGCTTTTGTTGAAAGTGCCTATTACTTTGTTTCCATTCCACATCTGTAAACTCTTTGAAGGACAACACTCACCCACCTGTCTTTACGTCGTAGTCGCATCTAGAGTTGCCAATTAAGGTTTCTCAGCCTTTCTCCACTTCTTCAGAATGCAACGACTGATGCTTTTCGAATGCACAGAAGTTTTCAGAATACATGTAATGCACATCTTAACAAATATTTGTGTTGGACTGTAAAGTTTAGGGGACATATAAACAATACATTCAGAATCTGCAATCGGATTGAATTTATGAGGATTGACGAAAAATAGTGAATGTAAACATAGCCATGTGTGCAAACAGTACACTCTGTAAACACAATAAACACTGTGATCAATAGCAATAAATAAGTACCAAAAAACAGCAGGTGCGATGCAGTGACACATAGCATGGAGTGTAGACAGTGAACATTTCAATATACATTAGTCAAGGTAGATGACTATAGGTGAATATAAATAATGCTGTGAAGGTTAGAAATAGTCCATACATTAGGTTGTACAGTCTTAAGTTCCTGTGTCCAGTCTCATTTTACAACATGTCTTTTTCCAGAGTTTTCTTTTTTTCAACAATTGTTTGGAAACATTTGTAATGTTTAATTGGCTACACGATCGACACTGTCACATAGTTCCTGTTGTCTTTTGGTTTTGTGCTGTTATGTTGAAATTCTTGTATAGTTCCAACTTTCCTGTTTCCCGTTTGTTTTGTAGTCCTTTTGTAGTTTTATTTCATGTTTCCCCAGGTGTTCCTTGTTTTCCTTTGTATATTTAAGCCCTTGTTTCCCCTGGTTTGTTGGTCAGATTTTGCATGTTTGGTCTATGCTCTGTGCTGGTTTCCTGTGTTTTGTTTTCTTATATTGTGAGTTGCTTGTTCATCTTTTGTTTACATTAAAGCTGCATTTAGATCCTCATTCCTCACCTACCTTGCCACAGAAAAACTGGCCAACAAACCAGTGGAAACAAGGGCTTAAATATACAAAGGAAAACAAGGAACACCTGTGGAAACAATCAGTGAGAACCAATCGTGAAATAAAACTACAAAAGGACTACAAAACAAACAGGAAAGGAAAGTGGGAACTAAACAAGAATTTCAACATAAAAGCACAAAACCAAAAGACAACAGGAAAAATGTTACAGACACCAAAGTACATCAACACCCATTATATACAGTCTGTATATCTTTACCTATGAGTCTCGTTTTCATACACATTAAATTAAATATGCCATCTAAACTGACGTAGGTCCAAAATAAAAATATTAAATTGCAAAAATAATATCTTAACACCAATATGTTTTGCCTGACCACTTATGATAAGATCCTCTGAGATAGATGCAAATACCAGCTGTAAACAAGGCCTCAATCTCCGTTTCTCTCTCCCTTCCTGCTTTACTCAGTTGTTATCTACACTATCTAGCATCTTCTTTTTCCTTTCAATCAGTCTTTCTGCATGAGGGCCTCCATCTATCTCACTCTCTCTGTCTTTATTTAACAGTCTTTCTACATGCCTTTGTTTCCATTCCTCCTTTCCTCTCTCTTTCAATCTAGAGTGGTCATTCTTGGTGGAAGGGAATTGTTCAAAGTGCTGCTCCTTGTGATTTGTCAGCATGTCAAGCACAGCAGCAAACAGCAGATTTTAATAAGCATGTCCTTGACTTTAGCTTTGGGAGGCTATAGATTAAATAAATGTCAGACTTTGCTGCAGAGCTTATTTTTATTTTGCACAAGGCTTTGATAGCACCACGATATTGAGGACAAAAATTTGTCTGATAACTTTTTAGGGCTTTATTATGTTGGAATGAGAATGGGAGGGTTCTGTTATGCTTTTAAATGAGAGCTGGAGAGAGATGTGTGCCATTGCAGTCATTGATCTTCACAGAGTTTGCTTGTGTGGCAGTGGGTGCAACTGGAATAGATGTCATATTTAAAGTGTAGGCTACTGTTTAAACATACTTTCTAGTCTTTGTCCGCTGGATAATCTTAAAGATGATGTGTATTATTTATTTTTTTCATTTTAATTAATAACTTTCTCCAATCCCAGCTTATTATGCAGAGAGGACTAGAAATAATCCTTTTGTAAGTTGATTTATCAGAAACCTGTAAACACTATACAGTGCCTTTGTGGCAATATTAAAACCTGTATATGTTTGTATAGCATGAGTTTGGGGCAGGACAATCTGTTTGTTCTGCCAAAGGCATACAGAGTGAGTATTTAGAAATTAGTAGGACAACTATATTTATTTTTACAATTCCATTTGGTGACACTAGTGTTGAAAAATCACACACTTTAGCTTTAAAGACTCAATGAAATCGCTTGACATTTGACATTGTTTGGAAGCATTTCCTGTTAAGGATTTTTTATTTACACTTTTTTATATTCAATAGGCTTAAATGACATCACAACCATTGACCGTGCTTTTCTACTTGCTAGTCAGTTTCTAGCCTTTCCATTCTAGAAGGCATTTGATCTGACTTATATCTGTGAGTTCTGATATGTTTAACCGAAGATAAAGACTAAAACTTAAATCTGGCTGTGTACACTTCTCTTCTCACTTTTTGTTGCATACTGTCTGCAGCGCCTCATGAAATCTGCAAAGATGAGTACCAAGTATCTATGACGTGGAAGAGAGCCTCAGTTGGAGAGACTGTGTACAACAAGTGTCCATCAAATGCCACTGGTAAGTCATTGCAGCATTTACACATATTACAAAGGGTCTGTAACAGGGTGGGGCCGGGTCATGATTATACACACCCTGTCCCTTATCAGGTGGACCGGGTCCTTATTCACTAACTCTTCATACACACATATTTGTGCATAAATCATGTTTCATCAATAATTTTGCACTTTATTTCAGAATTTAAGATAACATTTTAAACCAACTCAAACCACACATATGGAAAAATCATCAAAAAAAAATATTTTTATTTATATATGTATTTACTTATTTATTTATTTGTGGGGGGATTTCTGCATTGGTGACATTTTTCTCTCCACGTTGGCACCTTTACATGAAATGTTGTGTGGAAAGCCCTTATATGGATATGATTTGGGTATGTATAATGCTAATTGCTGGTTTGGGAATAGAATGTTTGCAGGTTGAAATCTTGTAAGGGGTGATCATTGACCTACCCTTGTGTAAAGCACTTAACTCCACATTGCTTAAGTGTAACTGTCCCTTTAAAAAGAGTTATGCATGTTGCTGTGGATAACAGTGTCAGTTAAATGATAAATTAGTATTAAATTAATGCTGTTCAAGAACATGTTATGGTCTGAGCTTGATTAGCTTCAGAGTATACTGGTTAGCCTACATCATGTACATTTCTGAAAGTACAATCTAATCTTGTTTTAACTACAACCAAAGACATCATTTCTAATGCAATCTGTAATGCATTTGTTTCTTCTCTCACCGTGAAATACGGCTTTATTAAAAGATTTTATGATCAGTTAAACCACATTATAAAATCCATCAGAGATGTAATCACTCATTTTTGAAATCTAAAATCCGGCTTGTGATCCCACTTAAAATAAGTTGGTTTCCATGCAATTAATCTGCATGCAGTTTTAAGCCTGTAGGGGTGAATTAGTGATGTCTGAGAGGAAACTTAATAAGGATGTTTACTGCCAAATATGTGCCGCCACAGAGAGTTAATATAGCAGTGCAATGATATTAAAAGACCCAATCAACACTGTTTCTGTTCGACTGAATGGCAGTAGTCTACATTAATCTATAGTCAGTTGTTGCCGCAGAGCTTATATTGGGTGCAAGGGTGTTGTGCAAATGTATGACATGAGAAGAGATGTTTGAGTGCATTTTCTAGTGATGATGGCAGCAGTAATTCATTAATTGATTATCAAATGATGGTGAAAAGCATTATAACTGGGCATATATCCAGATGCACAGTGCAGTTATGTGCAGTTTTGGCATTTTAAAGAGCTAATTCAGGTGTCTGGATCACAGAGCTGGAGTGTGCTTGCATATTACCAAATTTGCATAATTCCTACAGAGAATTGGATGTTAAAACAACGCAGAGAGTGTATGCAAGCAAACAACGCTATCAGCAGACGCAGTCCATTCTTAGAAAATGTTCATATCGGTGTTGTCATATTTCTTATCTGGTTGGCTCTGAGTTTCTGAACCTTCCCAGCCCAGTAGACGAGTTTTGTGGGTTATTTATGTGCTCTGAGTGCACTGTGCAATAATTCTCACATACTAGTGGAGAGACACCCTAGGCACTCAAAAAAGAAAGACCTAATAAATGATGTCTTTGAAGTGGGAGCGCAGAGCAAAGTGTTGAATAAGGTCAAGACATGCTCTAATTTATATCAACTCTACATACCTGCCCAGGATACACTTACATACACGCTGAGCCTTTAAGAAAAATAAATTCCTACAGAGAGCCTGTGTGCATTTTCATCCCTGTTTATATCTCTGCTAAATTATTGGGGTGAGACAACAGTCAAATCTTATTGCTGATTATTTGAATGACGCAAATGACAGTAACATTAAGCAAAACTGTGTGTTTACAGAAGGGTAAAATTACATATTCGAAACAGACATTATCCCAGACATTATCGTATGCCACATCTTAGTGAGGTCTTTTAAATAAATCAGTAAAAGAGTAAAAGAGTAGGTGCCGGTCAAACCTTGAAAACAGTTATTGCCCCTAACCAAAATGGATAATGATCTCTTTGTCTTGCCTCTCTCTCTCTCTCTCTCTCTCTCTCTCTCTCTCTCTCTCTCTCTAGGATCTGCTAGTCGTCATTGTTTGCTGGACGTTAATGGCGTTGCTTACTGGGGTCCTCCGAGCTTCGCCCGATGTGTCTCACTTGAATATAAATATTTACATTTATCTGTAAGTAACTCTTTATTTAAGACCCCATGAAATGGCTTGTTGTTGACATATCCCAATTGAGAGTTGGTGCTGGACATATCAAAGGACTCTTTGTAACCTTTAGTTTATATCCATAAACAATGATTTGCTGCTTGCAAGTTGGTTGCAGATGGTATTAGAGGGAGGGACATTCTCATTCAAGAAAGCATTTGATTGGACATTTTCTTTGATCCATTTTCCGAGAAGTGAAAGAATATTTTAAATGGTTGTGTTTACTTTTCAAAAGTACACCAGCATATAAATGGCTTCAAAGCTACAAAACCTGTATTTACACAAAAAGCAACAAAAATCAAATTTTGATTGCATGGGTTCTTTCAAGCTCGAAAATAAACAAACAACCAGTTGCACAGCTTTCATATTGATTATGTAGGCCATTTTCAGACCTGTGCATTTTAACAATGAATGATTGCTTTTAAACTGATTCAACTGTTCCTGAATTTATGTGCTCTTTCTAATTGCTCAGCTATGATCTTTTGAAATTACAATGCAGGGTGTGTTTGCATTCAGCAAGTCAACCAAGGCTTGATGTGATGGGGTTGATTGTACCGTTAACCTGTCCACTAACCCCTCATTATAATCAGACAATGCTTAATTAGCTTTGATTGTCATTGTCTCTGGTGCCTCCTGTTCCTGCAGTACTGCCATTAAACAGTCAACAATTCATCTGCAGACATCCACCAGTAAACAAGTTCTCTGCTATTTATTTCACTAATGGAGACGTTGTTTTCTCTTTGTTATGGCCACACCTTGACTGTAGATGGGAAGTAGATTAAAGTGCTTGTCGAAGCCTGTAAAATGTTTTCGATTTGCTACAGACCCAGATCAATGTTGTTTCAGCCCTAAAGCCTTTGTGTATTTCTGCACTTCATGTTTGACTTACCTTTAAATCTGTTTATGAGTTATGTTTAAGGCTTTTTTTGTATTCCTTTTTGTAGTTTATTTGTTTGTGTGTGTGTGTGTGTATATATATATATATATATATATATATATATATATATATATATATATATATATATATATTAGTATATTTTAATATACTGCAGCGTCTCGTGTGCGTTGCGTCATAAACATACAATTTTTAATTCACTGTTAAATATAACAAGTTAAATATAATTTAATACTTAGAACACATCTTGAGATCCCTTAGTTAGAATTTGCGCTCCATCAACAGAACATGTCTGTTTTTGTGCGGTTTGGTTGTTTTCTTCACTGTATAAACTGCGCGTTGCCACACAGCTGCAATTTCAATTACTGCCCTCTGGAGTAAACATGTGGTACTACAAGCATGCATTTCTCAGGAATTTTTTTTTGTTTGTTTTTTTAGTAAAATCAAATTCTATTAATGCATTTTATTAGGGCTGGGCAATATTGCCAATCATGTTATTAATATTTATCACAATATACTTTTCATACCATCAGTGGGGGAGGGAATGCATTCCACATGTTTTTTAGACCTCATTAATGAATGTAAACATAACTTGTTTGTTTACAAGTTAACCCCAGTGTATAAACTACATTTAAAGTATACTCAGTTTAAGATTTAAGTGGCATAACTTGGATCTTACTGGCCCCAGTTAAGGATCAGTCGGGCCCCCTCCATGGGGGGGCCTCTGTAAATTTTCATTGCCCATCGGGCTTGCAGTCATTTTTATAGTTCTTTTTGGTCTACCTTCGCGGGTCCCCTCTCACCTGGGCCCTAGGGCGGCTCCCCATCCTGCCATCCCTGTAGTTGCACCCCTGGTGTGACCTCTTTTCTATGAAATTTTTCCAATTTCATCATCTTCAGCTGACATTTGACTACACTGTAAAACTTTATTGTGACGCTCCACACTCCAGCTCTGTAGGTGGCGGTAATGCACTGTGAGCTGGATTGCTAACCTCCAAAAACATCATAAGAAGAAGAAAAACTTTCTTGCCTGTGACAGCACAATGGATCATGAAAAAAATAAATGTTTAACAAAATAGTACATAAATAAACAGCAATGGTGTTTATGTCAGAGATTGTATTGTGATCAGAGTATAGTAGTAGTAGTAGACAGTAGTGCTGTCTTGTTTGGTAGACAACAATATCATATTACCCAGATAGCTTGCTAGCGGCTAACAAGCCTCATTACCAATTTCCATGTCAGTAGGGCTAATGAAGCCACTTGCCAGCTAATGCTTCCTAACAGGCTGGTTTCTTGACTGTGATTCAGATAGCTAGATGTGTGTGACTGCAAACTGCTTGCATTTTTAGGGAGACGTACCTGATCTGATCGTCTAAATTACTCAAAATATATCATCGATATTGAACATTTATTTTTTTCAATAAATATCAAAATTGTTTTATCACCCAGCCCTACGTTTAATGTGGTAGAATCTTAGCCTTCATTTGGTTTGACAAGCTCAGTTTTCTTTCCTGTGTTGATGTATATCCATCCACCAATGAAAGTTGGGAGAGGTCATATCAAAGGGCTTAAACACCTTTTTTTAAAATAACCAATAGTCTCTAGTTTGTGTTACAGCCAATTACACTAATGTTGCTTGATATTGCTAGTTTAGAGAACTTATGTTTGGACAGCATATGTGTGTGCAAGATGAGTCATCAATATTTTGGTTGTTTTCCTGGAAGAGAAAGACTATAAATGTTAAAAGTGTTAAGTAAGATAAGGGTTAATTGTGTCATCTTTTTGGAGTACACTAGCATAAAGAATGCCTCAAAGCTAACAGACATGAACTAAAAGCCTCAAAACTCTAATTTTGATTTTATGGGGTCTTTAATTTGGTAACTGGAGTATATCTCTACATGTTTATGTATTACAGCCAGAGTCTGCATGCCAATGTGGAAATAATCAGAAGATGTATAACCAGGTTTTTTTTTTCCCTGTAGTTGCGAGAACATCTTGCGAAGGGTCAGAGGACCCTGGCGGGGGAGGGCATGTCTCAGATCGTGAGGAGTCTCCTGGAGTTAATGTCCCGTAATAATTATTATAGCGGCGACCTCTTATTCTCTGTGGAGATTCTCCGAAATGTGACGGACACCTTCAAGCGAGCAACCTACATTCCAGCTCCTGACGACGTGCAGGTGTGTACAGTATGTGTGGATAACACGTTATAATAAGGTAACATTCATTAACATTAAGTAATGCATTATGTATCGTGAACTAACAATTTACAATATATTTTTTGCATAATTTATTCATTTTTGTTAAGGTAAGTTAATAAAAGTACTATTGTTCATTGCTAGTTCATGTTAGCGCATTAACTAATGTTAACAAATGCAACTTTTGATTTAAAAAATGTATTACTACAGTATATCATTAAATTAACATTATCTAAGATGAATATGTACTTTAAAAGAATTCATGTTAACTTATGTTGTTAACAAATTTTAACAGATGGAACATTATTGTAATGTGTTACTGTATGTGTGAATATGTGCATATGAAGTCAGAAGTATAAATGTCTTACCTGATTGTTGACGCTTTGTTCTTTTTTTTATGTTTTTCAATTTATAATTAAGTAGATATATGCAGTGGGGTCTACAAGTCTGAGACCACTAGTACTTCTCTGTTGCAATTTTCTAATTTAAAAGAGTTTTTGTTCCTTTTATTAATATTAGAGTTTTTTTTAATTACAAATTAGCATCAACATAATTGTTTGAGTAGTTAAATTTTTACATGAATTTAAAAATGTCTTTGTATCTTGGTATGCCTCTTTGTATTTCATGACAGCATGCACTTGAGTTGGCATAAACTCCACAGGTTGTGCAAACCTGATGATTCATATTATCTCAGCATGATTTGAGAATGTTCCAAAAAGCATCATGCGTGCTTCAATGAAAGCAAAGGAAATCTGACGTTTTGTAAAAAAGGTGCTACAGTGGTCAGAGAACCCACTTACATGCACACCAATATGCTGATAACTCCCCGAAATCATCATATTTCAAATTATGACAAAGCAAGAAACCTGAGAATCTGAAACATGAGACTTTGAGTTATTATTCAAACCATGAACCACACAACACTTGCGTGCATCGGATAAGCTGGTAAGAATGCCGGTAAAGGTTTTTATATATCCAACACAAACTCAGAGTAATGGGCAAACCCCGTCAATCAGTTTATCCTTGTCATTTTTCACCTTACACCATTATAGGAAAGTCATTTTATGCATTCACATAACCACACACGTTGTCAGCTTTTTAAGCATAATCAGCGTAAGAACGTGCATGTAAACACAGTCAATCTCACAAATTGTGATTAGTGAACTAAAATAGTGCAGAATCTTTAACATTTCTAATTCATCTTATGTAATTTATATCAATGTTTATGAATGTATTTACTTAATGCGTTTATGTATGTATTAAGTATGTATTTATTTTGACTTTTTCAAAATCCTTAAATTTTGTGAGAACAGCTCACCTCACAGCCAGTTTAAGTTCTCTTTCGGAGCCCGTGAGTAGGATCAATCCTTGAACGCTGCATCGGAGAGCACGCTAGCGAAGCAGACTGAGGCGATACAATACATCTTGCATCGCCTGCAGAACCTTGGAGCTGGTATCCAGACCCCTCCATCCCCCGCTGGAGGGCTGGGAGATAAATCTTGTGTTCCCTTTTGTTTTGTGTTACCCTAATTTTCAAAGAGCGGTTTCCTCACCCCTTGAGTCACACAGCTGGTGTTTAAGACTGCCGTTATCACGGCAACCGGACATTGAGTACCTGCAGCCTGGACGCCATGAACGCAGGCATCTTGCCTTCCCTCACCCATCTGCACCACACACACACACACACACCCACAGCCAGGTAGTTGTGACGAGCTACGAGGATAGTCAAAAGCTCTCCTCCCCCATTGCCGATCCCCCCGATGTATATGGAGGGAGGTAAGTCTTCGAGGTTAATCTCAGCGCAGCCACCTTGGGACAAAGCGAGGCTCCTCGATGTGTGATGCACCTCAGCCATTTAGGGCTTTGGGTCAACTGGGAAATGAGCAAGTCTCACGAGAGAGTGCGCACAGTCGGTGATAGCGCACCTTACGAGTGAGTGCGCTCATTCAATGCTGAACTGCCTGAAGTCATTCAGGCAGAGTACAGTGGTCCCACTGAAATTGTTTCAGAGGCTCATGGGGCATTTGGCGTCCTCGGCGATGGCCGCGCCACTCGGGTTGATGCATATGAGACCGCTTCAGCACTGGCTTCAGACTTGAGTCACGAGATAGTCATGGCGCCACGGCACACATCGCGTTGCCGTCACGCCGATCTGTCTCCACTTCTTCAGCCCTTACAGCAAGCATCCAGGTGTGTCTTTTTATGACAGATGCCTCCAAGCTAGGCTAGGGTCCCATGCACAACGTGCATGTAGCCGCTGGTTAGTGGACAGGACTGCAACTGTGTTGGCATATCAACAGCCTCATGTTGTTGGTGGTGCTACTCGCCCTGCGGATGCTTTTGCCGTTGATCCAGGGCAAGCGCTTGTTGGTCCGGCCGGACAACACAGTGACGGTGGTGTATATAAAACCGCCAAGGTGGCTTACGTCTGAGTCGCATGCCACCTTGCAGGTCGCTGCGGGCCTCTCACATCCCGAGCAGCCTCAACGCCACAGCGGACACACTGTCGCTGCAGGCGATTCTCAGCGAATGCCTCTTGTGTACAGTGCCTTTCCCCTCCATGAGGCAAAGACATGCACTTCTTTCCCATGCAAGTTCACGATCCTGTGAACCCTGGATGCCTTCCACTCTAACCCTGTGTCTCACGAATTTGGCAGAGGACTTCGCAGCCAGACCCACTATGATTACAAATATGCACAGTACTGAGATAGGTGCTCCACAGGTGCCGACTACTCCGGTAACCCCCTCTGATGTATTTCCATTCTCACTGTTGGCAGACCCGCGTCTCCCTTGGCAGAGCTTTCTCTGTCCCGGTCACTGTGTTTGTAGGCAGGACCTACCACCTTCCATGTGCGGCAGATGAGCCCACTTGTAGTTTTGCCACATGTTACCTCCCCTTCGGGCAGGATGTGGTCTCCACGGGGTATTTTCCCCCTGAAAGAATAGGAAAGGTAAAGAACCCCTTCCCTGATGCATATAATAGCGTTAGATGGCCCCAGCTGGATCTAATTCTCTGTGGAGAGAAAACATAGAGAGAAATAGACCGCGGTTGGTGTGGCCTGCTCCCATGCTAGTTATGTTGCTTCCCCCCTCAGGGGTGTGGGGAACTATGTGACGTCTTGTGGGGTGTTGGGGGAGGTTACGTGCAGACTGATGCACCTGCTATTACACATGCAGCAGCTTGCTTGCACCTGCATCGGCAGTTCACATAACAGTTCAACTCTTGTTGTGTTTTTCTATAGGGACCCCTAGTGTCACTACATCGACACAACGTCGAGTTGTCTCGGTTACTGTTGTAATTTTTCAAAAAATAATTTTCCTGATGGAGGGAACGAGACATTGTGTCCCTCTTGCCATAATGCTGTACTATCCGCTGAAATGGCCAGGACCTTGTCTCACTCCTCAGCACAAAACCTGAATGAGTGGCCGCATTCCAGCTCCTTTTATTTCACTTTAAATTTCGCTTTAAATCCCACTCGCCAATACTCATTAGCCTTTTCTCAAAGACTGGAGGTGGTTGGGGCTCCCAAGAGCAACCCCAAGTGTCACTACATCGACACAACATCTCATTCCCTCTAACAGGGAACAGAGGTTACAACAGTAACAGACATTTGCTGAGAGTATTTACAATGTTGAAATACACTTTTCTGCCCTCACCTTTTTACATTTTTTTATGTCTCTTTTTCAGAAATTCTTCCAGATAGTCAGCTTAATGTTGGACATTGAAAACCTGGAGAAGTGGGAAGATGCTCATGAGGTAATACATTTGAAAATATATGACCAAAAACAAAAACATTTACTTTTAATATTTTTGTATTTATTTATATATTTTTTTCATTAGACCAGTCCAGAGCCAAAGCCAGTACTGGTCTCACATATTAACGAGACATCTAGTCAGACTGACTTTGGACTTAATGGGAGGAAACTGTGACCAGTGTTGGGAATGAGATGTGGTTTTAGAGCTGCCTCTTTACATTAGACTGCTCCATTAGACCCTATTTGACTTTAGATGCTGTTGAGATTCAAGCCAGGACACCTTTGCATTGTAATAAACTTTCTTCAACTCAACCATACTTGAAGCTTTAATTTTGTATTGAAGACCCACTCACACCCTTAAGACTGAACAAACTGCAAGTGTTCATATTCTGACTCACTCAAGAATATCTACTTTTTTTTCTAGTAATGGCATATAACTAAATTACAAGACAGTTATGCCTCAGAGATCACAGAATACAAATCTTGTGTACATCTTGTAAAAATTATAAAATACATTTACAAGCACATCACTTTCTGATCTTCGGAAGTGGAACAGCAAAAGCTTCTGAGCTATTAGTGCCATTTTAAATGCAAATTTGTGATTTTTAAGTTTCTTCTGTTCCATTTCACGGCAGTGTGTGAATTTGATGCCACAGAGTCCTTGTTCTCCTATAACAAACCCTGCAGCCATTGCAGTGCACAAGTTTAAGATGTAACAGTTCCAGTGTAAACATGGAGCTATGAGCTATGTTGCATCCTTACATACACTTTGGACACACCTAAATATTCTATTACTATTTTCATAATTTTGCAATAATAGTAAAATCATCAAAACTATGTATTAACACAAATAGAATTATTACATATTTGTAGTCAGGAACAAAATGGTAAACAAATCATACATTTTAGCTTCATAAAAGTAGCCACACTTTGTCTAGATTACATCTCTGCACACTCTGGGCAGGAGTGTGTCAAGGAGTTCCCTTGTTCCCTGTATATATGCATTTATACCAATGAGCCAAAACAATATTGACCACCTGTCTAATATGCTGTCGGTCCTCTGCGTGTCACAAAAACAGTGCTGACGAGGCATGGACTTTACAAGACCCCTGAATGTACCCTGTGGTATCTGGCACCAAGACATTAGCCGCAGATCCTTCAAGTCCTGTAAATTGTGAGGTGGAGCCACCGTGGAGCCGCCGTGGATTGGTCAAGCATATCCTACAGATGCTCAATCGGATTGAGATCTTTGGAATTTGGAGGCCAGGGCAACACCATGAACTCATCATCCTGTTCCTCAAACCATTCCCAAACAATGCGTGCAGTGTGGCAGGTTGCATTATCCTGCTGAAAGAAGCCACTGCCATCAGGGAATACCATTGTCACGAAGGGGTTTATGTGATCTGCAACAATGTTTAGGTAGGTGGCATGTGTCAAATTGACGAGTGGGCGTACCCAGGGTTTCCCAGAAGAACATTGCCCAGAGCATCACACTTCTCCACCATATTGTCATCTTGCCACAGTGCATCCTGTAGCCATCTCTTCCCCAGGTAAATGGTGCAAATTAAGATTGTCATTGTGCAGAGTACAGGTACAGAGTCAATGAAATGCAGTTGTTTTCGCATATCCCAACTAAGCTGGGGTCAGCTATGAAATAGCGCCCCTGGAGCAGATAGGATCAAGGGCCTTGCTCAAGGGCCCAGCAGTGGTATCTTGGCTTGAACCACCGACCTTTCGGTCAGTAACCCAGAGCCTTAACCGCTGAGCCACCACTTGCCCTACCCCACTGCTCCAGTTCCGACAGTGGTCATCATGGCCACTCTGACCAGTCTGCGGCTACACAGGCCCATGCGCAGCAGGGTGTGATGCACTGTGTGTTGTGACACATTCGTCCCGTAACCATCATTACAATTCTCTGTGACTTGTGCCACAGTAGACCTTCTGTCAGTTCGGACCAACTGGGATAGCCTTCATTCCCCTCGCACATCAATGTGCCTTGGGTGCCCAACACCCTATTGCCAGTTTGTGGTTTGTCCCTCCTCGGACCACTGTCAGTAAGTACTCACTACTGCCGACCGGGAGCGCCCCTCAAGCCTTTCCATTTCAGAGATGCTCTGACCCAGTCGTCTGGCACAATTTGGCCCTTGTCAAAGTCGCTCAGGTCTTTACTCCTGCATTCAACACTTTGACTATGAGAGCTCATTGTTCGCTTACCATCTAATCTACCCAGACCTTGACACGTGGCCTTATTAGGAGATGATCAATGTTATTCTCCACCTGTGAGTGGTCACAATGTTTTTACTCATCAGTGTATATTTGTTGATTAAACAAACATGTTTTCATTATTTTAGAATAAATCTTTAGATCAAAAGGTTTTAAAGATCAGGAGAAACATAAATTCAGCCAAACTTTTGTCTGGTAGCATATATAATTGTGTGTTGTGTAGATGTTCATATGTGTTTGCAGAGTCTTCAATTTTATGCTTAGAATTGACTTGCCTTAATAGGATATGCTTGTATCAGTAATGGTTACTAATGGTCACATACTGTGTGAAGTTGGTGAGCCACATGCTTGTTATTTCAATTAAATGTATGTGTATATGTATGTGTATGTATGTGGGCACCAGGTGCTTAGCACGGCGTGACTGAGGCAAATTTTTGGTGTTAAAGCATCGTTAAGCTGGCACATCTTTGACACACCTCCTGCTCTCCCTGCTTAGTAAATAATCACCTTCTCCCCTGAGTCAGCTAAACTGTTCAGAATGTCCTTTAAATGTTCATCCTTTGTGTTAAGTGGATTTTCTGATCTTTAAGTGGTCATATTATGAAAAAGCATTGTACTATAAAAACACAAGTAACTATTTATTGAAACAAAGGTGATTGCAGAGACATTCCACAGCAGTAAAACATGGCATATTTTATTCAACGAGTAAGAGAGAAGGTGGCACGTGGTGGTTATATCAATCAATCAATCAATAAATAAATACATATATATGGGTTGGTAGGAGTTTGGAATTTGCAAACAATCAATTTTGGAAATCCATTTGGTGTTGCTAGTGGCATAGAAATTACACACAATGAGTAAATATATGCATTGTTAAAGAGGAAGTCTGCTATTTGTACACCGTGTCAAATTGCAAGTTTCAAGTCTGCATGTTGAATATTAACTCATGTCCTCTGGAAGCACCAGTGTTATATGTTTGTGCTAAAACTATGTCAGTGTACAGTGTGCAGTGATTTGTTCTATCACAGCATCTGACTGTGTTAATACTCTTACAGTATGTCTGTTGTATGTGTCCTTGCGTACTTACATATTTGTGTTTGTTATTGTTTCAGCCTTTCCTTTCAGTAACAGACCATCTGGCTTCTTGCTAGGTGGACAAACAACAAAACCTATTAATTGCAGAAAAATCAGAACTAACACATAATATAAATTCAAGGCAAAGACAAGAATTGTGTTTCAGTAAAAGAGATTAGGGAGTTCAAATGTTTGTATCAATAATTTTAACTTAACCTCACTCACCATGTCTTCTTGTCACATGATTTAATTGGAAATGTTATCACCTTTCATCCATTTTCTTCCCAGAAGTTATCAAAGGAAGCCTGGTGTCCTGAACAATAAAATAACAAAAGTTCCATGAAATTAGCATGGTTTGTGGAAAGGGTACCTTTTTGTTTTGGACATGTACCATGGAAATACCTTGTTTTTTCTTGGGGTTCCATCGATAAATACCATAATAAATGGATATGTTAATCATTCAGAATCATGGTATCAACATGCCACAGTATTACCATCTTGTACCATTGTGTGTGTGTGTGTGTGTGTGTGTGTATATATATATATATATATATACACACACACACACACAGTAGTGGCCAAAAATATTGGCACACTTGGTAAATATTCACTAAAAAGGCTGTGAAAATCTGCATTGTGTAGCCTTTTGATCTTCCATTCAATAAATTCACGAAAATCTAACCTTTAACTGAAGTTAAACAATTGAAACAGGGGAAACATCAAAAAATATTTTTCTCCAAAACGCATTGGCCATAATTATTGGCACCCATTTATTCAATACTTTTGGCAACCTCCCTTTTCTTCTCCTATAATGCCTAATGAGGTTGGAGAACACCTGGCAAGGTATCTGAGACCATTCGTCCAAACAGAATCTCTACAGATTCTTCAAATTCAGAGGTCCATGTTGCTGGACTCTCCTCTTAAGTTTACCCCACAAATGGTCTATGGGGTTCAGGTCAGGGGACTGGGATGGCCATAGCAGAACCTTGATTTTGTGGTCCTTGAAACATTTTTGTGTTGTTTGTGATGTGTGTTTTGGATCATTGTCCTGCTGTAAGATCTAACAATGGCCCATTTTAAGCTTTCTAACAGAGCCAGTCAAGTTTAGATTTTTTTTCTGTTGGTATTTGAAAGTGTCCATGATGCCATCTATCCAAACAAGATGTTCAGGAACTCTAGCAGAAAAACAGCCCCACAACATTCAAGATGCTGCACCACATTCAACCATGGGTTGGGTACTTTATCTCTGTGTGCACCAAACCCATCTCTGGTTTTTGTTTTACTGGTCTTTCCAGTAGTGTCTGACAAACTGAAGATGCTTGAGTTTATTGTTAGATGAGAGCAGAGGCTTTTTTCTCTTGAAACCCCCCAAACAAATTTTGGTGATGTAGGACTGATTTTTTTTAAAAAAAATTTAAGATTTTCTGACCCCAAGACCTGCCTAATTTCTGTAATTCTTCAGCTGTGATCTTTGAGATTATTTGGCCATTTGAACAATCCTCCTCACTGCGTGTGTAGACAATATAGACGCACGTCCTCTTCCAGGTCAATTCTTAACATCTCCAGTTGAACTTGTTAATTATTGTGCTGATGGAGGAAATGGGTGTTTGCTTTGGCTATTTTCTTATAGCCACTTCCAATTTTGAGAAGCTCAACCTTTTGCCGCACATCAGAACTGTATTCTTTAGTTTAACCCACTTTGATCGATGATTAAGGGAATTTGACCTGTGTGTTACCTCATATTTCCCTGTGAAACAGGAATTCATGGCTGAACAATTTCATGTTTCTAGTCACCCAGGTGCACTAAAAAAATGTAAAATATAAGAGAATATACGTCAGATATATTTATCTCATAAGAATTTCTAGGGGTGCCAGTAATTGTGACCAATGTGTTTTGAAGAAAAATATGTATTTAATAATGAGATATTTCTCCTGTATCAATTGTTTTACTTCAATTAAAGGTTGGATTGTTTAGTTTTTTTACATTTTTAATGAAAGATCAAAAGGATAAACAATGCAGATTTGTTTCTCACAGACTTTTTTGCTCATATTTACCAAGGGTGCCAATTTTTTTTTTGGCACTACTATATATTATGGTAGCATATGGCACCATAATTTTTGTCATGCTCTTTTTTACATGTGCCATACAGAACAATGTTTCTATATGTAACATTGTAATACCATGGTATTCTTTATAAATACCTCAGAGCACCATGACAATTTCATGGTACATCATATTCAGGAACATTGCATATATCAAAGTGCCATGGTGTTACCATCCGATAACATCACTTTTCCATGGTACAACCATCACTTTTTGTAAGGGTTAGCTCAGATTCCAAATAAAGAGAGATCACCAAATGCAACTCTCAAGAATTAGATGTTCTGTGAACCAGCATATTTTTGTCAGGCTGAGAAAATTAGGTCGTTTTTTTTTTTTTTTTTTTTTTTGGCAAAGACTAGCAGCCTGTTTGGAAAAAATTATGTTCAGTCCCCTCCTATTCATTTCAAGCTAACAATGAACACCAATCTGCTTTGTCTCTCATCAGAATGCTTATAAAATAACCATCTGCCACCTATTAGTATGTGTATAATTTTTGATAAAATTCATAACAATACAAAACCAAAAAGTTATAAATACTGATAATAAAATGTTTACGTGAATATGAATTCTGTTGGCACCCGAGTAGTGGAGCTCCCCTTCTCCATCAAAAGAGTCCCCCATGGCACAGAGCAGCATGACATTCCACAGACAATCATGAATGCATTCATTTCCACATGTGGGGAGGAAGAGAGAAATTCCAATTAGATTGAGGAATGGGCTATGAATTCTCATGAACTTCAAGGTGAAATGTGGATATGGCATGCTGTTCTCTGGAACAAAGGCTTAGTGAATTAAAACCCAGTGCCAATTTATAAACAAGACAGCATGGAGAAGGGGCTGACGTTAGATACCTCATCTCACACTTGGATGTGCTGAATGCTTATTCTCTCACCTTTTCCCCATTGTCTTTTCAACCTTTCATTGGCTGCATCATAAACTCTGACGATCTTGTTTGGTTATAAAAAAACTGCACTAAAAAAGGATGCACTGAAAATATTTGAAGGCAGGATGTATTGTTTTACATGGTAACAACCAGCTTTTTACTGTTCGACAGTTATTTGCCAAAATTACAGTAAGCTGTTTATGGTGTTTCTCACAAAGTGTGTTTAAAGAGCCTACCCAAACCTAGGCTTAACTAACCCACATTTCTTGTTTATGTGTATTTTTGTCATTGTGTTTGACTTCCTCATAGGTCTCTCCGGGTTCTGTGTTGCTGATGGGAGTTGTGGAAGATTTCATTCATCTAATTGGAGAGGCTCAAAAACCCTTCCAGAGCTTTTTGGTTGTCACCAACAACCTCAGTGAGTTTTCCTGGCATCTTTACAGACATGTGATAAATAAAGGTCAAGCTGTCCAGCAGTGCAGATCTCTCAGTCTGTCTGCATGGATGTTCATGTACTTTTTGAAGTTTTAAAACTGTTACTGGTCTAATGTGTCTTACTCTGTTCCTTACAGTAATCACCATCCAGCGAGAGCCAGTTTCGGCTGTTTCCAGCGACATCAACTTTCCCATGAAGGGGAGGAGAGGGATGAAAGACTGGGCACGCTCCGCAGATGACAAACTCTTCATACCCAAAGAGGTCTTCACCCTGTCTTCAGATGGTGAGTGAAAAATCTGTTTTGTCAAATCCTGTCCTGTAAGTCTCTATGGAACCATCCAGACCAAAAAAGATGCATGTGTCTCAAGACGTGCTTTGAAATTCTTTTAACTTGACATGGTGTTTTAAAGGGATAGTTCACCAAAACATTTGAATTCTCTCATAATTTATTCAGCCTCATGCCATCCCAGATGTGTATGACTTATTTCTTCTGCTGAACACAAACAAAGTTTTTTAAAATAATATCTCAGCTCTGTAGATCCATACAAGTGAATGGTGGCCAGAACTTTGAATGTCCAAAAAGCATACAAAGGCAGCATAAAAGTAATCCATATAACTTCAGTGGTTGAATCTATATCTTCAGAAAAGATATGATAGGTGTGGGTGAGTCCTTTGTTTTACTATAAACTTTCCTCCCAGTAGATTAGGTGGTGATATGCATGAAGAATGCAAATCTGCAAAAACAAAAGAAGAAGAATGTGGAAGTGAAAGTGGAGATTTATTATAAAAAAGGACTTAAATATTGAACAAACACCAATGAGACGTGGTGCTACAGTCAAAGATGTCCTTCTAATGCATGTTTATATAGCAACATAATAAATCCAAAAACATGTTCTGTGTGAACTCCACTTCAGGAGGAGTCCACTCCATTAAGACATGTTTAGAGGAAATGTATCTGGAACTGGAAACTCAACTTTAACATGTGCAAATGTAAATAGAAAGTTCTCAATATGGGTTAGGGGTCAGGGTTTAGGGTTTAGGGTAAGGGTCGGGTTATGAGTAAGGTTAAAAGTCTAATTACAGATGTAATTAAATTCTGGTACTTTAAATGTAATTACACTGCAGCAGCACCATTTTAATGTAAAATTGGTCACATTTTTATGTTTTTTTTTATCATGTATAGTGTCACATTATATATAGTGTACAGGTTTTTTATTTATTTTATTTTATATTGTTTATCTTGTGTAGTGTACAGTATTAATGTACCAATGCAATATTTATTTATATATTTTTTCTGGTCAGTGCCAATGCCTTTTTTTGTAGATATGATAGCCCACAGACTATAAACCCTCAAATGGACCATCACGTATCCAATGAGTTCTTGTTTTGGTTGACATCGGGCATATGTTGTTATTGTGGTAACAGTATGTGAGATCCACCACTGTACCGCTGCATGCAGCTCCATCATTGTTATTGATGAGATGGCGTGGTGTCAGCAGTGGGTCTAACCGACCTGTCAGGGTTTAGCTACTTAATGTGAGCAGATCCAGTGTCATAGTGATGTTATATTACTATCTATCTCTGTCACAGTGTACATTCCATAGCATTTCACTTTAATATAAATTACTTTTTTTTTTGCTGTGTAGCAGTTACTCCAGATGTTGTGATGATTGATACTGATATGGGTGGTGCGACAGAGAGAGAGCGTTTACGGGCAGCTGTATGTCATATGTGTGTGTTTGTGTGTTTTAGTTTCAGTTTTTCATTAAACTATTATTTATATTGTCAAGCCTGTTCTCACCTCCTCCTTTCCATTAACCCTGTTACATACACACTACGCAGATATAATGTAAATGGGGTTGCCATTATCTGAATTTTTTTATGGTAATTCAGTTTGTTTGTCACTCCTGTAAATAACTAAACTTATGGCACTTTTCCACTGCGTGTTAGGGTTCGACTCGACTCTACTCACTTTATTTTTCTGAGCTTGCTTTTCCACTGCTGTTTAGTGCCGCCTCAATGTGGATGGGATTAGAGGCTGATCGTCATAGTTGCGCCGCCTCTACTGCCATGACATTGTCTTAAACGTGACACAAAACAATAAAATATTACACGACCGCTAGCTCATTGTGCTGCATAAAGCAGTTGTTGCATGGTGATTTTACACAAACGTAACAGTTAAACTGGCCTGGTTGTTTTAGAAGAAAGCTTTCCAGTAGCTGGTCAACTAAATAAAGTGATGCTTTCAAGCAGAGTATAGAGTTAATGTACCATCCATCGTGGACTCCAGCCGTGGCTGAGTCCCGGGCACTCTCCCTCCCATTGCTCGCCTGTCTATACGGCGTCCATTTGGTCGAACCACTTCCACTTTTCCTTGATGGTTCTGTAGTCACTTTTATTTTATTTTTTTACTTTTCCCTACACTGTTGGTGGTCCGGTGGAAGCCGTGTGAGGCCAGCAGCTGAGACACTTCCTGAAAGACTTTTTCATTTTGTTCGTTGCTAATGAGAGGAATGTCTGCACCTCATTTATTGGCCGCCGTGTGGTTTTGCGCACAGCCATTTCTTATTACAATTGGAATGTCGGGTGAACAAATGATACTGCTATTGCTGTAGCTAACTTTAAAACTAGCGGGTTGATGTTCCGTGTTGCAAATCCAGTGACGATTCTCCCAGACCAATCAGTGATATGCAGGGTTTTCACATCACATTTAGTATTGGCTTGGCTTGCTTGGAACCTGGACTGAGTACCTGATAAAAAATTTATCAGGTACCAGGTACTATCAACAGTAGAAAACCCCCAAAAAGCGAGCAGAGTCGAGTCAAGTCGAGTTGTACCATGCAGTGGAAAAGCCCCATTTGTGTGTACAGAATTGGATTAAGTACACAAAAAAAGAGTGACAACCGGATGTAACTGCAGTCTGTACATGGCCTTAAAGAAGTGAATGCAATCAGCCAGTGGTTTGGGGAGAGACAGAGGGAGAGAACATAGGATAAATGTGCCACTGAAAATCATAGTGATGTGCCAGCTTGACAGACACTCAGTCCTAAGACTGCAAAGATAGGAAAAAACTAAAACAATACAAACGACAGAGCCAGAAGATAGAAAGAGAAGAGCGGGTTTGAAGGCTGAAGAGAGTGCTGAATGAAATGAGAAACAAACAAACATAGATCAAAGACATGACCATTATTGCTGTCTAGTGTCTCAGCCTCTCCAGAATTAACCATTACAGACCTCCCTGCCCTTAGAGGACCGCCCAACAGAAAATAATAAACACTTCCTGTTTTGATACATTCACCATTCTGCCCACTGTCATTGAAGATAAGAGCTTTGTCCAGAAGGGTTTAGAGATGAAGGAAAGGTTGAGGCTTTTTCTCAAAGTAGCTTTGTTTAAGTGATGGCTCAGAGAATAGAGGAAAGATAAAAGTCAGACACCATTCAGGCCTTGTTGTGTGATTGTCATCCATTAACTCATAGTTTAACATGCAATCACAGTCACAGTGGAACTGATTGGCGTTTGATTTTCTGACTTTGATAAGGACTACAGTATTGCTGGATGAGTCATGTCAGTTATCTTCATGTCCCCATTCTTAGTGAAGAGAAGATGCACGCCTCCTTTCATTCATATTTATCACAAGACATGGATCCAGAGGACTCTATTCTGTAGGTGTTTGTGTGTTCTGGACATTGAATAGTCTCATTTTCTTTCTAACTGTCTGATTTTATTTTTAGCACAGGATAGTCCAGAATAGTGATGCCATTCAATGTAATGTATGACAGGGATCTTTCACTGACAAAATAGAATCTTGAAAAAATAAAGAAAAAAAAAATACTTTTTTCAAACATGTATCACTTTATGGCTCAGTTTGGGTGAATTTCAGGGTATATACTGTATTTTGATGCTTAGTATTTGGGAACCAAGAGTGGTACTAGTTATGTCTCTGCAAGAAGATATAATAAGTATTTGTAGGTTTTCAATTGTACAGTTTAGTTCTAAAACACATGAATGTATTTGCATTTGCATAGACACTGATACAATGCATTTATAATTACCCCATCTAAGGCTTACAAATGTTCAAATTAATGTACAAATACCAACAAATACTAATTAGATCACATTGTCCACTGGTGCCCAGCTGCAGGTGTATTTCTTGCATCTGAATGTATGCAAATTGTGTTCAGTGAGTTTTACTGGTTCTATTCAAGCTAAATTATTAAACCCTTAATTTCAAAATGTCACTTGAAATTGCAATAGTGATTCAGCCATGCGTTGCTTAGTTTCTCTTCATAAAATTAGCAGTAAGATCAGTGCCAGAGAAGTGTTATAGAAAAAAGGATCTAAAAGTTTAATGTTCATTTTCAGTCTTCACATGAACTTTAAATATCAGTAAGGACTTTCAGTGGTATTAAAATCTGCAATAGTTTTAACAAAAAACTAAATTATAATTTTGAGTGGAGAAACAAACTCGACCCAGACATCACAAGACAAGAAGTGTGAGCACACCTGCTATGCTTTTTGTTGAACTTGAAAAATCAGCTCATATTGTATTCGAAAAGCTGCATTATAGGTTTTACATTGTTAGAAATTAAAGGTGCTGTAAGTGATTTTGTCCATTATGGAATTTATACAAGATGAGCCATTGGATTAGCCACGCACCCTCTTTCCAAAACCCACACTACAAAGATACAAAATGATCTTTACCGACACTGAGCAGAAGCAAAACCAAAATCAAAAACAACAGCAGAATCGCTTACAGCACTTTTAAGCATAGTAAGTATACCAAAATCGACAAAAATAGTATTTTTTTATATTTTTCAGCATTATTTACTCTACTTGATCTAAGAATAAATTGTTATACTGCATCTAAACTGCCCTGCAACTCAATGATTACAGTAGTTTACCTGAAAGAGAAAACTAATCGTAGAAGCAGACAGTTCACAATGTCTGCTACAGTGCCCCTTGTTGCAATATTGAGAATGCAATGTGAACTTGCTTTGAATTTCTCAACAAAATTGACCTTGTGTAGCAAGATTTGCCTGTGTTCACAGGGACAGAGTGCTAAGTGTCTGTGATACTTGTGTAGAGTATGTTTCAGGCTTTAGATTTTGAGGCTCAGCTATGCTCAGATTCAGAGAAAACAGAGTTGGCCTATTTTATAATCCATATTTGTATGGACAATCAAAAAACATTGAAGCCATTTTTTCTCAGTTTCGGTGATGGAGGATTCACTGCGTTTTGGCGTCGTAGGGCAGGAAAGGTCTCCACATTAACTGAACTGCAGTAAGAACTTGTAGTGCTTCATAAGAATGCATGATAGAGATAATTTAGTCCTGTTAAATCACCTATTGCTGTATTGTTTGTCATCCAACGTATCCATCTATCCTTATGTTCTCCCAGCTATTTCAACAACCAGTGCAATATGATAGCATTCACTCAGGGATGAATCTTTCTTTAAGCCCCAGTGTTCAGAGAAGAAGAGATCTATAATATATAGCCACTCACCAAAAAAAAAAAAAAAAGAAGAGAATGAGGAGGAAAGGTATTCGTGCAGATGAGAGAACAAAACAAATGCAATGAAAAGCAGAGAAATATGTGCAGCTGAAACAGCGGGACTGAGCCAGTGGGGAGGAGTGGACAGATGGTTTGGGAACAGAATTTGTGGTCACATCTCCCTTTCAGTCTCTTGTAAATGTCAGGCTTTGTACACACAATCTCTTGGTCCCTGGACTGAGTTTTTCTTAAATCTTGCTCTCATATTCTGCTTTGTCTTCTTACATTTTGCACAGTTGGATGAAGGAATGCATTTAAAGAGTAAAAAATAGATGAAGCTGGTTAGGTAATGAGTCTGTCATGCATATTCAATCTGAGTTTTTGTGTACGAATCATACAATAACTATTTATGTGGTAGAGTATTTAGTGAAAATTAGAATATTGAAATCAAAAGTGTGTTCTTCTTTTGATGTTACAATCTTTCTCCTGTCCTAACTAAATATGCACAGAAAATTCTAAATAAGCCTAAATAATTCTAAATATTAGGTTGATTTCCCCAAAAAGTATAAACACTGTGGCTTAGTGGTGCTATCACAACAAATGATGTGAGTTTGGGCTAGACTATCTGTTTGACCAACCAATGAAGGTTGGAGTGTTTGGGAAACCTATTTGAATACAACCATCATTTTAGCAATTCCATTTGGTGATACTTTTGGCACAAACACATTGCTTCTGCTTTAAAAAAATAAAAAAATAAAAAAATCCAAGTACAGTTTACATACACTTAGATTGAAGTCATTAAAACTATTTTTTTTTTTACCACTCCACAGAATGAATATTAGCAAACTACGGTTTTGGCAAGTCATTTAGGACGTTTATTTTGAGCATGACGTGAGTAATTTTGAGTTTACAGACAGATTGTTTCACTTTTAATTGACTTTATCACAATTCCAGAGGGTCAGAAGTTAGCTGTGCCTTTATTTAGCTTGGAAAATTCTAGAAAATAATGCCACGCCTTGAGACAATTAGCCAATTGCTTCTGATAGGAGGTGTACTGAATTGGAGGTGTACCTGTGGATGTATTTTAAGGCCTACCTTCAAACTCAGTGCCTCTTTACTTTACATTATGGAAAATCAAAAGAAATCAGACTTGTGGTCCTCCACAAGTATAAACACCAAAGGACTATGCCTCCATCATACCACTCAGGAAGGAGATGCATTCTGTCTCCTAGAGATGAACATCATTTGGTGCAAAATTGCAAATCAATCTCAGAACAGCAAAGGACCTTGTGAAGATGCTGGACGAAATAGATAGATAAGTATCTATATCCACAGTAAAACGAGTCCTATATCAAAATAACCTGAAAGGCTGATCAGCAAGGAAGAAGCCACTGCTCCAGAACCGCTATAAAAAAGCCAGACTACAGTTTGCAAGTGCACATGGTGACAAATATATTTTTGGAGAAATGTCCTCTGGACTGGTGAAACAAAAATGTCATTGTTTGGCCTTAATGACTATTGTTATGTTTGAGCAAAAAGGGTGAGGCTTGCAAGCTGAAGAATGCCATCCCAACCGTGAAGCTTGGGGGTGGCAGCATCATGTTGTGAGTGTGCTTTGCAGCAGGAGAGACTGTTGCACTTCACAAAATAGATGACATCATGAGGAAGAAAATTTATTTAGAAATATTGAAGCAACATCTCAAGACTTCAGCCAGGAAGTTATAGCTCGGTCGCAAATGGGTCTTCCAAATGGACAATGACCCCAAGCATACCTCCAAAGTTGTGGCAAAATTGCTTTGGGACAACAAAATCAAGGACCTGGAGTGGCCATCACAAAGCCCTGGCTTCAGTCCAATATAAAATTTGTGGGCAGAACTGAAAAAGTGTGTGTGAGCAGGGAAGCCTACAAACCTGACTCAGTTAGACCAGTTCTGTCTGGAGGAATGGGCCAAAATTCCAGCAATTTATTGTGAGAAGCTTGTGGAAGGCTACCCAAAATGTTTTGACCCAAGTACAAACATTTCAATGGCAATGTTACCAAATATTAACGTAGTGTATGAATTTGTCCACTGTGAATGTGATGAAAGAATTAAAAGCTGAAATAAATAATTATTTCTACTATTATTCTATTATTCTTCCCTTTTCTCCGCAATTTTGAATGCCTAATTCCCAATAAGTTCTCATTGTGGTGTAGTGACTCCTCAATTCAGGTGTCGGATGATGAATCTCAGTTGCCTCGGCATCTGATACCATCAATCCACACATCTTATCATATGATCGTGTTACCGTGGAGACATAGTGCGTATGGAGGCTTCACCCTATTCTCCGCAGTATTCATGCACAACTCACCATGCACCCCACAGAGAGCGAGTACCTCATTATAGTGACCACGAGGAGGTTACCCCATGTGACTCTACCCTCCCTATCAATCGGGCCAATTTGGTTGCTTAGGAGGCCTGGCTGGGGTCACTCAGCACACCCTGGATTCGAACTTGTGACTCTAGGGGTGGTAGTCAGCGTCTTTACTCGCTGAGCTACCCAGGCCCCCCAACATTTCACATTATTAAAATAAATAGTGATCCTAACTGACCTAAGACAGGGAATGTTTTCTACGATGAAAAGTAATTGTTATTTTCTGTTTTTAGAATCAGATGACACACCTTACTTCGTCATTGGAGCCGTTTTGTACCGCACCCTTGGCCTCATCATACCTCCACCTAAGTAAGTACTGCTTTAAGTTTGCACATATTCATGTGTTTGTGTGATTTAATATATTTTTTAAAGTTAAAAGATACTAGACATTTAAAGGACAGTCATTCAATTGTATGTATTATTATTGTTAGCACCAACTGATAAAAAAATGTCCCAGAGACTATGTACAAATGTTAGTGGTCATTTCCAAATGAAAAGCACTAGGTTTTCAAACCAATCTTAAGCATAAATCGGAATCATGCCTGTTTTAACTCTAGCAAAAAAGAGCTTAGATCGCTAAAATGCTTATTTAAAGGTCTTAACCTCATCTGCTGTATTCTGATTTAAAGTTCACATACAAGACTTCTCAGGATTAATGCTACTTAAACTGTAAAATTTTCCCACACATTGTTGATTCATTGATGTGCCTGACAAACCTCTGCCAACCTATAAGGACATATTGTCTACCTACCTGTACTGTCTGTTCCTAGAATACGTTCTTTATTTATCTGGTAATCCCATCATCATGATCCATGCCATGGATATTCTGATATTGTGCCAGGAATGGGACTCTTACTTTAGATACAGCAATCCCAAATTAGTCACATTATACAGCCCTAAATTTGTGGCTGTCTGCCTGATCAAACTGTCTCGTCCCATTTCCACACAGAATAAAGTTGGAGAGCATTATTCCTCTAGACATAAAAGAAAGTGAATTTAACATTGGTTCTTTGTCAAATAGCAGTGTCAAATGTAAATCAAGACAATCACTGACACATCAGTGCCACCTTCAGTAAGACATAGCATGTATAATTTGTAGGTGTACAAGCTATATAATACTGAGAATTCACCGTCACACAGTAAACCTATGTTATATAGTTGTCATTTATATGAATATAGTACTCATTTGTTTTGTAATACATGCTATATTTAATGTGATAGTATAAATATATATATATATATATATATATATATATATATATATATATATATATATATATATGAAAAATCATAAAAATATGATTTATGGAAGTGCAAAAGAAAAAAATGACACTATTACATATCTAGTGCCTTTAATGACTTTTATAATTTGGTAATTAAGCATATATGTGTATGTATGTATGTGTATATAGATTTGGCTGTTTCAGAAGGAAATTTGTACTTTACCAAAAGTGGCATTCAACTGACCAAAGTGGCATTCAACTGATCACAAAGTATAGTCAGAACAATACTGATGTAAAAAACAGCATGACCACTATTTGAAAAAAGTCATTTTTGATCAAATCAAGACAGGCCCCATTTCCAGCAGTCATCAATTCAACACCTTATCCTAGAGTAATCTTAATGAATTGCTAATTTGTTACTAGAAAATCACTTGCCATTATATCAAACTCAGTTGAAAACTATTTGGTTCGTTAAATGAATCTTAACATTGTCTTTGTTTTCGAGTTGCCACAGTATGCAATAGACTGGCATGTCTTGAGGTCAATATTGAGTCAAAAATGGCACAAAAGAAACAGCTTTCTCTAGAAACTCATCAGTCAGTCATTGTTTTGAGGAATGAAGGCTATAATGCTTGAAGTTGCCAAACAGTCTTCAAAGACTCAAGGAGTTCTGGCTCTAAAAAGGACAAAAAGAGATGTGGAAGACCCAGATGTACAACTCAACAAGAGGATAAGTACATCAGAATCTCTTGCTTGATATTCTGATCATTCAATTCTACCCACACAACACTAGTTTCATGTCAATAGTAAAGAGAAGACTCAAGGTTGCAGGCCTTAAGGGAAGAATTGCAAAGAAAATGCCACTTTTGAAACAGAAATACAAAATGACATTTTTGTAGAGTGGGCAAAGAAACAGACATATGGAACAGATCATTGGAAAATAGTGTTTTGGATCTTAACCCCATTGAGCGTTTGTGGGATCAGCTAGACTGTAAGGTGTGTGAAAAGTGCCCGACAAGACAGCCACATCTATGGCAAGTGCTACAGGAAGTGTGGGGTGAAATGTCACCTGAGTATCTGGACAAACCGACAGCTAGAATGCCAAGGATCTGCAAAGCTGTCATTGCTGCACATGTTTTTTTTTCAATGAGAACTCTTTGAAATAGTTTAAGAAGTTCTGAACTTTTTTTCTGATTTTTCAAATTGCAATAGGAATTTAATACATTGTTAATGTCCTGACTATACTGTATACTTGTGATCAGTTAAATGCCACTTTAGTGAATAAAAGCACAAATTTCATTCCATAAAAGCAAAATCTGTACATTATTCCAAACTTTCAGCTGCCAGTGCATATATTTATATATATATATATATATATATATATATATATATATATATATATATATATATATATAGCAATTTCGAGCGTCTTCATGTACGAGCTTATGAATCATATTCTTTGGTGTCTGTTTAAATCGTTTGACCAAGCCATCTGTTTGGGGGTGGTAAATGCTGGTCAGAATCAATTTAATCCCCAATAATTTGTACAGTTATCATAGTGATCGTGACATAAACGTTGTGCCCTTATCAGTGAGGATTACTTTCGGAATCTCCACTTGGTAGATTTTTCTGAAGAGTGCCTCCGCAACTCTACGCAGAGGCAATGCTTCGGGATATCATGTTGCATAGTCCACCAGAACCAACCCAGATTCAGTCATGTACAAGAGGAGGCAGGAGCCGGTTGAACACTTCTACATCAGACTTTAATTTAAAGAAAATATCTCTTTTCAGTTTACAAGCAACAACTCAAATATTAACTAGACACAGCCAGAACTTGGATGTGTTTCACTTTTCTCTCTTGTCTATGGACTCGGTTGCCTTTTTATCTCCCCCGTCTCTCACTGCGAACACAGAACATATAATTAGCAATAATTTGCCTCAGGTGGAGATCCTTCCCACCAGACAATCGCTCACCACGCCCCCACCTTCACATATATTTATATACACTAATCAGCCACAACATTAAAACAACCTGCAAAATATTGTGTAGGTCCCCCTTGTGCTGCCAAAAACAGATCCAATCTGCATCTCAGAATACCATTCTGAGATGATTTTCTTCTCAGCACAATTGTACCGAGCGGTTATCTGAGTTACTCTAGACTTAGTCAGTTTGAACCAGTCTGGCCATTCTCTGTTGACCTCTCTCATCAACAAGGCATTTCTGTCCACAGAACTGCTGGCTCACAGGATGTTTTTTGTTTTGTTTTTGTTTAACTTCTAGAAACTTTTGTGCCAGACAGTCTGGTTTTGATCAGTAACTGCTGATCTCCAATTTTCAAGAACAACAGTTTCTAGAATTCACTCAGAATGATGCCAAAAAAAAAAAAAAAGAAGAAAAACATCCAGTGAGCAGTTCTGTGAATGGAAAAACCTTGTTTATTAGAGAGGTCAACAGAGAATGTCCAGACTGGTTCAAACGGACAAAATCTATGGTAAATCAGATAACCGCTCTGTACAATTGTTGTGAGAAGAATAGCCCAAAAATGTATCTTAGAAGGCAGCCTTTGCATCTAGGGTGTTACTGTGATGCATTAAAATGTTGCCTACACTAGGTTTTTAGAACAGAGCCTACATTATGTTGCCTTTGCTCTCAAACAAGCCACAACTGAGGTCCTTTCTGTGTTGGAGAGAGGAGATAAGCGCAATTAGGCAGATACTTCAGCTGACACTGGGGGGCATGTAGAGGCATCTCTTGTCACCTGCTGGAGTCTGTAGTTCACTGTCCAAACTCAGTAAGTATGTCAGAGCTCTGAGCCTTGACGACGAAAACCACTAGCACTGCTTGTTTTTGCCCCCCCCCCCCCCCCCCCCCCCCTCTCTCTCTCTCTCTCGTGAATAGTGTGAGATTGTTTGGTATCCAGGTCATTGCTTTTGATTATGGTTGATTGTGACGGCACTTGTTGAATATGTATGGGATAAAGGCTATTTGTTTGTTTTTGGTCTGCTTTTGCTTTTTGTCTCATTATATTTCTGCCCCAGGGGGTGCTCACCTGCCTGATGTGTTTGTGACACAATGTAGCTCCCAGTGACCCATCTCTTGCAGATAAACAAGTTGACACATACTTTATCCATAACACACACACACGTACACACCTAAATAAATGCTATTTTTTGTTATTTTTATAGAACAAAATGGTTCAAAATAGTGTTGCCATGGATTTGGAATCTGTTTTTTACTTGTTTTTATATCAGCTTATTGTGCAGAGACAACTATAAGTAGTCTATTCATAGGTTGATTTTCATGAAAAGTTTAAATACTGTTGTTCTATAACGCTATCAACACAATCCTGGTTGTTTGAGCATCCCGAACATCCTGACATAGCAACATTGGCTCAACCAATGGCCAGGGTTGAGAGGGTTACTTTTTAAATGTATTCCAGTAAAGATTACAGAATACAAGCTGTAAATTGCTCCATTAGATTAGTCTAAATCAGTAACCTATTTTAAATACTTTGGATTACTTCTTCAGCAGTGGTAGATTTTTTTCACTTGTTTTGACTATAAAAACTCGTAGTAAAGTACAGCACAGTAAGACAAAATGTTAAAAATACAAATATCTAAAAATACCTAAATATCTTATGCAGTGTTGTATCTTAATAAAATAAATCAAATTGATCTTGTTTGAAGGATTTTTAAATATTTTTATAGGAAAACAATACAAAAATTATTATCAAGAATATATTTTTTCCCTTAATATCAAAGATCTTACTAGAAAAAAGAAATTATGATCCAACATGAATTTTCTTTATAAAAAAATATGATCATGTCTGGTAACATGTGCATGTAAAATGGCTAGAAATAGCATTTTAGCTTAGCGTAAAGCTGACAATTTACACAAGATTTATTTCTATTTCTTCTGCTATAAACTTACTTCAAACTTAATTCTCTGTCTGCTCGTATGATTGTAACACATCATAAGAAAGTGTTTCACTGCTGTTCAAATGATCTTTGGATTGCATCATTTATATGTATAAAGGTTTTCCATCTGAAAGGACTAAATATTAAATTAAACAAATGACAATAAAATGCAAAGTAATCTCATCAGTAATCCAAATACTTTTTGAATGTAACTGTATTCTAATCCGAATTATTTAAATTGTAACTCTAGTGGAATACAGTTACTTATATTTTGTATTTTAAATACGTAATCCCATTACATGTATATCATTACTCCCAAACCCTGACAATAGCACTAGTTTTGGGCAAGGCAATTTGACCAACACATGGGACAATGTAGCAGTGTTCAGAAACCTGTTTGAAAACAAATTCCTTTGGTGGTGCTAGTGGAACAGAAATACACACTTGAGCTTTAAAGGAATGTTCCGGGTTCAATATAAGTAAGACTCAGATGACAGCATGTGTGGTATAATGTTGATTACTATATATATATATATATATATATATATATATATATATATATATATATATATATATATATACTGTATATTGCACCTACATCTAGGCACTTACAATTGGGGTAACCAGTCAATAAACAAAAAATTACACTCTTTAAATATTATTGCAATAAAACATCCATCCAGCCATCCATCGACAACCGCTTATCCTGTGTACAGGGTCGCGGGGGGGCTGGAGCCTATCCCAGCTAACATTGGGCGAAAGGCGGGGTACACCCTGGACAGGTCGCCAGTCCATCGCAGGGCGCAATAAAACATAAAAATGATAAATGTTAACATGGATTTAGTGTGATACAATTGCTTACTAACCTCATCTTTCTAAAGTTATATCCAATATTTCAATGTTGTTGTCATGACAACATAATATCGCCAAAAGCTATAGCCTGACAAATGCTGCAATGCTAATAAATCCCTGATTCTGTCATACTTATGTTTATGTCTTGTGGCTGTACTTTTGAAGCTTATTTTAACTTTTAAGAGTTGGTCCCCATTCACTTCCATTGTAAGTGCCTTAATGTAACTGTGTTTTATTTTTTTTTGTAGTAATCAATATTATTCCACAAATTCTGTCAGTTGAGCTTAACTTGTATTAAACCCTGAAACATTCCTTTATATCACAATTTTGGTTGCTTTTCAAACATATATTGCATCATGTTTTCTCATGGATTATCTATTGTCAAAGGTGAAACAGGGCGTTAAGTTTCAGATGCAGTTTAAGACCTAACTCTCTTTATGTTCCTTCCCCTTAGAGATCCATTTGTGATCAGCTCAAAGATTTTGACAGTGACGGTACGTCCTTTACCCAAGCCCTCCGGGCCCTTGGTAGCAGTGGAACTCGCCCCTTTGCTCAATGTAAGTACCATATACCTTCATACATATTTTAACAGACATAAATTTAAATTCTATCTTCTCATTAGTTGTCATACTTTCACTTTGTGTTGTAACTATAACATTTGTGATGCACATTCAGTTATATTAACAAATTACATTAAAATCGCAATATACCTATAGAGTCTACTTTAATAAGGCACATTTTCTAGTTTAGATTACCCTCTATTAATAATGTTCTTGTATGAATAGTACATCTTTAAAAAATCCTAAATACATAGGACATAATATACTTCACATAAAGGCTCTCAATATTTTATGTGGGAAAAATTTAATAGAAATATACCCGCAAGGATTCATACAAAATGTGAGACCTGCAGATTGGATTGTGCATCAGTGCAGATATGAACTCCACAAAGAACACTGTCATTGTGATATTCCTGGAGTCGCCATGGCAACCTTTACCTGCCATCTCCTCCATAGAGGCATGAGTTCTAGGAATATGAGAGTGGACGTGATGCATAAATGTTTTTGTGTGCGTACACATCTGAGTCATGTCTATGCACACATCCCATGCTACACAGTGCAGCACACTAACTCCATTGTCCACTGCCCAGATTGAGTTGACTTTTGCAAATCATTCAATTTTGGAGAATAGTGGATTGAGTGGATTTCTTCCATGCCCATGGACACAAAGGGTAAGGTTGTGTCCTGCTCATCCGTGGTCCTGGGTGATCCCCAGCTGTGTGCAAAAGACTTTGGCAGGGGTCAGTTTCCAGACTGTGCTCGTGTGCCCTGGCCACAGATGCTTGGCTTATTGGTGGGAGGACACTGAGCATGTGTATTGGGGAAATGTCCTATCTTTCTGTATAGCTGCTCTGAGACAGACTGCCTGAAACATCATGTCTCCAGAGGCTGCTTGGAAATAGGGTGGTGCACTCCAGCTGTGTGTTTTAGAGAAGAAAAAAAATTCTAGTTCTTACTGCCATCTAGTTGAATTATGTAAGACTTCTCAAAGTGAGATTGAACAGAACCAGAATTACATGTTTACAACTGTGTGTATATATATATATATATATATATTATTTTTTATTTTTTTTACATTCTGTTTATCATAAGATTATGAACACATACCATATTATTATGAGTTTTATTATTATTATTATTATTATTTTATTATTATTTAATTTTCTTATTATTGGGTTTGAAAAATGAGACCGTAATTAGTTAACAGTTTTATTTTAAATTTGAGAGTCAAAAATTGCAAGCGGCTGGCCAAAAATGCACCAGAGTTTAATAAACTTTCATTTTGGTCTGTTTGTTACCCAAAGCTATTGCATGGATTTAGAAGATTTGGAATATTGCACACAAGGTTGAATGGACAACTTTTATTATACTTTTATTGTGGTGTTATTTTAGAGATTGAATGCACCAGGACATTCATCAAAAAATATAATCTTTTCTGAAAGGTTTGGAATGAAATGCTGGTGAGTAAGTGATGACAGAATTTACATTTTCGGATGAATGATACCTTTAATCAGTTGCAGTCAGTCACTGATTACTGATTGCCAAAAGTGTCTTCCTGACAGTCATTTAAGTGTCAGATTGAAATGATGTATTCAAATCCATGTTTTGTTTTGTTTTCCACCTGTGACTACAAAAAGGCAGCTCCATTCATTTGTTCTCATTATAAATGAGAGTATGAAAGCCATCTGTCTGTGGTCCATAAATGCTGATGAGTTACATGCTGCCATATATGAGCCAGCAGAACTCAAACACAATGACATGAATCCATATTGTACAATTAGAGGTGGCCTTAACAAATACTGAGCTAATAATTCACAAGCCCTAAACAGGTATTTGTGTTAGTTTTTCTGGGCTGTTTAGACAGCAATGCTGTCTCCAAAACCACACTTGTGTCATTGTGGAGGGGACTGCAACCGCATCAGTCATTCAGGCACTTATTACATTGTGTCATCTTTCAAAATGTGATACTCTCAATTGACCCGATACAGTATGTGGCATTGCTTAACCACATGGGGGCAAAGAACTGTTTAAAGTAAAGAGTTCTATAGTATAATACCTGATGGGAGTTATCCGTCTCAATGGCAGTTGCTCGGCTGATGCTGGACCTCCCGGAAATACGCAGTATGAATTCTGCAATAATTACTCATCGAGCTATAAATGCCATGTTATTTATCACTCTTCAACTGCAGGAAAATGTATGTTGTCATGACAATACTGATTGGATTTCACACTTTGAAGAGTCCTATCAAAAATGTTAATTGATAAAGCATCTACTATAATATTATATAATATTTGTGATGTACATGTTGCTAACATATTTAATATACATTTCTACTTTTGAATGTATGTCAATGGAGACAAAATGTGAATCCAGATGGTGCTGTAACAGCATTTCCCAGCAGGGGGTTACTGGGCTATGCGAATCAGCCAAACGTTGACCCCTTGGTTTAAAAGGATAGTTCACCCAAAAATGAAAATTGTAATTATTTACTCACCTTCATGCTGTTCTAATCGTGTATGACTTTTTTTCTGTATAACACAATAGGTGATATGGAATAGAATATGAGTACTGAGTATATACGAGTAGTCTGCCAATTATGGCAGAATTTGTGGGTGAACAATGCCTTTAAAACAACATTATTTCAAATATAATACTCCTGCTTGTCTGGAACTCACTCAGACTAGATTCTACAAATGCCCTTATTTGAAGCATACAACCTCACAGAGACCAAAAATGAGACATGACTGTCTAATTACCCTCTGGTTTTGGCAGCTAGTGGAAGGTCTCAGGAGTCTGATTTACCCCTGAAGATCAGAGGTGATAATTGTTAAATTCATAAGATCACATTAGAGTCAGCAATTCCTGTACCCAAAGCTCTGTCCCTCAAACGGGATAATAGGCATAACTTGAGCTGAGACAGATTAGTCAGTTATACCAGCCGATTTACTGATGAATCAGTAATGAGCTGTTCACCCAAACTTGCACCACTGAACCCTGATTAGAACCTCACTCTGGACAGAAAGTGAGGGCAGCTTCACAGACTGGAATCTATTATGTGAATCTAGAATGAGCCTTTTAATGAATCATCTGGAGTCTAGACCATGTAACAAAAATTAAGCCATGTAGCATTTTTATATAAAAAATATATACAGTATATATAGGACAGTTTCACTTTTAAAGCAAAAAACGGTTGTTTGGTTTGAAATTATAGAAAAAATTGTATTCTGACACATTCTGGCTGTCAAATTGATGTCTATAGTTATGAACTACACTTGTGGTTACTCTGCTTGGAAACCTGTGTGAACTTACAGGGGAACTTACATACATACACTAAAACTTTTAGAGACCAGTTGGACAAAAGTATTTTCAAAATGTCTTGTAAAAGTGAAGTTTGTTTTGAGACAAGGTTTAGCATCATTTATTTTCAGATGCCTTTTTATATATATTTTGTTACGCATTGACATTGACTTTTTTTCTGTCTTCTGTACTTTTGCCTTCCAACACTTCTTTTTGTTTTGGGAGCTTTCTAACTCTCTTTGTCTCTCTCTGTCTCCACAAAGGGCACAACATATCCACAGTGTGTCGTCTGGGACTACGGAAAACCGTAAGTCAACTGACTGCTACACCTGGCACACAAATACACCCACAATTGCTCTCTTAAAAGCTGTCTGTGTATTTTTTACATGTTTTTGTACTCATCTTATCTTTACAATGCAATTGAGAACATTTTGGCGTTAACTTTGTATTAGCAGATTCATTAACAATCAGACAACCCAATGCTGAAATCTTTGACACCATGTTAATTGAGTTAGTGAGCTGAAATAGCCATGTCATTCTTCTCACCTCAAACATTCAAGTGAGAATTTGATGCACAATTCCTAGTATTCAAGATGTGAATCACAACTCATGATTTGATTGTCTTGTGGTCCGATCCCATCCGAAAAACTTGTATTAATGCAGAGTCTTTAAAACTCAAGGTATGGGGTGAAACATTGGGCGTTCTGTTTTTAAAAGCTCTCCTTTGCTGGTAGATATTGCTAGCACCAGTTTCCTTGCCTAGTCATGCATGGAACTTTCAAACAATTTATTTATTTATTTATTTTGTTTATTTATTTTTCAATGTTTGAGTTCCTCCTAATTCTGTTTCTTGTTTTGGTTGCATCTCTGTGCCTGTTGATTTAGAATCTTTGAGAGCCCTGCATATATTCTTGTTCACACTGTTTGTATTTGTGTCTGAAAACAGCTGCGCTCTGAGTCTTTTTATATCAGGCGATACAAAAGAGTTTTGAAACATCACAAACAAGGTGAGAGAGAAAAGGACAAAGAAAGAAAAAGAAAGGAAGAGAGAGAGAGAGAGAGAGAGAGAGAGAGAGAGAGAGAGAGAGAGAGAGAGAGAGAGAGAGAGAGAGAGAGAGAGACTCTGTACACTGGCAGAGATTATTTATGTAGCATGAGAATTGTCAGTTGACATAAGAGACAATGACTGTTGGCAATGCAAGAGCTTACTTTTATACAAATGATCAGTGATGCAATGTTTGTGACTACAAATAGGAAATTAAATCAGTGAAGCTCTATATGTCCACTTCCTGATAGTCTAAGTGGATACTCGAGTAGGAATGCCTACAAGTGACCAACACAGTACCAAAAAAGTAATGTGGTAATACTGCATACAGTTCAGCAAAACTAGAACCAAGGTGTTATTATCAACACATGTGTCTCTACTGCAGCTGTGTTGATTATAACTTGCAGTGTGGACACATTGAGCGATTGTACCTAAGATTGAAGCACCTGTGGAATGATGAAATCTTGTCAGTCCTGCACACTCAGCTGTGCAAGTTTTTCCTTCTTTGTAACTCCCCACAGACACAAAACAACTCACACATCATTAATACTCACCAGGAGGTGGTCGGCACGGCAACAGGCAGACATGGCTAGACAGCAGAATAGCGGGCGGTAATTACTGGAGCAGAAAAACCTGCTTTCGGCAGACCGCAAAGTCAATTAACGCAAAACCTGATTACCTCTCCCATCAAATTACATTCCAAATCATTCAGAGATGAATGCGCATGTGTGATTAAAAATCAGTACAATTTTGAGATTATTATCGCTATTATAAACCCAAACATGGCTAAACTGCTCCAAAAGCCAACATTCACCCTTTATTCATAATCAGACGCTTACAGAGAGGAGATTTATATTGTGTAGCATAGAGAATTAGAGATCATTAACCTTTATTTATTTATTTATTTATTTATTTATTGAATATAGATTTGTTTGTGTTGTTGCTGTTGTTATATAAAAAAAAATTTGTAACATTAATATTATTATTACTACTACCATTATTATTATTATTATTAATAATAATAATAATAATAAAAGTACAAAGGGGTGGATTTGCATATGGCATAACTCTTCTTTATACTGAATTTATTAATATTGAATTTGAAGGTATATTCACTAAGAGGGATTACAGGCATTTGTAATACATTTTTAGTTACTGGTTGCATCTAAAACAAAATGATAATGGATTTCAGTTGTGGTGACAATGCTATTTTGAGTGCTCACATAGCAATACGTAATTTTATTTTTGCATCTTGCATCTTTAAACGATTTTGGTGGTGGAACAGCAGTGTTTAAATGTACGCATTTGGTAAGTACTTCTATGCAAAGTCCTTACTTGCATGCAAACTTCTATGCAAAGTCCTTACTTGCATGCAAGGTATACATTTAATCAGATTCTTTGTTTCAAATAAATGGGCCAATGACTTTGACTTGCAAGCACTGTACGCTAAATTTGAACAACAAGAATATACTTGAATTGGACATTGAATTTTTGGCAAAAATGGTATAATGATTGATAAAAGCCCATTTCACATTTTTGTGACAGCTGTTTCAATATGTTAAACTGTGCCAGTATTTCTTTGTTATTTTTCTAGTTTTTTTGACAGTATTCTGTACCATTCTTAAATAAAACATAAAAATAAAAATTGCATGGTGATGCTTTCATCAGTAATGATGCATTGGCAAATTACAATTATTCATTAATATCCATAAAAAAAAAATCATTAATAATAATTAAAACAAATGAATTCAAAAGGAACTTAGAGGGCTTGGAAAACTCACAGATAAGGAAAAAATGCTCCATGATCTTTGCACTATACAGGGCTTGTAATCATAAATTCACTTTAAAATATAGAATGACCTTAACAGACTTTTTTATGTTTTATTTTCTTTCTTTCAGAGCTCAAAAGATCCTGGTCAATCCCTCAAACAAAAACTAAACTCTCCATGGTGCCATTTTAATCAAACCTAGGGGAAAAAAGCATGGCTCTAACCAACAAATTGCTTTTAATTATGATAACATAATGGAGGCCCCATATAAATGTGTTAGCACTGTGGCTGGGTAATGCTTTCACAGAAATGCAGCTGTGACATTTGTGAAGAGATGCAAGGGGCTATCAGAATCAGTCCTGGCTGTATTTATCACAAGTTAAATAGTTTTGATTGAAACTGCGGGGTATTGTTTGAATGTGAAGGGGCAGATTGTGTTTGGAGATGTGATGTTGATGTTGTAAATGAAGTACGTTGAAGCCATAGGGGCTTATGGGTATTGATGGCACTCTGGAGTTGTCTTTGCTCAAACACAGAGAGGGGTAAACATGGTTCATCACCTTTATTAACTCTTTTTGGTCAACAGACTGTTGTTAGCAGTTAGAGACAGTGGGATAGGCTTTGTATGGATTCTTGTTAAAACAAGATAGAAGAATGAAGGTAGCGCTTTATATTGAAGTGTCAGCCTGATTCTCATGTCAATTAGAGTACAGGACTGTGGCAAAAAAATTTAACCCAAAAGCTGTTCAAACTGGGAAATTTCTGAATGAAAACAAATAATTAAGCTCCAAACTGTGTTTGCAACAAAGTTGGGAAAAGTAATCTACAATACATATGCTACATCAGATAGCAAATATCAGTATGTGTATATCCGAACTGCCGAACACTTGACAGCAGCGCTTTAACATTTCATATGCTGTCAATAATGTACATCAACCCTTCAAGTTGCTTCATATTAATTGCAACAATAATAATACTAATAACTACAACCAAGTTCACAAAAAAGTGACATGGGGTTATCTTTTTAAATCAGTTTTATGTTAATCAGTGTCATTACTCAGTAGTTACATTTTATTACATTGTAATATAGATACTTTAAAGTAACGTGAGATAGAAAGGGAAGTTTTCCTCCAACACCATGATGCTTTTGCACAGTGGACATTGTGTTTTATATGTGTATGTCAAACAATTTGTACATTTACATAAGTGTTAGCATAAAAAGTTAACAAATTACAGTATCCTCTCACACTCTCATTCCCTTAATAGCCTGTCCCATGGCTATATTATCCATCTTTCTGTTAATTATCTAACAATTTCTCTCTCCTCCGTATATCACTGTGTTTAGTTGTCTGACCTTCGTTTGAAGTGAGACTGCTCTCCACATGTATCCTTTCATCTTAATGCCACCCTTCCAGCTGCCTAACCTCCCTCTGCTCTCTCGCTCTCCCTTTTCCTTCATTCCCTCTATCTTGCTGCCTTGAAGTTCTCTCCTTCCCTCTGTGTGGCAACTTTGTATGTCCTGCTGCACATTACCCATCCTGTTTCATCTGACAATACCCCCCACCTCTCTCTCTCTCTCTCTGTTTCTCTCTCTCTCTGTCTCTGTCTCTCTCTCTCTCTCTCTCTCTCTCTTTCAATCTTTGTTATTCTTTTTTCCCTTCTCTTTCTTCTACCCACTCTCTTTATAAGCTGTGGTGCTTTTTAATTGCCACCAGGTTATGGTGCCCTTTTCTGTGCAGTAGGAAGCCTTTGGTTGCTCTCTTTTTAAAAGGACAGAGCTTTTAGTGCTTCACATGAGATGAGGAGAATTTGTCTAAAGACACATGCTCACACACAGATAATCTGTGATTGGACCGCACACAAAAGGCAAAATATTTCTCTTTCAAACCAAATATGTCCCAAAACAATTGCATCTATCCTGCTGCCTTTACATATATAGCATTTTTGTATGAAGTCACCTCCTAAGAAAACTGGTCTCAGACAGGTTTCCAAAGCAATATAATATCATGTCTAATGTTCTAAAACAAATTCAAGAGAGCTTCAGACATAACCAAGCAGATATTTAGTGACTATAATGTTTTGTATTAACACAATTGTGGGGGTGTTTAAACTTCACGTCATATATATTTGCTGATAAAATTGTAAATGCCAAGTGTAAATGCCGTCCAAGATGAACTTGGGATGGATATAAAGGTGGCAATCGGCGGAGGTTTGAGATGCATTCCATTCAAAATTAGTTTAAATGTAAATACCTTTAGCTGTTCAAACCACATACAGTGCAACCGGAAAGTATTCACAGCACTTCACTTTTTCCACATTTTGTTATGTTACAGCCTTATTCCAAAATGGTTTAAACACCTATTTTTGGGCAGTTTATCCCATTCTTCTTTGCAGGACCTCTCAAGCTCCATCAGGTTGAATGGGGAGCGTCGGTGCACAGCCATTTTCAGATCTCTCCAGAGATGTTCAATCTGGTTCAAGTCTGGGCTCTGGCTGGGCCACTCAAGGACATTCACAGAGTTTTCCCGTAGCCAGTCCTTTGTTATCTTTTCTGTGTGCTTAGGGTCATTGTCCTGTTGGAAGACGAACATTCGCCCCAGTCTGAGGTCCAGAGCACTCTGGATCAGGTTTTCATCAAGGATGTCTCTGTACATTTGCTGCATTCATCTTTCCCTCGATCCTGACTAGTCTCCCAGTTCCTGCCGTTGAAAAACATCCCCACAGCATGATGCTGCCACCACCATGATGCTGTCACCACCATGCTTCACTGTAGGGATGGTATTGGCCAGGTGATGAGTGGTGCCTGGTTTCCTCCAGACATGACGATTACCATTCAGGCCAAAGAGTTCAATATTTGTTTAATCAGACCAGAGAATTTTGATTCTCATGGTCTGAGAGTACTTCAGGTGCCTTTTGGCAAACTCCAGGTGGTCTGTCATGTGCCTTTTACTGAGGAGTGGCTTCCGTCTGGCCACTCTACCATACAGGCCTGACATGACGCTTACCATACAGGCCTGAGAAATGTTGGAGCTCTGTCAGAGTGACCATCGGGTTCTTGGTCACTTCCCTGACTAAGGCCTTTCTCCCCCAATCGCTCAGTTTGGCCAGGCGGCCAGCTCTAGTAAGAGTCCTGGTGGTTCCAAACTTCTTCCATTTACAGATGACGGAGGCCACTGTGCTCATTGGGACCTTCAATGCTGCAGACATTTTTCTGTACCCTTCCACATATCTGTGCCTCAATACAATCCTGTCTCTGAGGTCTACAGGCAATTCCTTGGACTTAATGCACTGTTAACTGTGGGACTATATATAGACAGGTCTGTGCCTTTCCAAATCATGTCCAATCAACTGAATTTACCACAGGTGGACTACAATCAAGTTGTAGAAACATCTCAAGGATGATCAGTGGAAACAGGATGCACCTGAGCTCAATTTTGAGTGTCATTGCAAAGGCTGTGAATACTTATGTACATGTGATTTTTTTTTTTTTTTTTTTTTTTTTTTTTTTTTTAATGAATTTGCAAATATTTCAAATAAACTTCTTTCAGATTGTCATTATGGGGTATTGTTTGTAGAATTTTGACGAAAATAATTAATTTAATCAATTTTGGAATATGGCTGTAACATAACTAAATGTGGAAAAAGTGAAGGGCTGTGAATACTTTCCGGATGCACTGTATACAGGTATAAGATTTACTCTGCCTAAACAGCTCTATGTCAGCATTGGGAAAATGTAAAACATATCATCTGTTACAGAGTGTTTGCATACGGCTCAAGTCGCACAATAAATAACACCAAAAAATAAAGGATGCACATTGTAGGAGAGACAGATATTGTTCTTACTTTATTTGATGCAGATCACTGACAAAACTGAAACTAAACACTGACAATGAGCGCAGCTGAAGCGCATGACGTATCTTAACAACGCCAAGCCCCGAGGAGAAAATACACTGCTCTGCATGCTTATCTGTCTGTGTGTGAGCTAAGTCACTTGGAATCAAATAATAAATCACATATTTTAAATTTGCTGCCTTGCATTAGCATAATCATGGAAGTTTACGCTGTTTTATTTGCATATAGCATAGGAATTGAAGATCTGATTTATATCCATTTTGTGGGAACACATTGATGTGGGCAAGTGTAAATGCAATGTGCTATTCAATCGGATGGCAATCAGATCAGTAAAAACGCATGAAGTGACCAATTGTAAATACCCCCTTAGTCCTTTAGAATTACAACATTGAAGGATACATCTATGCTGCCTTCAAACTACAGCCAGACAAAATAGTCTCAGTAGACAGCATGTTATGCAAACATTAGATTTGGACACAGCCAATGTTTTTTAACACTTGGCTTGTAAATTTCCTGACATCAGCACCGAGACATGCACACACAAAGTTTAATACTGAGTAAAACATCTACTCTAGAGCAAGGGTGTAGCCAGGAAATTTGTTTTGGGTTGGCATCAATAAAAATGGATTGGCCAAGTTTTCGGCCAAATTATTTTCTCTCCAAATTTTCCTTAGCAACAGAAGGGTGGCACATTTCACTCTTTCAAACAGCAAAATGTTTGCAGTTTTTGACTATTTTATACATTTATATTTGAAGTAAAAAAAAGATCTCTAATATTCTGGGTGGGCCTGGGTCTAATTCTGGTGGGCCCAGACCTACCCTGGCCCACCCTTGGCTATGCCACTGCTCTCGAGTGAGGAGAGCTGTGTTATAGTCAGTGAAGAAGGAAGTTGTAATATGCAGGAAATAATATATATATATATATATATATATATATATATATATATATATATATGTAATGAGGGAGGGTGTGGTGAAAGTGACTAACACCTTATATCAAGGTGTGCATAATTTTTAGGGAGTATCATTACCTCAGGTAAAATGGGCCATAAAATAGATTTAATTGGCACTGAAAAGTAAAAAAAAAAAAAAAAGTAAATGCCTTGTAGACAGATGCAATGCTCCTGAAATAGCAAATTCAATTCCCAAACTTACTACCTGTTTCTGGAAAGTACTCTTTGCAAGCAGTGGTACAGGAAGAAGTCCTCAGCATTTAAGAAGGCCATGATCTTTATTCAGGACAATGCTCCATCACATGCATCCAAGTACTTGGCTAGCCAGCAAGGGCCTCAAAGATGCCCAAATAATGACTTGGCCCCCTTCCTCACATGACTTAAATCCTACTGAGAACTTGTGGGCCCTTCTCTCAACATTAGATTTACATTGAGGTAAGACAATACACCTCTTTTAACAGCATTTGGGAGTCTGTGGTTGCTGCTTCAGCGAAAGTTGATTGTGAACAGATCAAGAAACTGACAGACTCCTTGGGTGGAAGGCTCATGGCAGTTATAAAGAAGGGTGGCTATATTGGTCTCTGAATATTTTTAAAAAGCCAAAAATGTTATTTAATTGTAATTTTGTGTTACTTATTTGTTGCGCTTACTCTAAAAATTGAGAATAAACAATTGAGTTTGGAGACATTTTTTTTTTTGTAATTTAGTTGCCAAATAATTGTGCACACAAATCATATATTACTAGATAATATTATTAGAAAGGGGGGTAAGCTGAAAGAAAATACAGTTTAAAGCCAGAAGTCTAAGAGAACAATTGTTTCATTGTATTATAGCATCCAAAGAAGCAGGACTCCCGTGTGATAACTAATGACCCATTTAGAGACAGAATAGTCAGAGAAAGCAGACTTATTTCTGTGTGTTTGTGTGTAGTTGTGTAGATAGATAAAAACTACAAATTCACACAATACTCTTTCTCACTCTCTTCTGTTTTTATATTTTGTTCAGACAGGCGGCAAGAAACTTATTTTTATTTTTTATTTATTTTTTTTTATTCTTTTGGTAAATCATATCTGTTAAGTTTTTTTGTAGTATGAACAGTAAAAACAACAACACAATAAATCAGGTGTTTTTAAAACTCTACAAACCACATCCTTTTTTGTTTCAAATTTGATTATTTTTTTTAATATGTCCTAGTCGGAATGTCCTATTGAATTTTGAGATTTGTTTTTGCTATTATGGGCACAATATGCATGTAAAATTATAAAAAATTGCACAATATTGTCTCTAAATCTCATTTGAATGAGCTGTCTGAATACACTCATTTCTCTTTCTCTTTTCCTTATATAACAAACTATGGGACATTCTCTATGTTCTCTATGCAGTAAATAAATGAACAAATCAGCAGTTTTGAACAGTATATGCATGAATGTATAAAATTACATTTTTGTTTATGTTCTTTATTGCGATTTGTGAGTTCAGCACTGTGACCAGTAGTCATCATAATCATGAACATAGACTAAATTCACAGTTTTCCGACCTCTCTTACAATACTGATACCTACACCAGTTATTGTATGAGAAAGTATTATAGCATCGTTCTGATGACGTAATTGCTTATTTCAGCAACCCAGGTCACACCTGGTATTGATGATGCTGTATGAACAAACGGATCAATAGCTCAATGACAGTCAGTCCATAAACCGATTTGTGTGCAGTGTGCAAAAAACGCTTTAGCTCTGTGCTTCAAGCTCCTCCTCATGCTCCAGTAATATTATTTGAGTAGAAGTAAAAGAGTAGGGTCAGGGGGTGCTGAGGGAAGTCCTAAGTGACAGGTGGCTGCTTCTTTAATCTGTTTGTATAGTAAATGGGAAACATCTCCATAGTGCAAGGAGAATATTTTTTTTATATTCTCCCTTTTTTTTTTTTACTCGTTATTCACATCCGTTGGTTTCCTCCTGACATTGTTTAAAGTATAGAACTCTGATTCCCTGAGGCTAAAGTGAAAAGAAAGGAAACAGGAGAGAAGGGGAGAAAAGAGGAAAACTATGGTAAAATATGACCATTTTCTTTATATATATATATATATATATATATATATATATATATATATATATATATATATGTTAGCAGTTTAAGGTGAAAGCTAAAAGGAATAGTTCAGCCAAACATGTACTGTGTTATTTACTTGCCTTTCACCTGTCAGTATTTTGAAAATCACTATGTGTCCTAGCTGCACTTTTTCATGCAATAAGAGTCAATGATAGCCATGACTGTCAAACAAGATTTTCAGTTGATTACTGACTTAAATCACGATCGGTTCCTCATACAAATCTACCATCTGAGTTCAGAATACCCAGAAGAAAGCATACGAGTCACATGAACTACTTTCATGATGCTTCATGATGCGTTTTAGTGCTTTTTGTTGGTATAGTGCAGTTCAGACATTCTGCAAAATTTACAGATGGGGTTCATACAGGAAAGTCATACGGGTTTAGAATGAGTAAATGGGATCTAATTTTCATTTTGGGGTAAATTGTCCTTTCATTGGTTATGAGGATATAGATTTGATCCACTAGAACTCTGTTCACATTACAAATCACTACATACTTTTGGTTGTTGTTGTTGTTGTTTTTAGGTATTGAGTATCTAGTCTCAATCCATGGACCATCCATCTGAAGCATACAGCAGCCAATGACAAGAGCTTTCCAAAATTTAAAGCTCTAATATGATTTTCTGGCTTTACACAATTTTTGGAGCCAGGGTGCACACATTTGAATCAGTCAGTTAGGAAACAACATTGTTTACAATTTACCAGAAATGAGTGCTTATTGTGACAAGCCAGGCAAAGAATGAGGATCCAATTGCATCTTTAATGAAACAAAAGATAAACAAGGTAACTCAGAATATAATAAAACACAGGAAACCAGGCACAGAACATGACAACACATGTGAGAAGTGACAAACTAATTGGGGGAAACAAGGGCTTAAATATACAAGGGAATGAGGAACACCTGTGGAAACAATCAGGGGAAAACCAATCATAAAATGAAACTACAAAATGACTACAAAAACTAACAGGAAACAGGAACTAAGCAAGAATTTCAACATAAAAGCACAAAAATAAAAGCCAACAGGGAATATGTGACACTTGTGGTTAAGATATAGTTGTTTTGAGATTTTTTTCTTGAATTAAATTTGCTGTTAAAGTGTTATATGAAACCTAATTACAACCAAATTTGCTGTTAAAATGTTGCATTAAACTGAATTACATCCCAACATTTTCCCTGGCTGGCAAGTTATTGGTATTGCATGGCATTATAGCTGTCCATGGTGCTGAATCAAGTCAAAACAATGAATTTGTTACACTGAAAATAATGTTGTGTCATTGAGGACTAATTACCATTTTAATTTTATTATGAATTTATTAATTGAATGTAGAATAATTTAATGCACCTGCAAAACTGCCCATATAGCTATAGTCAATTTTTAATCTTCAATACTTTATTAGATTTGAAAGATATTTTAAATTTATCAGCTTATATGATTCCAAAATCTTTTTTACATTCATATTCAGCACTGGATACTTGCCCTCGAATTATTTTGTAAAAGAAAGGTGAAAAATGTGTCTATACAAAAAAAATGTATACAAATAATAATAATAACAATAATAAAAAGAAAAAGAAAGTAACAGCTCACACATAAAAAGTCAGGGAGGTAATCATTTGTTCATTTGAGGCCTCTCTGTGCGACATTAGCACAGCTTGAGTTTCAGCACAGATAAAAATCACTCATTCTGCAGGGTTCATCTCCACAAACATCCTACTCACACCCCACTGAGAGTGTATGTGAATTCCTCTGCATTCAGTCATTGTTTCTGTCTGGCTCCGTATATTACATTTGCAAGCATGTTTCTGTGCATGTAAGTGTGTGGTTGATTTAAAGAATTATGCTGGGAGTTGGCAGAAGTATTTCAGACTATCCCAATGGCCCTGTGCACGTGTTTATTTTAAATTATTTTTCTTGTGCAATTGCACCACTCCATGCAGGCCAAGGCTTTGTATCTACAGTTCAATGTTTTAAAAGGCCATATGTCTATTCCATCTGTTTTCCAAAACCCTACCTCTGTTTTTGTGAGAAATATGAAGCAATTATATCTAGAGAAGCATTATGCATATAGCTCTCTCTATTTGCACCTTTCTGTGTGTCTAATGCACAAACATCATCGTATCATCAGGCAGTACATTCCTATTTTACTATTGAAATTGTGCTGAGAAAATGTGGGTCATGACATGATTTCCATGGTGTTGTTATGGTTCTATGAGCAAGAATGAGACATATATACAGTGGCAAGAAAAAGTATGTGAACCCTTTGGATAGTTGTCTGCATAAATTGCTATTAAAATGTGATCTCATCTTCATTAAAGTCACAAGTATAGACAAAGCCAAATGCGCTTAAGCTAACGACACACACACACACACACACACCCTATATCGACATACCTGAAAGGCTGCTCATCAAGGAAGAAGCCACTGCCCCAAAACCGCCATTAAAAAAAAAAAAACGACTACAGTTTGCATGTGCACATGGAGACAAAGATCTTACATATTGGAGAAATGTTCTCTAGTCTAATGAAACAAGAATTGAACTGTTTAGCCATAATGACCATTGTTATGTTTGGAGGAAAAATGGTGTGGCTTGCAAGCCAAAGATCACCATCCCAACCGTGAAGCATGGTAGCATGGTAGCATGGCAGCATCATTTTGTGGTGGTGCTTTGCTTCAGGAGGGAAGGTGCACTTCACAAAATAGATGGCATCATGAAGAAGGAAAATTATGTGGATATATTGAAGCAACATCTCAAGGCATCAGCCAAGAAGTTAAAGCTCAGTCACAAAAAGTTTGACCCAAGTTAAAAAAAATTAAAGGCAATGCTACCAAATACTAACAGTGTATGTAAACTTCTGACCCACTGGGAATGTGAGGAAATAAATAAATGCTGAAATAAATAATTCTCTCCACTATTTTTCTGACATTTCACATTCTTAAAATAAGGTAGTATATATATATATATATATATATATATATATATATATATATATATATATATATATATATATATAACTGACCTTAGTCTGGAGTTGGCAGACCTGACATCTAATTAATGAAATGAGATTGGAAGTGTAGGTTAGAGCTACTCTGACTTATAAAAAAACTCTTTTTGAAAAACATTTTGAATTTGTCATTCACAAGAAGCATCTACTGATGTGGGCCATGCCTTTCAGAAAAGAGATTTCACAAGACCTACAATCAATAATTGTTGCTTTGGATAAAGCTGGTAAGGGTTACAAAGATATCTTGAAGAGCTTATAAATTAATATGTCCACTATCAGACACATTTTCTATAAATGGAGTTGATTTAGTACTGTGGATACTCTCCCCAGAAGTGGCCACCCAGCAAAGAAGACTCAAAAAGCACACCACAGAATGCTCAATGAGGTAAAAAAGAACCCTAGAGTGACAGCTAAATACTTGTAGGATTCATTGGAACTGGTTAACATCTCTGTTCATAAGTTTACTCTATGGAAAACATTTGACAGCCATGATGTCCATGGAAGGGCACCATGAAGGAAGCTGTGTGCCTGAAGTTTGCCAAAGACCACCTTGACCCTCTACAACGCTACTGGGAAAATGGATTGTGTACTGATGACATTATGGTTTTAATTTTTGGGAAGAACACGCGGCACTACGTATGGCCTAAATGTGCACTGCATACCAACATGATAACATCATCCCAACGGTGAAGTAAAGTGGATGGAGCATAATGTTTTGGGGCTGCTTTGCTGCATCGGGGCATGGAGTGCTTGCCACCATCGAGGGAAAAATTAATTGCCAAGTTTATCAAGATGTCAATGTCAGGTTTGCTGAGTGATGCAGTAGGACAATGGCCCTAAACACTGAAGTAAATCGACAGCAGAATGGCTTAAAAAAAGAAAATCCACATTTTGGAGTGGCCCAGTCAGAGTCCAGACATTAACCAAAAGACATGCTGTGGAATGACCTCTAAAAAGCTGTTTACACGTGACATCCTAAGAACATGAATGGTGCAAAATTCCTTCTGAACGCTGTGCAGGTCTAATCTGCAGCTATTGTAAATGCTTGGTTGAGGTTTTTGCTGCAAAATGAGGATTGGCCTATTATCAAATCCTAGTGTTCACTTACTTTTTCCACAGCACTTTAACTGTTTAATGGGATGTGTTCAACAAAGACATAACAATTATAATTATTTGTGCGTTGTTAGCTTAAGCACATTGTGCTTTGTCTATACTTGTGACTTTGATGAATATTGTTCACATTTGATGACCAATTATTGCAGAAAACCAGCAATTTCCGAAAGGTTCACATACATTTTCTTGCCACTGTATATATAATAAGCTTATTGTTTTGTATTTTTATTTTTACATTTATTTTTGTTTGTTTGTTTGTTTCTCTTTCTGTTAGTTTTAACAGTGGGCAGTCTTTTAGTACAGTTTTACTTGACTGTTGTCATGATGCTGACTGCCCTTCATAAAAAGATATTTTTTTCCCTATATTTTGCCAGTACAGTGTAGTGGCATTTCCCGCTTTCTTTTAACATTCCGTGGCAAATTCAGAATCAGCCTGCAAGATGGGGAATTGTACCTTGCAAAAAAACATTCAGCAAGTAATTTGGGAGCTACCTGATTTGCATAATTCCTTTAGTAAATCGGGTGTTAAAACAAGGTGCACACCAACAGCATATTTAAATAAATGATGCTATCAGTGGTGAATCCCACCATTAGACTCTAGCTGTCTGTGTCCATCTTCATTTCTAGACACCCAGATCAATTTACAAGTCCATTTGCCTTGTTGCACCAACAGATGTATTAACATAGGCATGGTTTCTGACAGCCACGCATAACTGCAGGGCTTTAGTAAACCTCTATGGAAACATACACACTCATTTCGCATTCTCCCATAGATTTATCCTATTTTCTTTTTTCCGGACTGTGGAGGCAGAGGCTGGGATTTCGACCTTGCCACTAGCAGCTCTCTCTCTCTCTCTCTCTCTCTCTCTCTCTCTCTCTCTCTCTCTCTCTCATGACCTAGAATCCAATGCTGCTCATTGGGGCAGGACTCATGCCAGAGGGAGAGGAGTGGAGTGGCAAAGTAACAGGATGTTGATTCAAACAGTCTTTTCCAAGTAGGTGTGGGATGGATGTTTTAATCCAACTCCTAATCCGCAGTGCTGCTATCCATCACCCTCAGCACAACATGTTAACCTGTTGGGTGAAATCATGCAGCTAGCGGAGAGTTCACCGATTTCTACACTGCTTTCACTAGACAAAAACAGAGAGATGGAGATTGCCTTGTCATTGTTTTTTTCAAATGGACACTCTTTGAAATTATAAAGAATTTGATGGATCATGTGTTTTTCATGATGACAATAATTAAAAATTGTTTACATATATGTTTGAAATTCGAGAGTCGATAAGATGTAGAATGTCTTTTGCCATTTGATCCCCCAATGAATGCAGTGGTCTTTTAAGTGATTCATTAGCCCATATCCAAGCATATTCCACTCTTCCCATTGAATGAATGTAGATCCAGAATTTTTTTTTATAAATAGCTCCTTCCACAACATCACACTTTTTTATAAAAAAAATTAAATAATCAATTAATACACAAACAAGGCAAATTTGTCCTGTGGTAGGCTTAAGTCTCTGACTTTGTCATTTATTGTCATTTTCATTATAATGGTCAACCCATAAAAACAAACTGCATACATATTGGACTGTTATTTTACACTGCTCTTAATTTCTTTGGGAAACTATGGCATTTACAACATTTGCTACTATTGTATTTCTTCTATAGAGAGAAGTTATCATTGGGTCTAGTTTTGTGTAGACCTTCATTCATAAGCATTCATATACAACCAATTTGCTTTCATTGGCATTTACACAAAATTAGATGTTGATTGTAGGCATTTAAAATTAATAGACTTTGTCTCATCTTGAACATACTCATGTATGCATCATTATTAAAAAGAACTAGATCCATTGTAGAAATGTATTATTCATAGGCAGCCATGATTACTGAGTGAAAGTGCCAAATAACAGGGCGGTTACTGAGATTAAGAAAGTAGCATTCAGCTGGTAATGTGATTCTAACATGGCAGCCCCCATTTACATGTGAGTGGCCATGACTTCCTACATATATTGCAAAATTAACATCTTTTTTAGTGAGGAAAAAATTATTAAGTGCACCTTTACATGTGTTTTTTCCCCCCAAAACATTATACTCAAGATTATACAAAATTAATGCTTAGTTCACCATGAAAATTCAAATTTTGGGGAAAAATTTAAATGGGGAATTGTTTAAAAGGTCACGATAACCATTAAGATTCAGTTGAGCTCTAAAGAAACTTTTCTAATTAAATTGATATGGTTATGACATGAGTCTAAAATGGCTCATATGCCCCTTTTTTGCATGTTACTCTGGTACAGTATGAAAGCATCTGTAAAGAAAATCAAACTACCCCTATACAAAGTATTTTGGCATGCAACAGTGATGATGTCAGTTGGTAATACCATGGTACTTTAACATACAATGGTAAGGAATGAGTACCATATTCAGGTACCATTGCATTCACATGGTAATTCAAATAATGTAACCATTGTACTGTACAAATAATAAACATGGTATGGCCATTGTATATGTCATAAAATACATTTAATAAGTTTTTCCATCTTTATAAGCATCTATAAATATGTGATTATTATCAATGGTACTTTTAAGTTATTGTGTTGTTAGTGTATTGTCACATGACAATGAACCTGTTACAGAAACCACATCACTGTTATATTTAGCTTAATTTCAAACCTTATCTGCATGTTTACAGAATGTCTCTGTATGTTTACTGGAGCTGGATATGTGCACGGTGGGATGTTTTTGGCATGTGATTCAAGGTAGCAGACACCTGAACTCTAGTTGCACCTCACTTGTTATCTGAAAATAAGCATCAAGCTCTCTCTAACAAGGGCATGACTCAGACCTTCTCCCACTAAATGGACTGTGGATCAGCTGCTAAAACAGCTTCAGGTTTTATGGCACAATAAGAGTAAATAATCACAGTGAGATTCTCGCTGTGATATTGTAACCTGGGCGACCCTTGGTCACCTCCCTCCTCTCACTGTAATGAAGTGAGACAGTAAGCCATAAGCATCTTATGGTTAAAATGAGCTGAACTGGGATAAAGTGGAATCCATCTGACTGTAAGAACTGCTTCATGCGCCATTATCGGTCTTACCGTGCAGAGAGTTACATCTCACTCACTCTTGCTCTATATAACAGCCCCTCGATTAGTCGTCTCTCTCTCTCTCTCTCTCTCTCTCTCTCTCTCTCTCTCTCTCTCTCTCTCTCTCTCTCTCTCTCTCTCTCTCTTTCTATTTCTGTTCTGACTACAGTAATCTTTTGCCTAGTTCCTGCTCATGTCATCACATGCACATGTGATGAGCTTTCCTTGGCAGTGCTGTTTTCTGTAAGTTGGTATGAGTTTATCTGTGTGTTTGTGTCGGTGTAATTATTGTTAAAGATCCATAAAGATTCCATTGAAATTATAGGACTATTAATAAACCAAGTTTAGCTCAATCGAAAACATCTGTGGCATAATGTTTTTTAACAACAAATCTTAATTTAGACTTAAACAAAAACATCTGGGTTACAGTGAGGCACTTACAGTACAGTGGAAGTGAATGGGGTCAAAATGTAAATTTTAAATAACCATAAGACGTAAAAGTGTTAACATGATTTTAGTGTGATACAATCACTTACTAACCTTCACTGTGTAAAGTTATATCCAATTTTACAACTTTTTGTCATGATGATGATGGTACACTGTAAAGCCTGTAATTTGCAAAAACAACAATTTAATCAACTTTTTACAGCTTAAAAAATACACAAGTTTTAACAGAATATTTGAAGAATTTCAAATGAGCTTCACATTTATTCCTTTAAACCCTCAACAATTAAGCCCAAAAATTTCCATTCATAAGTGCCTCTGTAACCTTGATGCTGCTTTTTTTTATTCTTTTTTAAAGGATGGAGGAGCATAAATTATTTTTGTGGGAATCAACATTGTCACAAATGCTGTCGTGTTTTGTACCCAGGAAAATTCCTTTAATTAAAAAAATAATAATAATTAGAAAAAATGAAACTAGCCTAAAAATCCAGTTTCATGAGTCCTGAACTACCTAAACTTCAATGAGGACATTTTTAGGTTACAAACTGGTAATTACAATGTTAATATGCTATAAATGTGGTTTATGAGGACATTTCAAGTGTTCTCATAATTCAAATTGCTTAAAAACATACTAAACAATTTGTTGAAATTTGTTGGTGAGGGTTTAGAGATTTAGGGGTATGGTTTGGTGATTGAATCTATAGTTTGTACAGTATAAAAATCATTATGTCTATGGAGAGTCCTCATAAGGATAGCCGCACCAACGTGTGTGTGTCGTCATAAATGAGTCACTAAAGATTTTTACAGCGATCTATATTTAGATTTCAAATTGTAACACTTGATGCAGAAATAACCCTGTACTTCCTCCTGTGTGTGGGCGGCGGAAGTAAAAAGTGTGTGTGTTGGTGTGTTTGTTGGGGGTGGGGCTCCGAGGGCAGGGGATGGTGTAGGGTGTTAGTGTGTCAGTAGAAGCAGTAACAGATTGAGCCTCAGTAAGCGTATGTCCGCTTATTACATGTAGCATCTGTACTCCGAGTGTGTGGAATTAGGCTACACCATAGTGGTGAGTACATATTCAGTGCTTACCTGTGTTGTTTACTTCTAACAAACAGAGACTCAGAGTTAGAAATTGCCTAGAGAGAGTTCATCAAGTAGGAAACTTACCAGTGGAAGATATTGCTTATGTTTCAGGGCATGTGTTGCGTGTTTCAGAAGTAAGGCAGGAAAAGTCTACTGAAAGATCAGGGATTTAAAATCATGCTTTTTTTTCATCATGTAAGTTCATCTCCCCCAAATAACACTCTCAGCAACACTGTGTTAGTAGATGCATTAGCATTTCTCAAATAATGTAATACGTGTACAAAAAGTGAGAATACAAATGCTTGAACAGTTCTTCTCCAGCATGTGGTATGTCAAGCTTCCAGAATCCTCACTTGGAAACTGTGATGATTAAATTAGCAGAAACATCTTATAAACTTCTGTTTGTGTGCACTTATCTGTTTGTATATTTTTGTGTGGATATGTTTGTGTGGTTGCTTGAGTTGATTCTACTACTACTGCAAAGTTTCTTACTCTGTTTAGCCAGTTCCGTACTCAATCTGGTCTGAATCACATTACTATACCTACATTTTGCCAAAATGATTTTTGCTCTTCTTGTTCCACGTATTGCTGTAGTTTCCTAGTGAAATAAACACTAGAGGTACTACAACGACTTTTATTCACTTTCACACAAATCCAAATAAAAGGGCAAATTATCAGTTTATAAACCTTTACTTTTTATTCGTTTCCTCACACACTTCTATCTTATGACATCAAATCACTTTTACTCTAGTGTATGACTTGTGAAGCCATAGATGTTAACATTTGCATTACGTAGCCAACTACATTTGCATGCTTGAATAATTGTGATCATATTGTGCTTGTGATCACTTGTGAAAACAAGGACCAAGGATCAAGTTGTCATTTTCACTCTGTAAACCTTTCACCTCAGAACTGCTGCAATATGAGTAAGGAACCACAAAATTTTTTTACGAAGTTGTCACCACAGTCACAATTTTTTTTTAAAGAGATCAGGCTGTCCAAACTGCTATAGAGTATTTGCTGTTAATCAGTTATATAGTTTAGTTAAGCCATTGAAGAATCAGTTAAACAAGGATCAATCAATTCTCCCTTGACGCCCTTTCTCTAACATGATCGGACGGTCTTTGAGCATCGCTCCTGGATGCAGTTTGTATTGGGGGTGTTTTCACAAAGCCGTAGGATCTGTTCCACAGGACCACTTGTTGCGTGCACTGCAAACCTGCCTGGCACCGTTCCCATCACTGCACCAGGAGGAAAGCTAATCTCTGTAAAGAAGCTTAACAATTATCGCCAGGAAAACATAGGTGAGAGGCCAATGACAAGCACTTTCTGTTTGTCAGACACAATCAGACATTATGAGGGTTTTCAAAGAGTAACCGTCTTGAATCACAGCCATATTTTAGAAGTGTGGGCTTCTGCAAGAGTAAGGACTTGATTCCTCATACATGTGGGAGAACTTCAACAATTATTTTATTTATTTATTTATTTTAATGCATCTGTTTTATTCTTTATGTAGAGGTTCGATCTCAGGCGTGGGCCCTGGCAGGGGAAAATGTTATAAAAATGGATTAGTGATTGTTCTTTCAAATATTTTCTCAGGCACTTATTGAGTCTGAATAGATTAAGTAACTTACTTAAATTCAGTAGGACGCCCAAACAATAATAGTCATATTATACTGTGCATGTGCTGTACTTGCTATAGTTTACTTCCATGTTGTTTCTTCATCAAATAGCAATGTCAAATTTTAATCAATTCCATCACTGAAACAACAGTGCCACCTGGAATAACAAATAGCATGTATAATATGTATGTGTACACGCATATGGAATACTGATGATTCAGCATTGTTGCACAGAAAATCATGTGATATAGTATTTATTTTTAAAGTATGAATATAGTACTCATTTATCTTGTAATAAACAAATAAATAGATATCATGTGATAGTAAATGCATATAGATATGAAATAATCATAAGAATATAAATTTCAGATGTCCGCAAAAAATAAATAAATAAGTAAATGGAGAGAAACGACAATATTACATACCTTGGGTCTCTAATAACCATATACACATTTGGTACTTTAGCCATTATAAAAAATATATTTTTTTTGCAATTTGGGCTTTTTACATTTTTTATTTATTTACAGGAGGTAGAGTGTGCTAGGTACAGGAGGTGGAATGAGGTCCCGGGTCACTAAACACCTGAGCTACTGTATGCGTTTAAGGATTCAATCAACAAAACTGACCTCTCTACTGTAAACCTTGAACCTAAATCTAACCGATAGTGTCATAGAAGACATGTCAGAAGAAACAATGCAACCATGTAATTTTGTGGTGTTTCTGTGACACTTTCAGCTCATGTATTTACTCAAGGAATTGCAATGCTCTGTTTAGCTATGCTGTGCAATTTGACCACACTTTGACAATATTTTAATTGTAGTCAGTTATGTAAAGCAAACTTCAAAATATCAAAATGTTCAAGGCATGTGCTTTGGTAAAAGTGTTTAGGTGTCATAAGATAGCATTGTGTGAGGAACAGGGTGAAAAGTAAATGTTTGTGAATAGACAATCTAGTGTTTTATATATGTGAATGAAAATAAAAGTAGCCTAATTTTTTTCTAGTACATCTAGGGTTCATTTCAGTAGGAAACTGCCGCGATATGTAGAACGAGCCACATAAAACACATATTACAAAAATGTTTTCATAGTAACATGATTCTATAAATCCAGGTTGTTTCTTTTGCAATTATTTTTTGATTTATTATCTTTGGCATTTTTTCTTTTCTTTTTTTTTTAATACTCCCATGATTCTTCTCGCTTTCACTATAATCATAGGGGGCATATTCAGCTCATAATGCATGTGCCTATAACAAGACTATAATTAATTGCCACCCTGAAATAAAACTGTTTCTCGCATGGATTAGCACTCGGTATCCACATTTAATTTGTTTGTTTGGGGTATATTTCCAGTCTTCATGCTAGACACTCCGACACCAACTTAACTGCCACCCTTTGTCAAGACGATGGCTCCTTTTATCCACCATAGCTTGATAGCACTTGCCAGTTTTTATCTCATGTTTTAATCCGTCTTTTTGAGGGATCTAATTTGTAGTACATATTAAAAACAAAAAGACACGATGTCAATTTATTCTGTTCTGTAATCTGGTCCCCCCAAGACTAATGTCACTGTTAATCCAGTCATTTAATCAGATAACACAAACACAGGCCATTGAGGAAGCAACGGCCAACTGGTGCACTCTGTTGGTTCATTAAACCTATCACAGCATGTGCTAATTAAATAATGTAGCTGTACTTGCATACCAAAGGGCGAGAAATTACTGCTGTGGCATTTCATTTTCCATATGTTAGACTGTTTGCCCTTTTTTGTGTGTGTACGACAAAATAAATATAAGAGAGAAAGCTGCCAGACACCGTCTGCATTAAAAGCTGATGGCAGGGGACTATAATGAATAATAATTACTAATAATTACATAAACAGGAGAAACTAAATACCAGTTTTTGACCATTAAAGGTGCATTCAGTAGTTTGGAGCCAAAGTAAAAAGTTTTACACATTAACAAATTAATTTTTTTGTAAAGTTTGATCCGAATGGTGTACACTCACATGAGATGAAGCATTCACTAAACATTGAAGAAGTGAAACCTTGCGCTCATTGGCTGTTGCTTATGTAGATATGCTTGGCTATGCTTATGCTTAAGCACATAGTGTTGTTGTTTGGTGATGCAAAGAAAGCAAGAAGACAGAAAGACCGGCAAAGGCAAAAAAAACTATGAAGTAAACATCTGTAACGGTAAGGCATCTAGATCTTCATTTGCTTAGTGCAAAGTATCTTGGAATAGCGATTGTTGTACATTTTGTGTAAACCATGATTTTGGTTGCTTGGAAACAAAAACGAGTTCATCAAAAATAGTATTCATGGACATCCTAAATGTGATAATCAAAAACTATTCTAATCTTTCCTTTACCTTGACATTCTGTGTCGCTAGATAATTGAGGTTTATTTTAAGCTAAACAGTTCTTTAATAAAGGTAAAAACTGTCTTTAGATATAACGTGAAGCATAGACCGTCTCCAAATTTTATTGATACAAGGGACAATAATAATCTTTCCTTAATCGTAGAAGCATGTTGATTTGATTTCTGATGTCTGTTTTTAGGCAAACCAATTCTATTATAGTATTAATAAATAACTTTAGAAATTATTTCAAACTCATGATATTCCAGAGCTGACGGGGGTAGCAGAGACGATCATGCTGATCCACGTCGATAGATGGCAGTACAGCATCTAACACCACTGTAATATTGGAACATAAAGTACACGAAGAAGAGTAATGCTAACGCTAGCTAGAGAACTACTGCCACTTAAAAACGTCCCAGCGTTCAACAAATTAAAAATACTGTTGGACATAATGTCCGGTGAAAATATTAACTCGAAGAGCAACCCCTTTAGTTGATACCACAAGTGTACAGCATGATGACATCCCAACGATAACAGCACTTCGCTGCCATGGAGGTTTAAACTTACCCAACAGTTTGCAAAGTCTTAATCTGGGACTACAGCAGGTTGTACACCTCATAGTGGCAAAAGCAGCCTGCATTATTTCCATTTCGCATGCCTGCATTGAGAAGCTTCTCACTTCTCACATGTTTTGTGTTACCATCTTCTGGAGGAGAAGGACACCAGGCTTATGTGCATCTCAAGTTGTAGAGAAATGCTGCACACATTTAAATTCACATTGGCTTCAGTTCAATGGAAAATAGTCATAAAAATAAAGAGAAAGAAATAAGCCAAGGTGAGAAATCGTGTGACATAACCTAACATTTCTTATTTTCTTATATTTTTTGTGATTGAAAAGATATGTGAAAAATTGCAATTTAGCTTTTTGCTTGCCCTCTGTTTTTGTTTTGACTGTTTTTAAGTTTTTTTTTTTTTATTAGACGCTAATTCCATGACTACTGTTTTTATTTGTTTTGTTGTATTTTTTTGTAAAAAATGTGTATGAGTTGCTTTTTACAATTATTAAATTGCTAAATATAATTATTATCTAAATACAAATATTATTTAATTGCCTATTTTTATACAAGTCAAGTCAAGTGTCAAGTCAAGTCAAGCGGTTTTTATTGTCGTTCAGCCATATACAGTTAGTACAGTACACAGAGAAACGAGACAACGTTCCTCCAGGACTATGGTGCTACATAAAACAACATAGGACAAACACAGAACCACATGAGACGACACAGACTAAATAAAATACCTAAATAAAGTGCACGTGCAAACGTTTGCAAAAAGTACGAGACAGTACAATAAATTACTAACAATGAACAGGACAATAGACACAGTGAGAGACAGTGCAGCACCGACCAGTACACAGTAGTGCAAAAAGATGACAGTTTCTAAAAATGCCAAATGTAAACATAACATACTATGAGAATGTGGCAGAGCAGAACTGCGCACTGCCCCTTTAAGGATCCACCACCACCAACTAAAATGGCTGCTCATCAGATTACCAGGTGTGAACAATAAAGGCAACTATAAAGGTAACCAGGAAGATGGTTGTTCATGACAAAAAAGAGAAAGAAGAGAGATTTGAGACTGGTTAGAGGTGAAGTTGAGGTGTGCCAAGCTGATGTAAGGAGAAAGAAAGTTTGATTTGTGTACTGGGATGTGGATTAGGAATGCGATTGGAGAAGAGAGGAAACCACAAAGGGACAAATCTGACAGTGCTTTTCAGCAGAGAGTGAGGCCTGGAATTTTTCATAGCCATTGATTTGTACTTCTTGAGTGAAAGTGGAGTGGCAGAGGCTCTTCAGTCTCTGAAGAGCTCCATGGTCAAGGTGTGACGGTAAAATAAAGGTCTATAATGGAAGCGCCAGGTGATTCCTTGATTCTTCTGACCTACCTTTATTCCACTGTGTGTTCGACTCTCGCTCCGCATCCTGCAGTATTGCCCACAGTCACCAAACGGGTACATGCAAACTCTCCATGAACCAGCGTGCACCATCCACAAACTTTCCTCCCTTAACTCTCTCTCACACACACACAAATAATTATTGTTGGATGTTTTGTTCTGTTGGGATATATGTATTTGATTATTGCTGGTATTTTGTTTGAGTCTTTGACTCCTTGTCTTTGTTTACTGTTTTCTTTATGATATCTGAATAATATACGTATGCTTTGAAATTTGATACACTTAATTTGTTATTGTTTTATTGCATGTAATTGGTGGCTTTTAGAGCACTCTGGGGCAAGGTATTCATTTTGACAGGCCTAAACCTGTCTGGCACCCGAATTTTAAAATTTATATTAAATTTAGTACAGGGACCGCCACCGTTACAAGATCATGTTCTATGGACATATCAATTATTGAGGTAGCAGCCAGGTATAAAGTGACAAACACACTTCATAATTGTATTTAATCAAACTACACAATAATCACTAAGACTTTATTGATATTATGGTTTCATTTTCTGTTAATGTATGATTTTCTGTAAAGCCGCTTTGAAACGATGTGTGTTGTGAAAGGCGCTATACAAATAAAAATGACTTGACTTGACTATTTGAAGCAGATACGGCTAATAAGGTCGCCCATTGGAGTGAATTCCAGTTCGCGACAAGCATAAAGTTGTTTTTAGACCTATGCAAATGAGTGCATTAAAGGAATAGTTCCCATAAATATGAAAATTATGGTAATTATAAACATTCCTTCCATTCCACCGTTCCAAAACCATTTTTTCCATGGAATTAAAAAAGAGCCTCTAAAGAATCTTCTCACAACACTTTTCCATATGCATTCATAGTGACCACATCTATCAAGCTCCAAAAACGTCATACAACAGATTAAATCCTGCTCATGTGCTATATTCCAAACCTTCTAAAGCAAAACGATAGCTTTATGAATAATAATTTTCCCAACTGCCCAAGCTCTGAAATCTAATTTGTTTATATTCAGGTTCAAAAATGGCTCGTCAATGTAATCAACAGCACTCAGCAGGTCAGTGTTTATGTATATGACCCAGAGGTTGGATGGATATATTATTTAAAAAGATGTCGTGTTACAGATAAAAAAAAAAAAAAAAAAATTATAAAAAGAAAACATAAACCATAGCACAATAATTTTCATTTTAATCACCGTTTTAACCAAATTGAATGTTTCGACTAGTCGAACAGCCAGTACATCATCTACATCACTTAGCACTTTATTAAGACCTGTACACATACTAATTTGGTTATCTAATCACCCAATCATGTGGCAGTAGTGCAATTCATAAAACCACGCAGATACGGGTCAGGAGCTTCAGTTAATGTTCACATCAACCATCAGAATGGGGAAAAATGTGTTCTCAGTGATTTTGACTGTGGCATGGTTTTTGGTGCCAGATGGGTTGGTTTTTCATGCGCAACAGTCTCTGGAGTTTACTCAGAATGGTTTTTTTTTTAAAAAAGATCTAGTGAGCGGCGGTTCTGTGGATGGAATTACCTTGTTATAAAAGAGTTCAATGGAGAATGTCCAGATAACCACTCTGTACAATTGTAGTGAGCAGAATAGCATCTCAGAATGCACAACACATCGAACCTTGAGGCAGATGTGAACAAAAACAGCAGAAGATGACTTTGTGCACATTATTAGGGTCTAAGTGTGCCTAATAATGTGCCAAGTGAATGTATATTACATGCCAGTTTTAATGGTCTGAGAGGAAAATGTTATTTGAGAGCATCAGCATAAATATAATTTTCAATTAATAATGTCTTAAATATCAGTCTGTTCCTCACACAAAGTTATTGGCTTTCAAAAGACATGGAATACTTAGAATGGGGTACCAACACACCAGTATGGCATGCTGATTACCAGATATGCTGGTCTTTTCAACAGGGATAGCATTATGTAAAAGACAGATAATGTCCCGAAGGACTGTAAATTATGTTGTCTGGCCAACGTAACTGTCTCTTTCTGAGAGCTCAGTAATTGGATGTGTTCAGCTCTAAGCAATGTATCTGCCTCACCTGCCAAACAATGTTTCAGATACTCTTTCATTAACCCTCCCATCTCTTATCTTACTCAGCTTCTGTTGATTAATATCCCCAAGAGCTTTGCACCTGCTGCTATCTGCTTGATCCTCGACTAACTAGAAATGGCCAGAATTCTATTTATGTGTCTGTCAGCTCATTTTTGTCTGTGTTGCCATCTGAGAGACTTTGATTGCGAGTCAGCTCTGATCAGCTGCCTCTGAAGTGTCAATCTGCAGATCAAGGCAATAGAAAGATTGCACTTATATTGCATTAGGTGGATTTTTATTTATTAAGTGCTTTCTGTGGGAACATATGTGTTGAAGAAATGTAAGGGCATGTTTATGAGAGAGAGAGAGAGAGAGAGAGAGAGAGAAAGAGTGAGAAATATAGACATGCAGATGTGTTTGTGCAGTTTGAGAACGTTTTTGCCACTACAACACAACGTTATTGTGTCTGGACTGAATAGTAGTGAGAGAAATCACAACAAAAATGTATTTGCATAGCCCTTTTCTAGTTAATCTTGGAAAATTATATTCTTCTAAAATGCACTGAAACTGTATTTTAGCTCCACTTATGCTGCAAGACTAGACTATTCACACTAAAATATTCATTGCTCATCTAATATACCAGCTCCTTTTACTCCACTAAATAAAATGACCTGAATAAAAATAATAAATGCGTCAGGCTGTAATATTTTAGTGCCTTTTTTAGTCCTACTGTCTTTCACACAGATTCTCAACAGAATACTTCAGTTGGTGCAATAATTTGGATTTTGATTCTTAGCGATGCAAATCTTTTAAATTTGTTCTTTTTGTACAGTCGTTCTGATTCATTCACCGATCGACATTTCTTGTATATTACGGTAACACAGTTCAATGGAAAGGAGGAGGTGAGAACCGGATTAACAATATAAATAATATTTTAATAATAAACTTAAGCAAAAAGACAAAGACACACACACAGGTGTCAGGCAGCTGCCCATAACTCTCTCTCCAATGCCTGGTATGCCTGGTATGTCACAGGTGCCGACTACTCCGGTAACCCCCTGTGGTGTATTTCCGCGATACGGTCTCCCTGTGAGCAGACCCACTTCTCCGTTGGCAGAGCTTTCTCTGCCCCAGTCGCTGTGTTTGTTGACCTCCTCCCCTTCAAGGCAGGACCTACCACCACACCTCTTCCATGTGCGGCGGATGAGCCCACGTGTCGTATTGCCACGTTAACGCCCCTTCGGGCAGGATGTGGTTTCCGCGGGTTTTTTCCACCTGAATGAATAGGAAAGGAAAAGAACACCATGCCCGATGCATGTAATAGTGTTAGATGGCCCCAGCCAAATGTAATACTCTGTAGAGAGAAAACATAGAGAGAAAAGGCAGTGGCTGGAGTGGCCTGATCCCATGCTAGTTAGGTCGCTTCCCCCCTCAGGGAAGAGGAGAGGTTAGGGGGAGGTTACGTGCAGACTGATGCACCTGCTATTACGCTCGCAGCAGCTTGCTTGCACCTGCATTGGAAGTCCACGTCACACAGTTCAGCTGTTGTGGCATTTTTCTATAGGGACTTCTTGTGTCACTACATCGACACAACATTGAGTGAGTGACAGAAGAGGATTGGCTCGGGTACTGTTGTAACCTCCGTTCCCTGATGGAGGGAACAAGACGTTGTGTCCCTCTTGACACAATGCCACAATGAAGGTATCATTCTACCTTGTCTCGGCTCCTCAGCACCACCTCTTCGGACCTGGGAGAGTGACAAGGGGAGGGAAAAAACTAAAAAAAAATGAGAAGGAAAGGCCAACTCGGAGCACACACTAATGACTTCAGGCAGTTCAGCACCAACTGCATGCACTCGCTTGTGAGATGCTCTATCATGGAGACTGTGTCTAACTCCTTCCCGAGAAAAGAGATGCTCTGAATCAGAGAGAGCTTGCTCTTTTCCCAGTTGACCAAAAGCCCTAAATGGCTGAGGTGCCTGAGCACCAGGTCCCTGTGTGCGCACAGAAACTCTCAGAGTGTGCTAGAATCAGCCAGTCATCGAGGTAGTTGAGTATGCGGTGCCCACATCCCTTAACGGGGCAAGAGCTGCTTCTGCGTCCTTTGTGAAGATGCGAGGGGACAGGGACAGGCTGAAGGGGAGGACCTTGTAATGATATGCCCGGCCGTCAAAAGCAAACCGTAGGAAGGGCCTGTGATGAGGTAAAACCAAGACGTGAAATTACGCATCCTTCATGTCTACTGCCGCGAACCAATCTTTATGCCAGACCCACGCCAAAATGCAATATCTTGAACGGGAGTCTGCACAGGGCCCGGTTCAGAACTCGCAGGTCCAAGATTGGCCGCAACCCACCGCCTTTCTTTGGCATGGAGTAAGGGCTGTAGAACCCTTTCCTCATCTCTGCTGGAGGGACAGGCTCTATTATGCCCTTGCGCAGAAGTGCCGCAATTTCTGAACACAGGGTGGTGGCATTTTTGTGAAGTGAACGCTGCCGAACCGGGGCGGGCGCCTGGCGAACTGAATCGCGTAGCCAAATAGGATTGATCTGGCCAGCCGCTGTGACGGGTTGGAAGTGTTTGCCACATGTCCAAGCTCCAGGGGAGGGGCACTAAGGGGACTATTGCATCTGATGTACCAGGCCGCAGATCCTCAGTGTCCGGTTGCCATGATAACATTGCCTGCCCGATTGCTCACACCATGACCTTCATGGCCCTGAAGGCGAGGTTGTTCGCCTAGCGCAGCTCCTGCATCTCATCGGGATTAGGACTACCTACATGCAGCTCTTTCAGTGCCTTGGCCTGGTGTATTTGCAGGAGGGCCATGGCATGCAGAGCGGACATCGAGGGTAGTGAGAGTTGATGAACTGGGAAGTTGGGTTCTGACAGAAAAAGGTGTCCTCCAAGACCCCATTAGTTCCCGCCTGTGATCTAGCCATGAGGTCTCAGGGGAGGGTGGAGGGTTCCAGTCCAACCCGACACTCACAGTAACCTGGGCAAGCATAGCGGTCATCTCTGCATCGGCCTAAGACTGGGTGGGCAGACCCGAAGGTGGCAGCCCAGTCGAGTCCTCGGCATGCAACATTGCCAGCGTGCTCAACGATATAGCAATCGAGAACTCATCCTGCTTGCGGGCTCCGAAAGCGACGTTAACCTGGCCGTGAGGCAAGCTAGTCTCATCTCGGAGCTCGACGGGGCAAACGAGCATGCTTGGGAACAGGAGGTCATTGGGGGTTTGTTCGGCGAGACCACAGCCAATGACCTCCTGCGGCCACGGACCTCCTCATACCCGTAGGTAGAAGGCATGGCATGGGGGGCGGCTGGAGCGGCTTTCCCACAGAAGAAGGTAAGCCGTGACCGCAGTGTTGCCATGGTGATGTTCTTGCATTGACAACATGAACCATCCATGAACGCTGCCTCAAAGGCAATTTGCATAGTTCAGTGAAGAATAAGTGTAATATGTCAGTGATATTTCAAATTGTATCACTTTTAGAGAGGTGTGCTATCACTATTCTAAGCAATCAGACCCTTTTGTTTCTTTTTTTCCAAAATGCAATACAATGAGTGAAATAGACTTGCATTCAAAAGGGCCCTACACAAATCTATGAATCAAAATATCATAGAGACTTAGGAGTGGGCTGATTTGCCTCTGGCCAGTAAACATCCACCTAGCAACCAGCCAGAACACCCTAACATCATGGCAGCAAGCTCCACTCCACATTACTAAGTCTGCAAATGTTAGTTGTTGAATTCTATATAGATTATAAGATCTAAAATGGTTCCCAAATGCAATATTTCTGCCGGCATGACAGTGGGCATGGTGGCAAACCAACAGTGGCAAGATTAGTAATTAGTCCTGTGAAAAGCCTTGAATGTTTGCACTAATTTATTAAATTTATTTGGTCACAAATGCGACCATTTTTAGTCGCAGTTTGGAGCCCTGCACAAGGATGATGATTTATCGACTTTATAGACATTACATTTTTATCGTCTGTTAATGCTGAACTTCTGTAAAGCTGCTTTGAAACGATGTGTGTTGTGAAAGGCACTATACAAATAAAATTGACTTGACTTGACTTGACTTAATTGTTTCAATCATCAAACATTTCATTAGTGGCCTTTAAACTCATTAGCCATGGAGACGACAGGCTAAGCTATGCCTGACACAGAAAACGAGTGAATAGAATAATGTATGAATGCAAATGTATGAATGAAGTTGGTGAATGAATGTGGGGATTGAACATGATTATCATATGATTATAATTACTGTCCAAATATGGACATAATTATTCTGAAAGGTAAACGATGGGAATTGATGAGCATCTGCTGGACAAGAGGACTCTTTTAGTAAGAGGATGATGGAAGGTATGTGTGTATGAGAAGCAGATATTCACTGACAGATTAAATAGGTAGGGAGGACAGTTGATTATAAAACCAAGTCATTCATTGGTCCTGAGGGCCATTGTGAGTAAGAGCATTTAGAGTGTTGTTGTCATCACCTAGGAGTACATGGTTCTCATGGTACAGAGTGATTCACTGCTCTCAAAAAGGCTCGACTTGGTTAACCCAAGGTTAATGCATTTTTAAACCCCAGGGAAAAGGCCAGTTTTAACCATGTTTCCAGGAACGTTTAACACTTGAAATTTAAAAAGTGGTGAGTGCTGCTTTTAATCTTGGGTTATGAAACCCTGCTCCATAGTGAGGTTCACCCCGAAATGCTGTGCCAAAATGATGCAGCATGAAGCAGTGCAGTGCAAGAATGTTATGGTGAGTTGTTTAGCAACAGACAACCAATCAATAACTGCCTCAGTGCTTACCTTACCATATATTCATATGCTTTGTACAGTCACAAACTTTTCACACTAGGTTTGGTTTCAGAGAAGCAATTTCAAACATTAAACAGTAACCAGAGCAGATCTATCTATTTCCACAGATGCACATGCAGTTATTAAAAACAGGTTGGATGCTTGTTGCTTGCTGTACGTATGTCCAATCAATGTTATTAATATCATAAATATGCATATAGGAATGCTATTCCAGGGTTTACAAATGCACTTACTAACCCAGGGAATGTGTGAACACAGTGAAACATAGAACAAGATAACATATTGGCTACTGATGTACCATTAGTTTACTAAAAGGAGGAAAAGAGATAGTGGATCAGTAGCTGTTCCAGTGGGAGCTCCTCTCCAAAGTACCGGTTTCTGAAACACTATAAATTTAAGCCAATTACATATTGGCAGCTGGCACTTGTTTCTCCACCCCTTTGCACTCGTATCACGTGCATATAAACTGGGGCACATTGCCACATCATCAGAATCTTTTGACTAAAGAGTATATCTATCGCTCCCTTAACAGCAAGAAATCAGTAGTGCTGCAAAGCTATGCAGGTCTTGTTCCCTCCTTTCAGGGAAACTAAAATTTACATCAGTAACCGAGACATTAACTGTCAAGTTGGTCAGTTCGATGCTTTGTCAGCAGCTGACACTATGGGAGGCATACCATAATGCCATGCTACTGATTCACACTAAGGGGACAGGGTAGTGGACCAGTAAAAATTACACGTTTCTCAACTTATTGCAGAAGAGAAAGGATGACATAGTTAAAACAAGTCTGTCAACATAAGCAATGACACTCTGTCATCCAGACAATGTCATCCAGGGTAGCGCAACATTGCAAAAAGCACTTCTTTGCATATAGTGGGAAGATAAAAAAGGTCATAGACTGTGAATAAAATGTCATGATACGGAAAGTCTGTGGTGTCACACCACAGACACCGGGGCCACCCATAGACCTAATAATTTCCTGGGCAGAGACCTCAGTGGCCGGAGAGCCAATTCATGGCGTGGCACATGTAACAAGCAACACAAAGGCGTTAGTGCCAGAGACAGTCTAAGAGTTTGTTTTGTCCATTTTTGCTGCCTGTGGGGGGAAATTACAGTAAGTGCCTAACCTGAGTGCATACATGTCTCACTAATTAAAACCAAGAACAAAAATATCCCTGACATCATCACCGAACGTGAACGATAGCAGTGGAGCGAGCTGCAAATCTCCACGGGCCACAAAATAGGCATAGCCGTTTGAGATGGAGAAGAGGAGAGATGCACTGTTCAAGCCGGCAACAAAACATCATCAAACTGTCAAGCAAGTGGAGAGTGAAGCATCTTGAGTGTTAAGCGCTTGCATCGAACACAATCAAACTCAGCGAGTGCTGTGTCAGCATAGGCTCAGCACAGGAAATAAACTGCTCGCTCTAAACGGATACATTTTCAGAGCAGACATGCACAGCTTGGGCCGGTGACAAATCCACCTAAAATCTCCCTGCTCCATATCCCGTCCTCGTACCCCTCCCTCGTATGGTCCCTCCGAAGCTAAAGAAGAATCATTGCTGGTGGAGAGGGAAGTGGCTTTGGCTTTTAAAATGAAAGCATGTCAAAAGTGAAGTGTCTTGAGTTTCACTTATAAAGAATTGATTGGACCCATCAGACATTGTGTTATATTACTAGTTTTCATTTGATTGTGGAAACATTTGCAAAACATTTTTTTAAAAAGACATGTTAAGCAAAAGGCTCTTTAAGCAACACATTGTAGTCGATATCAAACATGTAAGTGTTTAAAGGAAACTCTGTCTGTTGAAACACACATGAAGAAAAAAATGTAATCCCTTGCTGAAAGGGTGCCGATCCAAATTATGATTGGCGTTGATTTTGGGTTCCAGAGCACAAGAAATTTTACCACAACCTTGAAGAGGGAAATTATGTGTGGCATCTAATAATGAAGAGACACTTGCCAATATGTAGGTTATTTTATTGCTGTAATTTTATAGAGTTTCCAAGATCAGTACTCCTGAGAGGAGCTCCCATACATTCAGCTACTGACGCATTGTCAAAGTGACTGATTTGAAAGGGAACCCAGGATAATGTTAACCAAAGGTTACAAATTACCCTGAGTTAACAATTTCAAGTGTGAAAACCCCAAAAAGGGCTACTGTGCTTCCTGTCCTCTCTCATGGAATGACCCAATTAATTCATGCTCTTTTTCCTTGTGTGTGTTTTTGTGTGTGTTGTCGTTATACCCTATCAACAGAGAGGCTGGCGAAGAAAACTGGGACGCAGAGAGCTGCCAAACGCTCCCATCACCAGCAGCCTCCCACACCAAATGTCTGTGCAGCAAGCTGTCCACCTTTGCAGTAATAGCGCAGAAAGCTAAACAACCGGTAAGAGATTAATTTTACCTTTATAAAACAGCAGCAGGGCCTATAGTCTCACAGTCTGAGACCTCTGAGAAAATTTGACTAATGCGGCCAAGTAGATGGAACTCGCAGCTTACAACTTAAAAATATTGATTTATAACATTGAATAAAGTGCTTGGTTGCACACTAGAAAAGCTGTGTACCCAAATGGGAAAATGTATTGCTCAGAGGGGGCTGCACTGCTCAAAATATGTTATGGAGTTCTCAGTTGTGTTTAATTAAGTATCAACTATGCCTCAGATGTTCCTCCTAAAATAATTTAGGAGAAATAAAATATAGACACAAATGATACAGATGTTTAATTTATTGTAGGTAGCTTAGCTCAGATAATTTGGTTGTGGTTTTCTAGTTCTTATTGAAATTTAATTTATGATTGCAGACTTTGGTATCTTGAAAAAACTGAGCACAATTTGAAACAGTGTTGGGAGATCTCTTCTGAAACTCTATAGGAGACACACGTATTTTATTTTAGTTTTTGTATTTTTTTTTATATCAGGAGAAACATCTGAGAAGCAAGAGACTAAAGCCAAAGTTAATTTAATCATGTTGTTTAGGAAAAATTGAGATGTTAAAAAAGATCTCACAGGTGATTGTTTTTCTTTTCTATTGGCGGTCATTGGTCTGTCTGTTCCATAAATGTTTATATTCAACATCTTATAGGATAGATTGGAAATAATGTGCTCTTTGGTAATTATTTTTGTGGTAAAGATTTCTAATAGATTGGGCATAAATTTGACTCATTGCGCTGTTGATGTGGCATGTGATGTGACCGTGAAGTGCTTTTTACTTCCATACTGTGTAGGATCTTATGGTGGTATATATATTTCAGCATATGGTTGACCAGATGTTTAATATATTATGGTATGCATAATGTGTCAGGCTTTGTCTTCCCTGGGCTTTCTCTCAGGTATAAACAAGTGTTTATTATTTTATTTTTTAGCTCCCAGTTCTAGAGCTTGGCTATGAAAATTGTGTGGGTTTAATTCCCAAGGAACTCCTGTATGAGATGAGGGTGTGGCCAGGCCATGATGGAGCACGGCCGCATTGAGTGTATGTCTCTCTCTCTCGAACTGGCATCTCTGGCTACCCCTTATCTCGCTCTCCAGCTGATTCAGTGCCAGCTGTGCTCCATCACGGCCCGGGCACGCCCTGCTCCGCGTCACAATGTGTATTTCGAATGCTTTGGATAAAAGTGTTTGCCAACAGTAAATGTTTAATTACTGATGTACAGTTTTTCTACCATTGACAGTATTATTCTCATTAAAGTAACTGCTGCATTAGCTGGTGTCTAATCTTTATCTGATTTGTATGAATAGTGATAGGATTTTATCCTTATTTTATTCTAAAGTTTTTAGTCCAAAGTGTTGTGATCTGTGTCAGCTCTGCATGGTACTACACAGCACTGCATCTGTGATGTGGCTTTTAGCTATCTGGGTTAATGAGCGTGCTGCAGCTTGTTATATTGACCCTGTGCCCTTTGTCATTTAATGGAAGTGGGAGGCCACTAGAGTCCTACAAGCTGCTCAGATCTCTCTGTGCTAGTGGCATGTTTTCCATGCATTTCTCTCTATATATCTATCCATCTCTTTATGAACTGTACATATCTCTCTTACTCTCTCGACCTTTTCCCTTTTCCTTCCTCTCCTCGTCTGCATCACCAATGGAGGGATTGTGACCCACTTTAGTTTACTGTAGCAGAGTGTTTTTCCTATGAAAGCATCCCCATTAAAGTGATTGATATGCATGGCAGGTGATGGGGATGCTGGGGGATGGAGAATAGCCCTGAGGAATGAGCAATGTGGGGCGGAGAGAGTAAAACCAGCGGCCAGTCACAGTCACACATGAGCTGGACCACACGCTGCTGGCTGCTGCCACCACTGACACCGGCTAAAGAGAGTGTGCCAATCTTACTCACAGAGAGAGCAAGCGAGAGCAGTGCTGCCCAGACACAGTACTGAACAATCAGGGGCAATGAGCATTAGGAACTTGGAAGCAAGTTGGATGCATTGTTAATTCTATAAACTGCAGAGGTAAAAAAGAACACAACTAAAAATGGGGAAAGTTAGAAGGGAGAAAGATGTTAAGCTCAGAAAACAATAATGAAACCGTGAATGAAGGAGTTAAGGAGTTAATATTACTCTTTGCCATATTACTCTTGTAAAAAAAAAAAAAAAAGATGCTGATTAATACACAATGTGTGTCTAAATCAGCTCCAAAGAGGCCATTTCGAGGGCTTTTCCTTTTTCAAAATCATTCTAGTGTATTCAAAGTATTGTTGCTCACTGTGTTCTCTTTCATGTCTTCAAGTCATTAGAACTCTCACGGAAGTGTAAAATTATCAAGTCAAACCCTTCTTTTCTTGATGTTGTTTATGTCTTTCATCTATAATGTGCATGAAAGGGGAACATTTTTTCTTAAAATATCAGGGTTGTTAGAAGTTTAAAATTACACTCCTCTGTATCTTTATTTTTTATATCTTTCATAATACTGTACATTATAAATATTTACCACAAAAATGTATGACAGTGCCATTTATACATCTATTGTTGATTAATAACAGCTGTGTATAAAAGCGCCTCGTAATCATGTCGCAGGTAATTGAGTCATGAGTGTCAAAGTGTTTATTGGATCAGCACCCTTGCTAGTGCCCAAATTTGTGTTCACGATTTTATATTTTTCACGACATAGGGAGCTAAGGAGCGAGTTGTGATGGACCCCTAGTCACCATTGCTGTCCTGTGGTTTCAAATACAGCTGCTGAGGGAGTAAATTTAGGATCTTTTTTTTATCTTGTGACTGTCATTATCCATTCTCTCATTTTACTTCCTCATTTGGAGAGTCTTGGAAATGTAATCCTGGAATTTTTCTTTTGCTGTTGGGGCAAATTGGATCACAAAAACATTTGCATTCAGTCATCTAGCAGATGCTTTGATCCAAAGTGACTTACAAAATGAGAAACATAAGCAATTTGTCATTAAAAGTGTTTGAAGTAACTTTGATCAAAAGTTGACGTAGGCATCTGTTGACAAATAAAAATTTTGGAGGTGGGTCCAGCTATGCTTTCAGAAATTCAAATTGAGTCAAGTAATTTTATAGTCTTGCTGAGCAGTTTCACTGAAGAACATCATTTAAAATAATGCCTTAAAATTAGGCCCACATTAAGCAAACAAAGTCAAATAATTAAGGTAAACAGCATAGTTTTAGGGAAATGTTAAGAATAACTCAATCCTGAATCGTGTTGATAGAAAAAATTAGAATAATCCAATATTTAGTTAGGATGCATTTAGAAGGTTACTGCCAATGTAGACAGTTGATGGCTAAAATAGCTCACTTATCATTTAAAGGTGCACTCAGTAAGTATCTTGTTTACAGTAAATTGTTCACCTAGTGGTGTAGATTCAGCAACACACAAGAGTAAAAGTTCTCATTTACCGATGCCATAGGAATGTGCTAATCAAAGTTAACAAAAATAAATGTATTCTTTGAGGGATAATGTCCAATTTGTGGGGATTATTGAGAAAAAGCAAGTAAATTCTACTGGTCATATGATCTCAACATAGATGAAGAATAAAGCAGCTTTTTCACTAAGATTAATATTTAGATACACTATTCATTTCTTTCTGTTTACAAGTTTATCAATTAGCAAAAAACTAAAACGGAGTGCACATTTAAAGAAATATATTTTAGTTGCAGGGAGCAAAACTGGACCAGGAATCAATATTTTGATTGATTCTTCTTTTTTTTTCTCTCTCTAGAAATCTTTTTAGACTGTGGTTGCCTACATCCAGTTGTAATTCATTAATTCTATTTATCTTTTTCTTTATTACTGTATGTGTGTCTGCATTCAATCACACCTCAGGGAAAGCACTATAAAAAAGGTGTATTAAGAACTGCTTGCAGTACCTTTTTATCAGTCCAGAGCAGAATTAACATAAAACAGCTTTTCAGCCCATGAGAAGTGAGAGCTGCTTTGTGTGTTAATGGATGGAATTCTGTTTGATGTGCCCTATTAACATGCATTTGCTGGCTGCTTTCAAAGAATGACCATTAAGGCCCAGAATCAGGCTGTTATATGCACTCACAACCAAACATTACTTTTGCCTGAGGAAACTATATTTGGGCTTTTTCCCTGAAAGTAAGGGGCAGTAATAATTTGAATTTAACTGAAGTGCCCTACAACAGAAGTGAGAGATTGTTGAATCTCATCTTTTATCTTTTCTGGTTTAAAAAATAAATAAATACAACTTCAAACTGATTGCTAAGAAAAATACTTTTGGTTTTCAATTGTTTCATTTATTTGTATGCATTTGGCAGGTGCTTTTCTAATATGCTATTTAATTCTCTATAAAAATGTGCTGTACCATTACTGAAAACCATTTTCACTTTCTACAAGAGAACAGAAGATAGACAGGTTAGTAGCCTAAAGATAAACAATTGATGGCCCATACAGTATCTGTGTCACCCAGACCTAAAGCTGAAGGCCAATGTTTTCTAATCAACATTTTATAAATTTTTGTCCCACTCCATGATGCAGGACCAGTGCCTCGGATTGCTTACTATTTGCTTATGCTGGAATGCCTGGAGACATTTGGATCTGCAGAGTAAACCACACTATTAGCCCACAGTCACCTTGTATTACTATACATGGCTCATCACATCTTTATCATCCTTTTTTTTCATCAACAGCCTGTGCATAGTTCTATATGACAAAAAATAAATGAAACCATCTGTAGAAATGTTTAACATGTTCATAAATTAAATATTCAACAGTTTCCAGGATGCAGTGCAGCACTGCCATACTGTAGAACTGTCAACTAGTTTGAAGCCAACAGACCCAATTGCTCCATTGCAAACCTGTGAGCTGCCCATCCAGCAATATTTAGGCATAAAGGGGTGGTCCAAAAAAAAAAAAAAAAAACTTTCTAATGGAAAGCAAAACTATGCTGTCTTTTATGATATCATGCTCTATTTTAAGAGCACAAGCATTAAGTGCAATGACTTAAGTCATAAGTTCAAAGTCAATGGGCATGGCCATGATGTTTTTGTATTTTTGTGGAACCATGCGCTAATCATAATCGGGTCAAAGGAGGTTCTTCTCCAGCACCAGCACCATCCTGTAATACAGTCCATATCCTGCCAAGCACCAGCAATATAAACAAAGATAGCACATTCATTAGATGTTGGTAGTGTATGTAGACTGTATTCAATCATGTATTATTAATCATTTTCATCAACTGACACACAAATCATGGCTAGTATTAACAGTGATTGGCTAGGCATGCACTTCACTTCTACCAGTCAACATTGATTTAAAAAAAATAAAAAAATAAAAATAATAATAATACTATATATATATATATATATAATTTATTGAAACAAAAAAATAAGACAAAAGTATTTCTAAATTCTAATTATACTTCAAACGATACAAAAATATGATACAAATAATGGAGAGACTATAGTGTGATGCTGTGAGCGCTGAAGTGTGGTCATTAAAATCCTTACCTGAGTGGAGCAACCTGCCTCCCGTGTCCTCCTTACCGACAACCCTTACACGGATATTGCAATATTTTCTTTTTTTTTTTAAGCCGATTATCTTTCAAATAATTTTTTACATATCGCCCAGCCCAAAAGGGAAGTGAACTTTTTCATGAACAATTGTAAAATGTAATTTTATGGAGACCCGCACAAACACGTTTACTCAATTCCACATTACAAGATGTCACCTATTAGGCTGATTGTTGCCTATTTGTTTTCTTTTTGTGTTTTTGAGTAGTCTATGGCATAATAAACATATAATTTTATTGAAAAACTTTTTTAAAAATGGTAAATTACTAGTTTGTGCTATGGCTCTTTCTAAAAAATGCATTAACCAAAAATTAAAAAATTGGCTATTCTGTGAAAAAAGGTTCCCAAACTGAGTGATTTAAAGCAGTCATTTATGAGGTTCCATTTAATTTATGATGCTGCTTATTAAAACGGCATTCAGCAAGGCAGCTCACAAGGTTTTCCCAATGTTTTGAATCTGTGGACTTCTAATGAATAAGTCTAGAATAAGGCCCTCTGAAATACAACAGTTGCTCTGACAGATATCCAAAGGTCTAAACACATTCATCTTGTGTTGCTCAGTGCATAGAGATCTCTGCCCTACCAAGACTCTGGTCCTTCTCAGTATTACAGATGAAGACTGTAACACTTGGGTCTTGCAGTTGGAAACTTAAGGCAAGTCAGCAGTGAGACTAGAGTAGTAGACTGCATTTCAATTATAATGTCTCTTGTTAAAGGGTTGTTATGGTGTTTTGTTTAGGGACTATAGTGTGAGTGAATTGTGAATAAGTGAGTCATTAGAAGAGAGCAAAGATGTGTTTGGGAATGTGTGATGTTACATCTTAGCCCTTGATCATCAACAGGGCTATGTGGAGAGGCAGAAGAGGGAGAGAAAGTGGTTAACAACAAAATGGAAAAAAGAGAGGGAGAGAGATACATGGATGGATTAACCTCCATGTTTAATCGAGAGGAGAGGGATGGTGGCATAAGCTTCTGTCATTACAGGCTTTGTATATCTGCTATCAACCACTGATCCTGTTTATCCTCTTGCTGTCTGTTCCAGAGAGGGATACACTACTATTTACAAAGGTTCTAGATCAATTTTATTTATGGCAGAGCTTTTATTTACGCTACTGCCTCTTATCTGATTTTAAAGAGAAACAGGCTTAACGACTGTACAGCAAAAGGTCTGGTACACAATGCTGATGATTGAAGAGATGGTTTGATGGTCATGTCAAGCAACCAATCACAGTTTGTTTGTTTTTAGGTGCTGTATAAGGACATAATCTGAAATAGATTATACCACAATATTAAATCAGCCTTAAAACAAGCAGTTGTACAGAAAGTGCCAGTAAAATAGAGGAAATGGACTTTGTGATCAGGATTTCTGTCCTTCCAAAATTAAGTACATTAGCATTAACATTTTTTATAACTTTGACAACAAAATGGTATATGCAGATCTGCTCGTGGATATCTAGTAGTTTACTTGCTACTAAGTGTCTCAATCATAACTTTAAATCAAAGCATTATGCCACCAACCTGGCCAATTTTGGCAGATCTATTTTTTTTTTTTTCATCTTCAAAACCATTTGTTGTATGAACACGTTTGTATCTTGCAAACACGTTTTTGTTTCCTGGCGGACTGATATAATCCCTCTGTGCCTTTACTAATCAAAATTGCATAAAAACAAGCAATCATATTAGAGCTTGCCAGATTGAGAAAGTGCTTTTCAGTTTTGTCCGAAGGTCAGCAAATGGACTGTGAGCGAACCATTGAACAAAAAAAATTAGCCAGGATGTTCGCCTTTAGTCACTTGTGAAATTTTATTTTAAGAAAAGCAAAAGTTGTGTAAATTAATTGTGACTGATGTTAACATTCTGCCTAGCATCACCTTTTGAGTTCTACAGAATATAGTAAGTTATAATTTGTTGTGTTTAGAATGCCTTTAAGGCTCCCATGTTAATCATGATAGCCTAACAGCACTCAAACGTCCTGTGCTGATCAGTTACTGAGTGATGGATGATTGGAGATGTAGGCACTGAGACGATAGTGGCTTTTTAGGCCATTTGTCATCTGTCAGTTTTCCACGTGACATAATGACTTGAACTGATTTATAGTCATACTGGATTAAATGCGAGGCACTCAAGCAGAGATAAAGACACACATGACAGTGTGCTAAGATCTGGTGTTATTACCCCCTTTAGCAGTCAAACATGTGTATGATTTGAAACAGAGGGCCAACCTCAGCAATTGGGTCCTTTTTTTCCCCCATGTTAAAATATGCAAAGTCAGCTATAAGTAAGCCATTTATAGGTTTATTTCACTAAAAAGTGTAACTGCTGTTGCTGGTACTATCCAAACATCCCTCTGTTTGTTTGAGCGGCCCTGTCCAGACTGACACAGTAACATTAACTCAATCAGTGGTGTGAGTTTGGGCCGGGACTATCTGTTTGCCATCCACTGGAAGACAAACACTTCTCAGAGGTTTCTGACACTGCTGGGATGTGCTGTTCTTGGATTAGTTTTTCTTCTGATACAAATCTCCTTATAATGTCATTCTACCCACTCGTCAACATTACTGATACCCAAGCAAGCTGAAGCTGCAGCTTTTGGGTTGCCCTGTTTTGGGATGATCTTGGTAGGTTTGGAGCCTAATGATTAATCAGCGCCCTGTTTTGGGCTTTGGGCACCCAGAATGCTGGACTTGCCCTGACAAGCAGTTCCGCCACTCTATGATTCTCTCCAAGCCACTTCTAAGATAACAAGTGTCCAGGGAACTTGACTCTCCAGACGTGGGCATACTTTATATTGGGTGGAGCATAGCAGCCAGCATCTAAACAGCAGATTGAGGCTTGGTCTCGATGGTCTTGAGCTTCGTTGAGAACTCAGCAGAGCTGTGAGCTGTACGCCTCAGAGAGTTTCAAGACATTTGATTAATGCCAAGTCTAACTAAGTTCATGTTAGGTTTTTCTTGTTTTCCCTTGTTTTCATTCCCTCGTTCTACTTAGTGTGTTCCTTGTTGACGTAATGAGTTATTGCGGAGTGGAAAGTAGTGAGAAGTGGAGAGATCATGGGTAAATGGTGGCTATGCAGCTCATGAGGCTGAAGAAGTAGGTTAAACATGCCTTGGCTGAAAATAGTCATGACTCCTATTTGCTTAGGAGCTTCACTCTGCCCTAGGGTGTGCTGGGCCCATAATTCCCTCTATATTTTATGGTCGATCTCTGGCTCTACAGAGCCAATGGGAGATTGGGAGAGCTGTGGCACATGCTTATTTAGGACAGACCTTATGGTATGGACACTTGGGGCTGTAGGCCTCATAATAAGAACAAGTTCTACCATACCATGCCTGGTCCTCTTTGGACATGGGACATGATCACATAACCCTTCAAAAGAAGACATGTGTGATGAAATCTCCATATCACCAGAATGATATTCTCAAATTTAAAGTAAGGGTTTGATTGGTCAAGGAGAGCAAAGCCTTATCAAAAATTAAAGTATCATGAAGTGTCTGTGTTTCTGATATTGCACTTCAGTTATATTCTCATTTGCGTTATATTTAAATGGTTAAAAAGACAAATGTATGTGCATCAGATGATGAAAAAGATAGATTTATGTGTGCAAGAGTATAACAGATATTTTAGTACATAATTTGACTGAACCAGGGCTGGACTAGGAACAGAAATCGGCCTGGGATTTTACATGGCAACTGGCCCAAAAGATATTGAGGGGGGAGGTCCAAAAGTTGTTCAGTGGGGGTGTTCGCTGTCCTTTGCTGCATATCGCGGTGCCGTTTTGTGGTCCGTTCTGCAAAACGTGGCAGATCATTTTTGCTTATTGCGGCTCATTCAGCACGTTTCGTGGCTGACCCACCAGCCCACTCAGTTAACTCGCTGGCAAGTCCGCCACTGATCAGCCCAAAGTGCGTCGGCCCACCGGGAAAATGCCCCGTATGCCAGATTGCCATTCCAGCCCTGGACTGAACTAGCACCATGTCTACACAAGAGGTATGCAGAGGGTTGTGATGTGACAAAGCTAGATTGTGCCTATCATGTTAAATAGAGTACAATGTTTTTTTGTACATAGAATGTAAGTCAATATGGTTTAACACTTTCAAGCCCCAAAAAGGACAAAGGCAGTGTAAAGGTAATCGATACAGCTTGAGTGGTTTAATTCATGTCTTCTGAAGCGATCTGATCAGTGAGAAATGGACCCAACTGTAACTCCTTTTTCTCTATAAATATTGCCTTCAACAGTCTCTTTTGCGATCATGACATGCACCTCGATTACACTTCCACGCATTTGATGTATGTGTACAGCACTCTGGATGTATAATCAAGTTTCAAATCATTATCACACCAAGGAGACTGTAAATGGCCAGATTTATAGTGGGAAAAAGTTACGTATTCCTATTCCTTTATGTTGCCTTTATGTCCTTTTTGGAGCTAAAAAGTGTTAGACCCTATTGATTTGCATTGTATGGACAAAAACACTTCATATTTCCATCAAAATATATTTGTTATATATATATTTGCCTCCTCACCTTGGTGGCTCAGCGGTTTAGGCACTGGGTTACTGACCAGAAGGATGGGGGTTCAAACCCCCAACTGTTGGGCCCTTGAGCAAGGCTTTTGACCCTATCTGCTCCAGGGGTGCCGTATCATGGTTGACCCCAGCTTAGCTGGGATATGCAAAAAAAATATTTCACTGTATATGTTCAAAATGTATAATGTGTGGGGAAAAAATACATTCATTTTTGGTTTGAAACAGATATTTCTCCTTTCTGTATTTCACCCATCAATTTTTTTTTATTTTTAAATTGTTGTTTTTTTTTATTGTTATTTTATTTAGTTGTATATTGATACAGTTTTGTATGTGATGATGGTTGTTAATTGCAAAATAATGTTTTAGAGGAAAATTGTTTAAATAAAGAGGTATAAAACGTCTCTCTCTCTCTCTCTCTCTCTCTCTCTCCTTAAGTACATTAAGGCAGTAATTGGTTTCTAAGGGTGCACACTTCAAAAATGAATTTTGCTGCAACTGATGCATGATTGTCCTCCCACAGTAACACCTGCATTTGATCTGTTTCTGCTGAACTGGAAAATTGTGGCATGAGGTTTGAGTGTTTGTCAGAGTATTTCTCTCTCTTACCTCTGTAAATTTCTCACTGTGAAGGAGAAAGTGTGTCTCTGTCTCAACCTCACCAGTGTCACAGTGAGCACATTCTCGTTCTTCCTTTGGAAGCTATGTTTGTCTGTGTCTGCCTTTTTCTATGGCCAGACTGTGATCACTGATCCTGTATTTGGTGAGGATCTGTCTCTGTTTTGGATCTCTTACAGTGTAGAGATATTCTGTCAGATTATACTTTGTTTAGGGTCTGATAACATTTCAATTTGCTTTGGTCATTACTTTAATTTTCCCAATGGTCCAAATATTATATTTTGTTTTCTTTTATGATTTGGTTTTGTTCAGCAGTGCTGGTCTGAAACTGGTGTTTGTTAGTTGTTAGTGGGTTTGAGAGTTTCAGAGCCAGCTGACAAATGGGACTGGTTTTAGGCTTCAACTCTTGGGTTTTAAGGGCTTTGTGTTGCCGTGTGTTAAGGGGACTTGAATGTAGGTGTGTCCAGAATTTGGGGCATCGTTTTTCAATATGTATAATTAGGGGGTATCTGCCTAGCTTGGCCCGGTATGCATTAGTAGGTGTTCTTCTCTGAACTCTTAGAATGTTTTTAAAAAATTCTGCATGCAAGGATTCTATGGGGTGTTTGTCCCATCTAGGGTAATCTGCCAGACATATTGGACCTCAAACCTCACATCCATACAGAGCAATTGGCATAATGCTATCAAAGATTGTATACCAAATTGTTACAGAATGTTTATTTGGGTACATTTTCCCTTAATAGCATAGAATGCTCTTCTAGCTTTCTCTTTTAGTGCAGTCACTGCCAGACCAAAACCCCTTTAAGCACTGATTTTAGACTGTGTTTCCCATAATGAATGTGTATCTGATTTCCTGTAATCAGTATTTTTTCTGGAAGATCATAATTTTTTCAAAATGTCATGGCCCAGTTCTGACAGTAGTTCTCCAGCAGGTCCAGGTGCTGCTGTATCCCTTGTGCAGTAGCTGACAGCACAACCAGATCATCTGCATAAAGAAGAAATTTAACTTCAGAATTATTTAGAGTAAGACCAGGTGTTGCTGATTTGTTCCAGTAGCACTGCAAACTCATTAATGTAAAAGTTGAACAGAGTTGGACTCAAATTGCAGCCCTGTCTCAATCCACGCCCTTGAGTGAAGATTTCTGTTCTTTTTTGCCAATTTTAACTCCGTACCTGTTGTCCAAATACATAGATTTGATAGTGTCATGTATTTTACCCCCAATGCCAACATTTTATAATATAGACCATCATGCCAAATGGAAACAAATGTTTTTTGTTTTTTTTTAAATCAACAAAGCATGCATACATTTTGCCTTTGCTTTTTTAATGAACAAGGTCGTTGACTATCGTGTGTAGCGTGTGAATGTGGTCAGTGGTGCGGTGGTTTGTTAGGAATCCAATCTGACTCCTACTCAAGACACTTTGCTTGGTAAGGAAGGCCTGCATGTATCTGGACATTCGGCATACAACAAAAAGTCTTCACCAGATTATGTTCACACAAATGCCTCTGTAGTTATTGGGGTTGAATTTGTCTCCACTCTTATATAATGGGAGTATTACGCCCATACTCCAGGTATCTGGAAAGTAGCCAGTTTGCAGAACCAGATTGATCAGTTTTAACAAGGCTTCCTGCATTACTGCAGGGCTGAGCTTCAGCATTTCTGTTCTAATGTTGTCTAAACCACATGCCTTTCTGGGTTTTATTATTTGAAGTGCGTCTGTCAATTCTCCTCTGCTTATCGGATACTCTAAAGGGTTTTGTTGAACCCTAGTCTAAAGGGTTTTTTTTTTTTTTTGTAGATTCCAATTGACAAATTGAGGTGTGAGATTTTCTGGAGAAATTTATTTGAATACATTTTTAAAATAGCCTTTCCATAATTATCTTTTTTGAATGGCTATGCCTTGGCTGCGTTGTTTATTTAGACTGTTCCATTTTTCCCAGAACTGATTAGCATTAACTGAGTCTTCAGTTTTATTAAGAGTGTGGTTTATATGTTGCTTTTTGTAGCATATTGTATTTTTATAATCCCTGAGTGCTTCACAATAATATTGTCTGGTTTCAGTTTTTTATGGCTCTCTGTGCTTTTGGTTGGAGAGCTGAGTAGTTTTCTTTTAATTTTACATCCTTTATCAAACCAAATTTCATCCCCGATTGGTGCCATTTTGGCAGCATGAGGCGACCTACACAATATTAACCAGGTGGTTTTAACATTGTGGCTGATCGGTGTAAGTGAGCTGCTGTGAATGCGGTAAGGGCTGTGCTGTTCTGTCAGGTGCCTCCTGCTGTTGTGTGTGAGGGTAGATACTTTGCCTTCTCAGCTAAGACTCTTAGTTTTGCAAAGTCTCTTTCAAATTGCTCAAGTCTGTCCTCTGAGCCCTGGACAATTACATTGCCATTGTGATAAAGGGTGATGTTGAACTTTGGTGTAGTGTCCAGATAAAGTTGTCTCATCGCTCTATTTCCAACCATTTTTAAGTCTTTAAAATTGGAGTGCTGAGTGCCTGGCATTTGGGTACTCTGTATAAAATAGCAGGTCTGTTTTTACTTTTCTGTCATTTATTTCCATGAAGTCTGCTCTGAGAGTTTCTGGGAATTATCTGATTAATTTCGTTTGAAATTTCTTTCTTGCAGTTTAGTTGGTTACATCGTCAGGATATGTGATGGCCAGAGTGTTGAGGTCCCACCGCACTGATGAGGCACATCCATCTATTGTCACCTTGATTGATTTAGGCCTTTGAAATTTAGATAGGTGTGAAGCTATCCAGATATCAGAATTTGTGATTGGATTCACCATTCTCAGACTACTGGCCTCAGTGTGACATTCAGCCCTGTTTGTCTTAGATGCTTTCACACCTTCCACTTTGCACCTCCAGAAAAAAAATATTGTGTTGTTTAGCAGGTAGACAGGCAGACCTAGGTTATCTCTAACTTTGTTTGGTTTAATTTTATGTATTACACTTAGTTGTTTCCCTTACGTTTCCAATATTCCAGTCTTTTAAACGCACTCATTGCACACTGATACAATCAGATTGTACATGTAGCTTCTCTGTTGGTCTGTGGAGTCCTTAAAATGCTGTGAGATTTCTAGTGTTTGTTCCAAAATTTCAAGTTTGTTTAAAAGCAATTTAAGTTCAAATGACACTTTGTTGTAAAATAGCAGGAGCTCAGGAGTGCATGTCTCTCTCTCTCTCTCTCTCTCTGTCCCTCTCTCTTTTTTTTATTTGCATGAATACTGATTATAATATGCATTCATGTCCTAATGCTATTTTTTTCAGTTCCATATTATGATGTACTACCCTCCTATTAACTCTGCCAATTGCATTTTTCTGAAAGACACAACACCTATAGACATTTTTAAGGCTGCTGGCATACCACGTTGGGCAAAATTTCCAAACTGAAGCAGGCACAGGCATAATGTTGGCAATTAAAATGCCAAGGACAATAGACTAAGAAAAATATGAGAGTGAAAGTTTGGCAGCTCCTCTCTCAGTGCCACCTGTTACAGCTGCACCTGCCAGCCTGAGTAAAACACTGCAGCTATTAATGATGCACACCTTCACCAGCTCTAAGCTTTATCCCATTTGCTGGACAGTTTTCCCCTGTCAACCTTTCCTTTTGTACACAAACACACTCATAAACTCAAAGAGAGCAGATGTGCACATACTGGTGCACACAATATATACCCTGGGTAGGCCAACAACACAGGCCACACACATTGCTTAGGGAGTCTTTGTACACTAAGGTTGTTTAGTAATAAATGTTTTGTGTGAAAGCCTAGCCATTCCATTCCAAGAGGCCAATTCAGCTGTAAGTGCATGAATGAGGACCTCATATTCAAGCCAATTCACCATCTGCTCTAAACGGCAGCATCAGAAGTATTCAAGTCAAGTCAAGTCATTTTTATTTGTATAGCGCTTTTCCCAACACACATCATTTCAAAGCAGCTTTACAGGAAATCATGCATTAACAAAAAATGACACAGTAATGTCTATAAAGTCTTAGAGTGATCATTGTGTATTTTGATTTAAATATGATTTTAAATTGTGTATATAAATTATATAATTAAATAATAATTGTATTTAGAACCCATTTAAACAAGCTGAAGGCGACTGTGGCAAAATATTGATGGAAGAACAAATAGAGTAATGAGCGACTGCTCCGAGTCTGTAAACTGGTCATCTGTTGTCATGTATGTAGGCCCCCATCAATATTATGAGCTATGAAAGCCCCTACCCTGATGCCGTATCTCTGATTGCGGGTGACTTTTATCATGCCAACCTGCAGATTTCAAAGACCAGAAGGACATAATTATTTCCCCACAAATCAGCAAAGGAAGTACAAACAGATTTTGTCTAGGTATTTCATGTAAAAGGCTATCATGGATGTTAAAGCTCATGTGCGTAATTTGATGGAATGTTAAAATTATTTCCTGTCTCCCAGCCTAACAAAGTCAACTTTAAGTCAGCCATTTGTAGGATGATTTTACCTAAAAGTGTAACACTGTGGTTCTGTGGCACTATGGAAATTAGGGAGTTTTCTAAATTTGTTTGAAAACAAGATTACTTTTGGAATTCAGTTTCGAGGTGATAGTGGCACTGAGATTGCACGACTTCTGAAATTACACGCATACTAATGTGCACCAGGTATTGTGGTGTAGTTACAATAATACATTTTAAGGTCAAAATAAGTAGTGCTACATCAAGCAGCAGAAATTTCTAACTCCCAGAAAATTATCTGATGTTTCAGAGGGCCTTGTATTTTTGTAGTTTCAAAGAAAAATTCTGTGACCTGATAGTGTTCACATCCACTATAATGGTGTTCTGTAAAAGGCTGGTTATAGGGCCCATTAACACAATGGTGCCTGAGTGTTTAGACCTCCTACAATTCACATGATGCTGTAATAGGTCCAGTGAAGATGCATTTTCTCTGGATCCTCATACTGCACTAGCTCAAAAGGAAGACTTGGACACACCTCAAATGTGCAAAGTCCCTAAACTGTTCTGCCACTTTTACGTGTTATTTCAGTGCAAAAACCTGGGTTTTGTTCACTGACCACCTGCAATCCAATTTAACCTGGTGCTAAATACGCTACATTTAGTCATTTGTCTTTTTTTTTTATTTTTTTTTTTATTTGTGCAAACACAAATTTTTATGCAATATGTTCTGTACGTACAGTAAATAGAATTGTATTTACAATAAAATTGTTTGTGTACATTTTCTATTGATCAGCAGTTATAAAGCAAATAATAATCAAAGGATAATAAAGAGTGTTGTTGACGCGGTGTAGTCAAGCACTTTGAGCATTTTAAAGAATCAATTCAGGTGTCTGGATCACAGTGGAAATGCTACAGACCCAGTAAAGTATTCCAGGTCATGGTAGACTACTACATCCTGCACAACATAACACTCAGAACCACCTGGCAAGATGGGGAATTGTGCCATGCAAATTGCTTTCAGCACTACATTTTAGCTGTGTTTGCACCATTACCTGAATTGCATGATTCCTTAAGTGAATCTGATGCTAAAATAATGCAGTGCATGCTAATAAAAATTTATATCAGTGGGAGCAATTAATTCTCAGTAAATTACCCCATAACATTCTTAATTTCTTACAAATATAGATGTAAAAAAAATATATATATTTCAAGATTAAACAGGAAGTTGAATGACATTCAGATTAATATATTAATGCCTTTTGAGTGGAAGCGATGGAAAGAAGCTAACGTAAAATTGAAAAACCTTTCTATGAAAAACTCTTACCTGGTTGGTCATGTGAGGTTACATAGAACAATAGTAGGAGGAGTAATCCAGAAACATTGGGGCTTGAGGGTTCACCTGTAGTAACCCTTCTCTCAGCTGAGATGCCTAATAAGATGAGGCAAAGGGCCTCACAAGACTCAAAGTGCTGATGAGGATGCAATGTCCATTTTAAAAAGAGAATCTAGCTGACCAGATGGGAAAGAGAGAAAAGGGTAAAAAAAAGGTCATATGGCTATTTGGAAAGGAGACCATTGGCTTTTTGCTTTAACCTGAGAAAAATCTAATCCTCTCTCTCTTCAGCCTTCCTGTACTCTTTATTCTTCTCCCAACCTGCTACTCTGCCCTGGATAGCTGTTTGTAAAGCTTTTACAGACCAGTTTCTTTTTTGATATATGTATGCAGATCTTGCTACATCATATATCAGATTATAGGGTACAGTATGATTCTGCAAGTAAAAATCCCCCCCCCAAAGATATTTAATGATTACTTTGAAACCAATGAAAGCAGACCTACCGTGAGCTCGGAGGTTGTTAATCGATTACATATGCTTCTACTGAACCCTTCAGTCCGCATTATTTCAACTTTGTTTTGAAAAAAAAATAAATCCTGTCGAAAAACTGCACTATCCATGATCCTGAGTGAGAAAATCCACCAATCAGAGAATCTTGGCAAAGAAAGCGCACACCTCCATGACGTAATGTGAATAACGCAATCAAGTCAGTCTCCCTAAACTCTCAAACGACTTGTATAGATCTAAATATTTCACAATATACTTAACATGTATTGATTCTATAATTATAATCACCAGCTTTATATCAATAGTTTTATATTTTTATTGTTTTTAACACGATTGCATAATTTGCAATTTCATGAGTTCATTCCTTTAAGAAGGATGTTAATTATGTAAGAAATATTTTCAAAATGTTCAAAAAGAAACATTTTTGAATTATTTTCAAATTCTTCTCCGCTTCTAATCAAAGTTTGTAATGTTGTGTTTTACCTTAGAGCTGGCTGTTTGGTTTCTTGGCTTAGAACTCTTTTATGAAAGATTTTATTAAATTTCAATAGGACAAATATTTCCGGTTCCAATATGGATAAAAATTGGGTAGGAACAGTTGCGCTCTATAACAGTGCACTCTGGAATTTTTGATTCTGACATAATAAAGTCTATTTATTTATTTTCTTTCTTAAATGATACAGTAATTGCAACACTGTTTATTTATCTGGTAAGTATTCATGTAATATGTTGATAATGCACAGTCAGCCAGTCATTTTCGCAGGGTAATACAAGACATCCCAATGTTAGTTTTCTGATATGAACTAACTGACTATACATTTCCCTTTGTTTGTATTATAAACATTGCATATTAATCTTCTGTGGTTCCTTCTCTTTCTCTCTCCCTCATTTGCAGGGTATGGGACCCTCCAGTATGCCGTCTGTGCCCCTCATGGTAGGCTGTGGCATATCCTGCACGGCTCTTCTCATTCTGCTGCTCATTTATGCTGCCTTCTGGAGGTGAGATCAATAATACCCTCGATTGACCCACAGCCAACAACACAGCACAGACCTGCAGAGAGCCTTTTTGATTTTAGCTTCAAGGTTCTGCTATCTTGTATTGCTAATAGGATATGAGTGTGCTGTTTTTGCACCATTCATCTAGTTCTGTTCCCGGCATTCTTACAGGCACGCTTACACCTTCAAGGATAATTTTTTTTTCAAGCTGCAGCATCCCACGTGGGGTTGCCCAGAATGGAGTAGAGCGAGCAGCTGGCATGTGGTAGATCCACACTTGGCCAAAACTGCAATTTGCAATAATTGGGAACAAATGAGGGATGGCGGGAGTCGCCTGTAGCAGGACAGGATTATGTGGAGAGAGTTAGTGAAGGCTAGCGTGTCTGCTAACAGCTCTGTGTGGCAGCTGGCCTGTGTGACAGTCACATGACCTGCTAACACCACGTCCAGAAAATGGGCAGCAATGGCTTTATGAAGTATTTGTTTCCATAAAAAACTGACACAGAATGTTCTCCACTCTGCAAGATGCATCAAGGTCAGTGAAGTGAAAAAAGCAAATCGGGCAGATCTCTGTGGAGATGCAATTGCCCAAAAAGTATTAAAACATAGCAAAACATCAAATAAATGACGATACACGGTTAATCAGAACTAAATTTGTTGTACTTTTTACAAATACTTTTAACTAACTGGACCCAAGTTCATTTTAAGTGGCTGTAGGATGTCAGTGACCCTCAAGTTCACACAGGTGTCCTAGCAAAGTAGTGGCGCAGCATAGATCTTGGGTATCTAGCCAAGAACTGCCCATTTTGACAGGAAAAGCCATCTAACTGACATATAAAGCGAACAATCACAGTCGATTTTGTCATTACGGGGTGTTTAGGGGCAGGGTTTTATTATGAATCAAAGTAAAAGACCAACATGGGTAAATAAATGATCTATATAATGGCACACGAGTCACGGGAAAATGACATAAAATGTATCGAGTGCCTAAATATAGCACAGACAAACTCATAATAGAGAATTTCACAGACATAACATAATTAAACAAAGCAGAAAATGCAGCTCTGCTCGTGGATAACCGCTTTACTTTCTGATCTCTGTCTCAAAGAAAACTCTGAATATTTTTAAAGGATTTGATGTCTGGCAAACTTGGGCAAATTCTGTGAATATTTCATTGTCATTCTATCAACGCGGAATCTTGTGAACACAACAAGGCTTCCCGGCGGATTGATAAAACGTTCTGTGTGCATCTATTCATGGAAGTTTCATCGAACCAGCCAATCAGATTTGCTTTGACTTTATTGAGAAAGCTGTTTTTCATCCCATTACTGTTACAGTATTTAATTTTTTATTTTTAATTCTTTCATAATTTTACTCACCCTTATGTCATTCCAACCCCACATGCCTTTCACTCTTATGTGGAGCATAAAAGAAAAAGAAAAGAAATAGTGATAAAAATGTATATTCCTGTCCTTCTTTTTAATACTTTGGCAGTTGATATGGGCTCACTTTAAAGCTGGTAATGTTTAAACGTTCCACTGTTTAACAATCAGAAAGTTGATAACCTAACAAACTTAGTTTTTGAACTGTTGAATGTTGCTTGAAAAGTTTTCTTTTGGTACCCTTTGTCAATGCCACTTGGTTTGATATTCAATTTTCCTAATGCAGTGCTATAATTTTTTTTTTTATATTGGTTATGTACTGAAATACTTTTTGGGCCACTGTATGTATAGTTTATGGGTTTATATTAGTGCATTTCGCTATTTCTATAAATGGTATGATGCCTGCATACTAATATGTATCACACACACATTGCAAGCTAAACAATTTCCACCCCGTATCACATGAATCCCATGCAGCAGGTGGGAAAGAAATTCTGCAATCAGATATTTCTCTCCATACCTTGTACTTCCTCTCTCCCAGCTTACTTCATCTGCCACACTATTAGAAAGCTTATCACTGGCCTCCCCTATCACTCAGACCACTGATCCAGTGGACAATGCCATTGTCCTCCTGTGTAAAGCTGGCTAGAGTTGACATAGTGTATGAGGAAATTTTGTTCACTGGTTTGTGTGTAATAAGCCATTTTGGGGTTCATTTGTAGGTCATCAGAGATGCTGCTAAAGTTGTCAGTGCTCAATGTACCGTAGAAATGAAAATCTTGCCTGCTTTAGTTGATAAATAGATCCTGTACCGTATATGTCATAAACCTATATATTGGTCCTCAGAGATTTAGAATCACAATATTGTCATAACTGGACAACAGTTTATGCTGTATTAGTTCTCTAAATACAGCGGGGTTCAAAAGTCTAAGACTACTTTGGAAAATTCTGTTTGCATTTTTTCTATTAAATATATTATTTAATTACATTATTATATTGCAATTTTAGTTTTTTTAGAGAAAGTTAAATGAAAAAATGGTAACACTTCAGTAAGGTTCTATTCGTTAACATTAATTAATGCATTATGTATCATGAACAAACAATTAACAATATACTATTTTTCATCATTAATCATTGTCAATGTTAATGTGTATAAAAATACTATTGTTCATAGTTAGTTAATGTTAGTTCATAGTGCATTAACTTTTTTTTTAAATATACAACTTTCGATTTTAGTAATGTATTACTATGTTGGAATTAACATTAACTAAGATTAATAAATGCTTAAGTATTGTCCATTATTAGTTAATTTTAACTAATGTTGTTCACTAATGTTAACAAATGGTAACATATTGTATAGTGTTACAAAAAAAAATACAAATAATAAATGTCAGAATTTCTTAGAATTAAGTCCTTACTTTGCTTAATTGACATATTATCCAAAACCTGATGATCCATGTTATCGCAGTATGATTTGATAATGTTTCAAAGAGCATCCTGTGTGCGTCAATGGAAGCAAGGAAATCTGGACTTTCGTACAAAGGAGTTAACATGGTCAACATAAGGGATTTGCTAATTTGATTATTGACTAATAATTAGTGCAGAATTTAATTTTATGTCATGACATTTCTTTGATTTAATTGTTTCAAAATCACTATAATTTGTTTCTAGTACATTGGTTATTGTACTTAGTACATCTGATGTTTCAAAAGCATTGTTTTTGAAAAAAACTAAAAACATTTGATTTTGAAATTTAATTTGGTTTTGCATATCATATTTGCAATGTGCACTCACTGTATATGTGCTTTTCGCTTTTTCTTTCATTTTCAGGTACATCCGTTCAGAGAGGTCCATCATCTTGGTGAACTTCTGCATGTCCATATTGGCCTCCAATGTGCTTATACTGGTGGGACAGTCCCAAACTCTTAGTAAGGTAAGGATGTATACGCATGTATTTGGCTATTCTTGTTTATAAGAGATAGAAATATTTTAAAAATGCATCAACTTCAAGACAAACATTCTCAAACCTCCATATATGAGGGCAAAGCCGCCTCCCAGGCGAGCCCAGACTCCCTCGAGACAGTAGTCTGATACAGATAACTGGTGTTTGTACTCTCTCCAGCCTGTCATGATAGTATGTAAGTGGCATCGATGGAATTTGAGAAAAAGCAAGTCTCGGGCACATTTCTAGGCGGACGTGTGTAGCAGTCAGACGTGTAAATGCCGCTAGAGGGTCAGCTTTGTGTCAGCCATATCAGTCACACTGAGAGGGAGTGAGAGACTACAGAGGCACCATATAAATAAGTGCTGCCATTCAAACTCAATGTGTCGCTTAGAGCTACAAAGGAAGCCAAAGACTCCCAAAGAAACTGCTACTAGGAGTCATTCCTGTTAAAGCAGCCTTAATATTTCACTAAACTCTCATTTTTGGCATTAGTTTGAGAGAAGTACAGATAAGCTTAATTTTGAAACCATAAATGGTGCAGAATCCTTCTCATTTGCTGAGCGAGACAGTATTTAGCATTAGAATATGCGCCTCATTATTGTATAAAACCTCTTGGTGAGATACTCGGTGTACCGCTTCTCATTTCCATTTGCCGCTTACTTACAGTAAATCATACTTTAATTCCAGACTGCCATTTTCCTCAGAATTCAAGCTGTAACTAACCAATTTCTGAAGTCTGTTCGCTCCATTTATAAAGACCATTTGCAAAAAAAAAGCCAGGATGGAACGTGCTGTTCAAACTAATTTTCACTCTCGGTGAAACCGAGTCGATTTCTCTCAGAGTGGACTGTCGCTAATGTCTGCAGCTCTTTACCACTTCTCTCTATCACTTTAGTCTCTCTGCCTTCTTGGCTTCGCTCACAAATAGCTGAGAGCCATTTGGGCTTCCACTTGCTTAGCTTGCACCATTTTTTCACCATTCTGTTCTTATTTCTTACTTCCTGTTTCTTTCTGTCTCTCTTCCCTTTCTCTTTAGGGGCTGTGCACTGTGACTGCTGCCTTTTTGCACTTCTTTTTTCTGGCCTCTTTCTGCTGGGTACTGACAGAGGCATGGCAGTCCTACCTGGCCGTGATTGGCAAGATGAGGTCCCGCCTCATTCGCAAGCGCTTCCTGTGCCTGGGCTGGGGTAGGGAACTACATGCATACACCAAAAATGACAAAAGTAATGTTATTAAAACCAGGGTGCCCATGGTCATGGAAAACCTGATGTAAAGAGATTTAGATGGGCAAGGAGGCAGCAAGAACTGGCTTGACAATATAAATAATAGTTTAATGAGGACCTTAAACAAACGACACAAACACACACATTACGGTCAGCTAACCGTAAATGATCTCTCTCTTTCATCGTACCACCCTCTGCAGTCGGCCTTTATCCCTCTCGGAGGCTTAATTAGCCTGATAAGGGACCGAGTGTGTATAATCATGACCCAGCCCCGCCCTCCACCCTGTCACACCTGGATTTATCAGGGACATTTTTAAATGTGGTTTGCAGGTGTGGAAAATTCATGGGAATTTATAAATTCTAAAAGTTATGGAAATGTCTAAAAGTTAGTGAATATGCACGTTTTCTTCTTATGCTCTGCTATAAAATATAGAATTGGCTCGATATTGTCCTTAGTGTAGAATGCTCTTTTATGAAGTTACTTCATTGAAGGACATATTTAATGAGATTATGGCTGAAAAGGTTTTGGATTTTTTATCATATGTTAATCTAAAAAAAAATATTGTATAATATGACTTGCTGTTTATATTTGTTTTGTTTTTATTGTATTTATATGATATTTGTATTTTTGTAATTGAATTTTTGCTATGAAAATAGCTTTGATTGCTGACATGGCATTAAATAAAATAATCTAAATCTATGTCCTTAGTGTCCTCAAGCCATAGTGATGCCTGATTTGCAAGTGAAACGTTTTTTTTAGTTACCTATATACACTGGCGGCCAAATGTTTGGAATAATGTACAGATTTTGCTCAAGAAATTGGTACTTTTATTCACCAAAGTTACATTCAACTGATCACAATGTATAGACAGGACATTCATTATGTGAAAAATGACTATTACAATTTGAAAAAAAATTAGTAAACTAAATTCAAAGAGTTCTAATCAAACAGTCTTCCATGTGTAGCAATGACAGCTTTGCAGATAATTGGCATTCTAGTTGTCAGTTTGTCCAGATACTCACGAGAAATTTCACCCCACGCTTCCTGTAGCACTTACAATAGATGTGGCTGTCTTGTCGGGCACTTCTCATGCACCTTACAGTCTAGCTGATCCCACAAAAGATCAATGGGGTGAAGATCCATAACACTCTTTTCCAATTATCTGTTGTCCAATGTCTGTGCTTCTTTGCCCACTCTAACCTTTTCTTTTTGTTTTTCTGTTTCAAAAGTGTCTTTTTCTTTGCAATTCTTCCCATAAGGCCTGCACTCAAACTAGAGACTCTGATGTACTTATCCTCTTGTTTATTTGTGGAACTGGGCCTTCTACATCTCTTTCTGTCCTTGTTAGAGCCAGTTGTCCAGTTGTCCTTTGTCACTCTACAAAAGTGTACACCTTTGTATGAAATCTTCAGTTTTTGGTAATTTCAAGCATTGTATAGCCGTCAAACCTCAAAACAATGATTGACTGACGCATTTCTAGAGAAATCTGTTTCATATTTGCTATTTTTAACCTATATTGACCTTAAGACATGCCAGTCTATTGTATACTGTGGCAACTCAAAAACGTACACATTTGTGGCTTTTCCACTGCATGGTACAACTCGACTCAACTTGACTCTGCTCGCTTTTTGGGGGTTTTCCACTAGTTTACTTTTTTTAGTACCACCTCGGTCGAGGTTCCAAGCGAGCTGAGCCGATACTAAATGTGACGTCAAAATCCTGCAGATCACTGATTGGTCAGGGAGAATCGTCACTACCAGCATCACTGGATTTCCAACACACAACATCAATCCTCTAGTTTTAAAGTTAGCAACAGCAATAGCAGTATCATTTGTTCACAGGATTTTCGAATTGAAAAAAGAAATGGCTGTGTGCAAAACCACGCCATGGTCAATAAACAAGGTGCAGACATCCACTCGTTAGCGATGAATGAAATGAAAAAGTCTCTCAGAAAGTGTATCAGCTGTTGGCTGCACAAGGCTACCGCCGGACCTACCAACAGCTTAGGGAATTTATTTTTATTTTTTTTAAAGTGACTACAGAAACATCAAGGAAAAGTGTAAGTGGTTCCAATAGGAGGAAGAGTGCCCGGCTGGAGTCCACGATTGATGGTGCGTTAACTCTATATTCTGCTTGAAAGCTTCACTTTATTTAGTTGACCAGTTACTGGGAAGCTTGCTTCTAAAACAACCAGCCAAAATTGAACTGATACACATAAAAAAATCCTTATCCAGTAATCACAAAAAAACTTGCAAGGTATTGGAAAAGACATGGAAAATCTTTAACCCTTTCATACATACTATCATATAGTGATTACATTAGGCTGGGCTCGGAGGCATACGATCAAACCAGTGCAATCTGTTTTGTGCTGCTTCTTAAGAGCAAAGAGACACTAAAGTGGTTTTCATAATGAATCATCTGCTCAAATATTCTTTTTAACATCACAATATCTTTATTTTATTTTTTTAAATTACAACATTCAAATAATCCCAAAAAATTAAAGTTTAAAGCCATTACCATCAAAGCTAACTGTTTTGAGAGATATATATATATTTATTTTTGTAATTTTTTCTGGAAAGGTAATGGGAAAAAAAACTGTATATTCAAAAGGGTGCGAAGTCTTTAAAGTGCATCATCCAAATGGTGATGCAGTTGTATAAAACGCCATCTCTTTTCAATTCAAGCACATTACAGTCTCAGTCTTATTAGTTTGCTTCAAAGCAACCTAATGACATGCCACAAACATGCCATGTGAGCCCAGTGTTATTGCTGTTTTACATGTCAAAGATGTCTTATCTGTGAGGTTATTTAAGCCGTTGCAGCGGCACAAACACTTGTGTTGCAACTTATTGATCCTCTATCACTTTCATTAATTCATAGATGCCCTTTGCAGATAGAGTATCAGAATGCCGTTGTTCCTCCCCAAAGGGAGGTGATAGTGCTGACAGATTGCAGCTGTGATTAAAATGTAGTGACGCCTTTGATGGTTGTGCCCTGAATCATAATTATTTATTTATTTATTTTTGCATCTCACTCATGACCGCCACATTTTTTTAAGTGCTATGCCATGTTAAAAAGGAAGTCAACTTGTAAAAGTGCATCTCGAGACATCTGTGTCCTGTTATATTCATTCCACTATGTCTAAGGAGGCTGCAGCATATGGTGACTCTACCAACTTGGAGGAATACACAGCATCAGTGATCAGCTACATCAGCAAGTGCATTGATGATGTCACTTTCTCCAAGACCATCACCACAAGCTCCAAACAGAAGCCGTGGATGACTGCGGAGGTGCATGCGCTGCTTAGGACCCAAGACTCCGCCTTCTGAGCAGGCGACAAGGCAGCCCTAAGAACAGCAATGGCCAAACTGTCCCGGGCCATCAGAGAGGCAAATCGCGTACATGCCCAGAGAATCCACAAACACTTCCAGGACAGCGGCGACACGCAGCGCATGTGGCAGGGCATCCAGATCATTACCAATTACAGGACAACATCAGTTGCCTTTGACAAAGATGCCTCCCTTCCTGACGATGCCCACCTCTCCTTCCAACAACCAGGTGCTCTGTCTTACCACGGCTGATGTGAGGAAAACTCTATGTAGAGTCAACCCATGGATGGCTTCTAGACCAGACAACATTCCTGGCAGAGTGTTAAGAGGATGTGCAGACCAGCTGGCAGATGTTCTTACTGACATCTTCAACATCTCTCTGAGCAGCGCCATCGTTCCAACGTGCTTTAAGGCCACCACCATCGTCCCCATGCCGAAGATGTCTTCAGTGTCCTGCCTCAATGACTACCATCCCATCACACTCACACCCATCATCATGAAGTGCTTCAAGAAGCTCGTCATGAGGCACATTAAGACCCAGCTTCCCCCCTCACTAGACACACTGCAGTTTGTGTATCGTCCCAACCGTTTAACAGACAATGCTATCGACACCACCCTCCATCTGGCCCTCACCCACCTAGATAAAAAGGACTCATATGTTTGAATGCTGTTCATAGACTTCAGCTCAGCATTTAACACAATCATTTCTCAGCACCTGATTGGAAAGCTTGAACCTGCTGGGCCTGGACACCTCCCTCTGCAACTGGATCCTGGACTTCCTGACTGGGAGACCTCAGTCAGTCCAGATCGGGAACAGAATCACCACCACCACCACACTGAGCACTGGGGCCCCCCAGAGCTGTGTACTCAGTCCACTGCTGTTCACTCTGCTGACTCATGTCTGTGTAGCAATGCACAGCTCGAACCACATCAAGTTGGCTGATGACACGACCGTGGTGGGTCTCATCAGCAAGAACGACGAGTCTGCATACAGAGAGGAGGTGCAGCGGATAACGGACTGGTGTAGAGCCAACAACCTGTCTCTGAATGTGGACAAAACAAAAGAGATGGTTATTGACTTCAGGAGAGCACAGAGTGACCACTCTCCACTGAACATCGACGGCTCAACAGTGGAGATCGTCAAGCACCAAATTCCTTGGTGATCACGTGGTGGAGAACCTCACCTGGTCCCTCAACACCAGCTCTATTCCCAAGAAAGCCCAGCAGCGTCTCTACTTTCATCGAAGTCTGAGAAAAGCACATCTCCCATCCTCACTACATTCTATAGAGGGACTATTGAGAGCATCCTGAGCATCTGCATAACTGCCTGGTTTGAGACTTGCACCGTTTCGGACCACAAAGCCCTGTAGAGGATAGTGAGGACATCTGAGAAGATTTTCGGAGTCTCTCTTCCCTCCATCAAAGACATTTACACCAAACGCTACATCCGCAAAGCAACCAGCATTGTGGATGTCCCCACACACCCCTCACACAAACTCTTCACCCTCCTGCCGTCTGGCAGGAGGTACCGAAGCATTCGGGCCCTCACAGCCAGACTGTGTAACAGCTTCTTCTCACAAGCCATCAGACTCCACAATACTCAGAGACTGGACTGACACACACACACACACACACACACACACCCACCCACCTGTACACCATACAACTTTTGCACATTTCCAGAGTTGCTCTTAATTCATTGTCACTTTATACCTGGCTGCTACCTCAATAACTGTTATGTTCATAGAACTCTATTTCATAGTATGTTATGTTTACATTTGGCATTTTTAGAGTTTTTGCACTACTCGATTACAAATGTGTACTTTTTTTCTTAAAAAACATATCTTATGTATCTTTTGGAACAGCCGTTGTGTCGGGATTGTGCCTATAATTCACCTCAATGCTGCCTACGTAGGCAGCTCACTAAGTTTTTGAAAAAAGCTACCATGAAATGATCACACTTGCCACCCAGAGCAAACCCATTTTCCTTTATTGGCTTCTACTAGAGCTGCTTTTGGGCCTTGTTCATCCCCTCCCATCCCTACAATTTTCTAAACCCAAGTTTTACTAATTGCCTTTAATTTCCGGAATTAATCAGAGCAATGTTAATTACATGAATATTTAGGAGGAGAGCTCATTATGTGTGGATGTTACATGCAGGCATAGAGAGAGAGAGGAATGGATACTGTAGGTCTAACTAGCACATAAGTAAAACTGACCTCCATGTGTCTGTGATGGCAAACACAATAGGGATGGCACCAGCAGGAGAGGGCAGGTAGCCCTCACTCCATACTGCTATAGTGTTACACACAGAGATAGGGGTGGGGAGGACATACTTCTACAATGTATAGCTCACTGTTTGCAATGGACAATAAAAGCATGCTCTGGAAAAAGATACATTTGCTTATTTGCTTAAAAGTTACATAGTTTTATTAATTGTCCATATAAAGTAGGTTCTTGCTTCAGTATACATTTCTGGAGAGATAAGTATATATATTGTCCAATACATTATGCACTTTGTAGGGTTTGAGAAGCTAACTTGTACTGTATACACTGTACACTTTTTATGTCTGAAGAAATGCAACAAAAACATGAAAGAATCCATCCAAATTTGCTGAGCCTGTTTTTTCCTAAGGTTATTTTTTCTCCATTAACTAACATATTACGGAGTTTTGTGTTCCTTGCCAACTTTGGCTTGATCACTGGGGGCCTAAAGACAATATATATATATATTTAGGCATGATTTTCAATCCCTTTAATTATTTAAACTGCACAATGAGGACTTTTTGGACATTTTGGTATTTTCTGTTACAGCTTTTTCTGGAAAGCTGTTTTGAAACAATGTGTATTGTGAAAAGTGCAAAAAAAAAAATGACTTGATTTGACAGTTATACAGTATATACTGTATAAACTGCATGTGATTTCTAAATATCACAGCCTTTGCCAACATTACATGATATAAGTGCTCTCTTATTCTACAAGCATTAGTTCTGGTGCTGACATAAGCAAGAGGGCCACAGTGACTGCTCTTTGTACTTCCCCCATGCAGCTCTTAAAAAAACACACAGAGGAAAACGTTTACCCTGGTACAATTTAGCCTTCTGAAAGAAAGATGCATACATAGAGGCACATGGGGATTGTTCTCTACTAAAGCAGTGTGTCTGTGGTCTGGAAGGGCACTGTGCACGGGGGGGATGCTGTACCTGTATGACATGTGCATTCCTCCATGAAAAGGGCATAAGCTAAGGAAAGTAATTGATGTGAGAGGCGATTACTTCAGCTAACTTCCCCTCTAGCCTCAGGCCATCTGCCATTTGTGTTTCTGAGAATAATAAATCTTGGAAACTGACAGGGGGAAATACTAGGTTGCATTTTCCACTCATAATTTTTTTTTCAGTAGTGCTTGTCCTCTGTTATATGGGGTGGACAATTTCCTTGATCAGGTTAAATATATAGCCTTTTTATTTCCATGCCATTATCCTTTTCATCATACACTTTTTCTTGCAGGTCTGCCTGCCCTTGTGGTTGCTGTATCTGTGGGATTCACCAGGGCCAGAGGGTACGGCACACCAAGTTAGTAAGTATCAGTGATGCAGGGCAGTTTCACATGGAAAATATTGCGGTCACCTCATTTTGCCATGCATAACCAAAACATTGCTGGAGGATTCAGATATTGTTATATGTTATATGAAATATGCAGCATACAGAGGTAGCTACAACCACAGGATGACTGACTAGTTGATTAATCAAGTTACTCATGAGTTACTTTTTTTACCTTTAACATTTTTGGTTGCTGTGCTTCAAAGCAGATTAATGATAAAACCATCTCTGAGGTTTTATGTCTTTTAAATGCATCCCCTTTTTGTGGCTACAGTTATGTGGGGAAAAAACAAAACATTTGAAAAAATTTGAATACATTTCAAGAGAATAACTGGAATTAATATATATATATATATATATATATATATATATATATATATATATATATATATATATATATATACACTGTATATATATATATATATATATATATATATATATATATACACACACACACACACAACATCAGTTTTACAATTTTAAGTATGTGAAGGCCCCTAAGAAACTAATCTGAATGGTTTCTAATGGACATAACTCTAAATTAGCCTAATTACAGTATATAGACTTAAGACCGAATAATAGATTTATCATTTAGATAACCCACCAACTAGTCGAAATAAAAATATATGCCTTAGTATTTTAGCGAACACACTTGCATATATACTATAAATTTACAGTCACAATAATTTAATGTTTAGAATTTCATATTAAAAATACAACCAAATCAAATGAAAACCCACAGCAGTGAAAGATGCTAAGATACCTGTGGTTTTACTGAAACCTCCTAAACAAGCTGAAGACTGAGGCTCCTGTGATGTTTCTTCGCGAAGGTGTTACCTGATGTTTCAATCTGACCTTTGACCTTTAGAAGAAAGATCGTCTACATCTTTAGCTAGGCTTCCCTCATACCTGCATCCTTTCCTTTAGTCGGCGTTCCGCTATCGATCCGGTGCGAGCCAGAGCTATTATCTACTCAGCCATGGCCAAAAGTCTCAGACCTCGAGCCGCAAGACCAAAATCGATCTGCATTTCCACCACCTGGCCAATAGCCCCGCAGCATTGCCCTAAAACCCGCCCTAACATGCCACCCTGGTGCCAACATCACACACTCCACCCATTTTACAAGCAAGATCAAAACTCAAGCAGATCTATCAGACTATTGAGACTAGCTAGCCCTCTAAACCTGTACCGTTGCGCACTGGATGCACAATTCAAGTTCAGTGATAATATACTTAATCACATTTTCATGTGGCAAACACCTTCGATCTGACGTTGCACATTTTCAGAAGGGCTCTGATGTTGGCTACTGACCAGTACTGACGATTCTCCATTTTCAGTTGATCTGTTGAAGTAAGCTGGTAGCTAGATATGAAAGATTGGGGAATGCTGAAACCTCTGACCTGACTCAGAAACTCCACCTTTGACATTGACCTTGTTGACAAGTTGGCCTTCTGTGGCGCTTGGCCACAGGCCTCAAGGAAGCCCAGACGAGGCATGATGTTTTAGCCCCAGAAGTGTCAGTGGGAACACTTTTGGCCCTATAATGGAAAAGTGGCTAAATGGTGCCTATGGATGCCCTTATAGTGTTGGCCATGTTCTGCTGCTCTTCATGTAATGGCTCTTGTGTTTACTCTTCCACTAAGCAATTGATTAAAAGCAGGGAGTTCCCTATCTAATCAGAGACAAATGTTGAAAACAATGTTGCCTTTGAGAGCTTTAATTGGGTGCATCTGCCACATGAATTCCCTAAAAAAAGGACATGTTTTTAAGACAGTGCCAAGAAGTCTGTCTCAGTACATAACCTCACCATTGAATATAGCGACTGCCTATTTACTTTATAGTCACTCTCTTCCCTGCAGTCTCAACATTGCACACTGATTAGGTAGTGGCAGAGAGTGTGAAATCTTGGGTACCACTGAGCATACAAATGCATGTATGATTGAGTGCATGTGTCTAACGACATATTCAACAATCTTTTCCCAGCGGTCATTTCACAAGGACGACAGAATATAAACTAGAATGAAATCTGTATGATTGCATTTGACCAATTTATCAGCAAAATGGTGAAATGGCTGTATTAAATTGTACCTCATATTTAATAATCTTTGACTATAAAGTATCACCTTTTATATTGTAGAGCTGTTTGTGTACAACTTTACCAGGCAATATCTTTATCTATCCATTAGGTATGCAGCTTTTATTTGGTCACTGCATTTAAAGCAATTTAACAATGCAATGTTTGCAGAAGACAAAAAAAGTACGACGAAGAGTTGTAATTTAAATACGGATCAATCTTTTAATAAAAGGAATGAGTTTGTCTTCAGATGGAGCTCAAGTGATTCCGGGGAGAATTTACTATGAATGAACTTTGTGTTCGCTGATAGCAGCATTTATTTGGACACGCTGTCTGCATTGTTTTAGCACTCAACATACCAAAGGAATTATGCAAATCAGATAATACCACAAATGCACCCAAAATATGTGCTGAAAGCAATTTGTACTGTGCAATGTCAAATCTTACCATTTTGTTCTGAGCTCTAGGTTGAGGAGGATGTAGCAGTCTTTAATCCAAGTACCTGAATCAGCTCTTTAAAATTCTAGTCTATACCATGTGTCTGGATATATGCCCAGTTACCTCTGGTTGTTACAATAATATCCATCATTTGATCATTATTTGATGAATTACTGCTGTCATGATCATTACAAAATCTCTTTTAAGTGAAATTCCTATTGGCCTGTTGCAATTAACATTGCAGTGATAATTGCATCAGGCAAAAAGTGCTAAGCTTTGTAAATAAGGCACAAATCTATAACAACTGTAATTTACATAAAAATGTGTGTTCTCTCTCTCTCTCTCTCTCTCTCTCTCTCTCTCTCTCTCTCTCTCTCTCTCTCCTGCTCTTTATCTCAATTTTAGTTGCTGGTTGTCATTGGAAGGGGGGCTGCTCTATGCATTTGTCGGTCCTGCTGCTGTCATTGTACTGGTAGGTTGCAAACTCTCTGCTCTCTCTTTGGTTAGAATTACTGTCAGCACGTGCTCCACCCACTTTAATATGCATTTTAAATATATCATGCCTGGAGTCGAAGTGGAAAATCAGTCTAATTAGATTAGAGTTGAGACCTGTCCCATTTAAACTGTGTATATTTTTCATCAGTATATCATGTTAATATGCATGATTGAACTTGATGAGCTTATTAGCCCAAATCAAACAAAGTGTGTAAATATTGTCCACGGCCCAGTCTCAGGTGCTAGAGTTTTCCACGAGGTGTTTGCATTGTTTTTCATGGTCAGATGTGATTTGCGTTTGTTGCTTGGTTGTGCTGTGAAGCGGCCCACTCAAACAAACAACTGTAAATGAGATTTGGGCATCAGGAGATGCTCGCTGTCTCCTTGGTGAGACAAATCTAATTAATGGGAAAATAATTAATCTTGCCTCTAGCAAATAGTAGAGCGATAAGCCATTGTATTAGCAAGTGCCTCACTTGATCAGAATACGAACGGTGTGCATAAACATGTGGTAGACTTCGTAGGTTGGATATGCTCTCAGAGCAGACTGAACCCAGCTTGTTTTGCATGTGTATTTTTTTGTGTAAAGTTTTTATTTTGCAACAGCCATAGTCACATTGCACTTGTGCAAGATTAAATCAGTAATTCTCTTTTTAAATGAGGAAATGGCAAACTCATGCCTGTATCATTGTAAAAAGCATAATGATAAAAAAAGGTACTGTCATTGAATAGCATTGAATTTGTATACATACAGTACCATTGAAATTAATGTTTAGTGCTTTACATTGAATCACACATGTTGGTTTTGAATTAAAATTATTGTATTACCAATTTTGGCCTATAGCATTGAATTGAAGGTTTTGATATGATTATGTGAAGCAACTTGCACTAGCTTATGTGGCTAATTGGTTAGCATTGCTAATTGAAAACACAACAAAATTGTGCATTGCTGTTGATTCTCTCATTACCCTGTCCATGAGGTAATACCTGCTATTATATTCATAACAGCTCCGCTAATCGGCCTGAATGGGTCAAACTGGGTGAAATGAACAGACAAATTACAAAGTAAACAACTCATCCACTCTGACCTCATCCGAATAAAAATGAGCTTGAAATGACTTGAAACATGAAATGATTTGTGAGTAAGCCGGTTTTTAGCGACCATACAGCTTGGTTAATTTAAAGGTGTACCTCCATGCCTGAAAATTTCATGACTCCCATTTTTTGACTAATAATGAAGAAGGTGACTATAAATTATAATAGCAGAACAACAGTTCCCTTACAACTCAGTACACTTGACAATGCATGCTAATGCAAATGGGAGTGTCCTTCCACACAACCTAGTTGAAAACTCTCTACAATAACGCCAATATTCTAAAATTGGCTATGGTGTTTGAGCCCTGCCTTTTTAGGCGTGAAGCTGTCAGCTATAAAATAAGGTGCACTATAAAAGAAGGTGCACAAACACCATTCCTCAGAATTTTCTTCCTTCAAGACAACGATTCATCACTTGTCTAGAATCCCTCTACTGCTTCGCCATTGACTACATGAGTCAGCAGGCAGAATCTTCTCGGTAACTTTTTTTTCTTAATCTAAAATAGTCACTTCTATCTGGAAGACACGCAGGCTTGAGTGAGGTTTAAGATACCATTTATTTGATTAATGTAGAACAGAAAAGTAATGTCTCTCTTTGGCGTAGGCCCCGTCTGGCGGTCCGAGGGAGTTGTACTCGGAACTATCATATCCTGCCGGAGATAGGAGGCAGGGGCGAGGAGCCTACCCCCGTGCGGGACAGGGCTCAACTGGTGGTGGTAGGGTGGTGGAGGTTGCCGTGTTAGCGCACTGAAACAGCAATGTGATAGATTGTGAGCAGACTTATAAAGCAATGGCTTACCTGCGATTGGCTAGGAATTACCCAGCTAATAGTGTGATGATGTACAGCTGCTAGTCTTCCCGCTAGAACTATGCTGCGCTCACATTTACGTGTTCACATCTTTTTTAAAGATGTCTTTCCTTAAGTGTTCCTTGTGCAAGAGGCAGATCCTGCCATCAGATCAGCATGAGAGCTGCATTCTCTGCTTCACACCCTGGAAGCCGCCAAGTGACCGCGTCTCATAGATCTGCACCGTTCTCCTCTGACGTTCATAACAAACTGTCAAAATCATGGCGCACGCCCTATTCAGCTCGCCCATGCAGCGATTAAATCCTCTCCAATTTGGATCATGTGGAAGAAATCAGTTACGTAAATCTCAAATAGAACGGCCCATTCAAGTTGAAATGCTTGAATCGTGCACTCGTGATGCGCACCTCATGAACGATACAGACCATCCTTCATTGTCTGTTTCAGTTCAAACTGAAAAACATTACCATTGAAGAACTCACCACTGTCTGGCTACTCTAGTACCATGGACTTCTACCAACAGGGTGATATGCTGGGTCAAGTTTTCAGAAAGAAAGTGCTGACCACAAATGCATCCAACACAGGTTGGGGTGCAATGTGTAAGGGATGCCTGACTTATGACACAGGTGCAAAACGGTCGTGACATTTCAACTGCCTAGAGCTACTGGCTGTCTTTCTAGCTTTGAGAGCTTTTAATTATGATATTGTGAATCACTACATTCTGATTCGTTCAGACAACACAACAGTAGTGGCGTATATATGCCGCCATGACAGCTGGCCCACGTATGGCTGGTGAAATGTTAGTATGCACTTTCCCCGGTGCATCTCCTGCATTCTGTCATCAGCAAATGGAAACAGTTCTGTTAATTGTGCTGAAATGGCCCAATCAGCCATGGTTACTGGAAATTATAGAGTTGTTATACAGCTCGCCATGGGAAATACCACTGAAGAGGGATCTCCTCTCTCAGTCACAAGGCACAATCTGGCATCCCCAGCCCAAGCTGTGGAACCTGCATGTGTGGCCTCTGAACAGTGCCTGCTAAATGCACCATAACTGATGAATTTAGTCATGAACACTATTTTACAAGCTAAAGTGCCATCCATGAGATGCCTTTATGCGTTAAAATGGAATGTGTTCACTGATTGGTGTCTTTCACATGGCAAAGACCCAGTGAACTAACCCATATATAAAGTTCTCATATTTCTTCAAGAGCGATTAGATGCAGGACTCACTCCATCAACGCTCAAAGTTTATGTTGTGACTATATCTGCATATCTGTCACCTGAAGCCGCCACCATTATAAGCAAGCAGGATTTAATCATAAAGTTCCTTAGAGGAGTAAGATGAATAAATCCACCTCGGCCAGCTACAGTCCTAATTTGGAGCCTACCTTTGGTCCTAAATGCGCTCACAAGCTCCCCTTCGAGCCTTTGAACTACTGTTGGCTCTGGACAAATTGTTCGGTAAAATGAGTCAGAGACTTACAAGCACTATCATGTTTGATGTTGACCATTCATGTATGATGTTTTGCCCCAGACTTTCAAAACCCACTGTCAAACCCAGAAAAGGCTATGTGCCTAAGGTTCTAACCACACCCTGCAGACCGCAGGTGGATCACCTTCAAGCTTTCTTCTCTCTTCCATTTAATTCGGATGAGGAACAATCCTGGCATTTGTTATGCCCTATGCGGGTGCTACACATATTCATTGAGCGCACCTGCCAGTTCAGACTGTCAGATCAGCTCTTTGTGTGCTATGGAATGACCATCTCCAAGCAAAAACGTTCCCACTAGATCATTGATGCGATTGTCCTGGCTTAAGAGTCACAGTGGAAGATTTACCCAGTTGGTGTTAAAGTACACTCAACTAGAGGCATGGCTTCCTCATGGGCATGGACGAACGGTGTGTCTTTACAAGACATGTCTTTTGCAGCAGTATATTCTTCTCAAAACACATTCGCAAGGTTTTAGAACCTAGATTTAACGTCTCTCTCTTCACAAGTCCTCTCTGTTTAGAGCTCTTGCTATTTCATTTGCCAAACATATACTTATGCCCCTCCCCTTAAGTATGGGCTCCCCATCATTTTACACACCAGCCTGCATTCTGGCCATTGTAATTTACCATAAAGTCACAAGCACTTTCATTATAAATAAACTCCCTTCCCGACTGGGTTCTACCTTCTCCTCCTGGCCCAACATGAAGGTTACTCACTTGCATCATACTCATGTTGGTCACCATCCAGTGGGACTGTGGTGTCATGTTTCCTCTCTGGAAGGTGTTAGGTCATGTTATGCGGCATGATGGGATTCTGTTCACCATATGCATTAGCATTCAATGTCAAGTGTACCGAGTCATAAGGGAATGTCTCGGTTATGTACGTAACCTCGGTTACCTGAGACATAGGGAACGAGACATTGCAAACACTGGCCACACTACAAGACTCTTCTGAGTTCTTCTGAGGTTGACCTTGTTGACAAGTTGGGCTTCTGTGGCGCTTGGCCACTGGCCTCAAGGAAGGCCAGACGAGGCATGATGCACTCCTTGTCCCTCTGGTCTTTGTGCACCCTCTTTTATAGCGGACTGCTTCGTACCTAAAAAGGCAGGGCTCAAGCACCATAGCCAATATTACAATATTGCCATTATTGTAGAGAGGTTTCAAGTAGGTCATGTGGAAGGACACTTCCATATGCGTTGGCACGCAATGTCTCGTTCCATTTGTCTCAGGGAATCGAGGTTACGTATGTAACCGAGATGTTAGTTAGTACTAAAAGGCACTAATTAAAATATATTGAACAAGTAATTTCAGCCAATGGAATCACTTGGGCGTCCAAGGTGAATTGGATTGAATCTTAAACGACACTGCCATTGGTGTATAATAGTCAGGTGGCTCACAGGATGATGTCATTTACTTGGAAATGTGTAGCAGTTTTGTTACATAGAACACAAGACATCTGCCTTACTGTTGTCATGCAAAAGAAACAAGACTTGGCTCAAATCCTGTATGTACTCAATTTTTCATGAGCACAGATGTGTTTTATGATCTTTCTGTGGTCTTAGTCTAAGCTTCTCTACAGTGCTGTGTGCATGCAGTGGGCAGCTGGCTGGAGTAGACCAGGCAACAGTCTACTGAGAGAGTGAGAAAGGGTGAGAGACATGAGGGGATTACTGTTCCTTCATGATCCCACCCTCTCATTTGCTTCAAGACTTAAATCTACAACACCTGTCACAGGCTGTTAGCGAGCCACTGATATAGATGTTCCCTGGTTGGAGGTCACCTCGCAGTTCTGCTTTATTTTCGATTTTCCTTAATTGTGTTTATACATGAATGCAGACCAGCAGCACTAAACATCACCTATTCTTTTTTTCCAATGAAAAGACACTGCTGATGCCAAGTTTCTTATGTAGAATTAAAAATTTGTTTTGGGGTATTAAATATGTTAAGGTGGCAGAGGGAGTGTCAGTATTTGACAGTAATTGTTATATGATATAAAGTTATTGCAATATTAATATCTTCATTTGTGTTAGTAGTTTTTCAGAATAAAGTCTATATCAGTTCATATAATATTGAGTTGAAATGACCAGCATAGTTTGTGGAACGTTCCAGCCTTGACCACATTTGTGGCATAATGTTGATTACAAGAACTTAATTTTAAGAGCAAAAATTGCAATTAGAGTAATCCACTTATAATGAAAGTACTGTATATGGGCCAGGCAATAAACATCAAAATACACACTTTTAAAAGTATAGTCACAAGACTTGCCATGAGATTAGTGTTATAGAATCACTTAATGACCTTCTCTGTGCAAAGTTATATCCAGTCCTTCAACTTGCATGTCATTACCATGTAACACCAGTAAAGCCACTAAAAGCCAGGAACATTGACATGATACACGCAAGGATACTATAGATTAAATTACTGTGATGTCACACCACAGGCAACCATGCTTCTGAGTTATTTTGAGCAGTAGAATTCAATGGTGGATATGGGTTTAAATATTTTTTTAAGCTTTATATAATTTTTATGCTAATAAAAGTTATTATAAATGTATATCTATGGTTTAAAGTTATACATTTTAGTCAGTTAATTTTAGTTCAGTTAAGTTAATTTTAAGATGCATATCCCACTGCTTAAATTATTGATCAACACACACAAAATAATAATATTTTACTTTAATGGAACATATTGAATATTCAAACATAATAACAGACAGTTTTGGATTACATAATGTTTATTCACATACTGTATACTTTCACAAACAGTAGACCCTGCCACACTGTGGTGCAGAAGACAAGGTCCCGTTCTTCCTGTTAGATCGTAAGAACATCGTTAGATCATATTTGGCCTCACACCTGTTACAGCTATTGGACTTGAAAAATGAAAAACAACTGTTTGCAATGAGAGTTTATACGATTCCTTTGTGAAAAGTCTACCAATAGCAACACTCTTACAACAGCAGCTGTGAAATATCATACATTTGATCAAATCCTGAGTTTGTCGTGATCCACCAATCCTATGGAAATGTTCGGAAAAGTTTTTTTTTTTTTTTTTTTTACACAATAAAAAGCACTTTTCAGGCATTTTTGATAAATTTAAGCAAAGTGCCCATTCTTTTTTGCAGTGTCAAAAGAACTTAGAAATGGCACCAACTAGCCTTCAATATATATAAGAAACAGTTTTCTGTGGTATTATGCCACACATGTTTGTAACTTAACCACCAGTATGTGTGCGGTCAACTAGCTTCACCAAACATACCTTAATGGTTAACTGGCTTCACCAGCTATTTTTTTTGCTAAACAGTATGGTTATGTTGGTCCAAAATCTAGACCAGTAGCAGACCACCAATATCCAGCATAAATCCTGGACTAGCATAAAAGAATTTAGCCTGGAATTAACTGCAAAAGGGTACAACTTTGTTAGCTCTTTTCTAGCCTTGTCTACTACAGCAAATAAACAGCTACTATCTCTTTCCTGTAGGTCAACATGCTTATTGGAATAGTGGTCTTCAACAAGCTCATGTCAAGGGATGGCATCTCAGACAAGTCCAAAAAGCAGAGAGCAGGGTAAGTGAAGGTCAAAATGATGGCCAAATGATAACCATCTTCTTCTGGACTTGCATCTAGTCACTCATTCATCGGCATGTTGAAGCATCCTGTCAAATATTTGTTTGAGCAATTTAAATGATCCACTCTCAAACACACTCTCAAACACACATACAACCACTAAAACAGGGCTCGAGTTGAGGGGAGAGAATGCCCTTGTTGCAAGAAATACCAAAAAGCATTCTCTTGAAAAATCACCATCCCCCCTTACGACCCCCTTTAGATCAATTGTGTCATTTATTACTTAGAACTAATCATGCTGCTAAAATATTTAAATTTAATATGTTTGATAAATAACAGACTTTAAAAAAGGGCAATTAGCTGGTCAGAATTAGATTTCGACATGTGTGAGGTTGCCAGATTTCTATTGGTGAAATCTCCAAATCAGATCAGGACACATGTACAGTTTGGAAATATTCTGCCAGGGTGCCACGCTTTAAGTCACGCAGTCTGGCAACCTTGAGCATGTGAGCTCTCGCTCCACTGCGAAAAAAGGTTTTCTGAAAAACTGGAAAACAGTTTGTAACAGTAGCCTAGTTTCCATCCACTTTTTGCACTATTTTGCTATGGGCTAAGTGAAAATGCGTAAAAAAGTTTGGGAATTTTGCTGTCTTCTGCCTGTTTCCGTTGAAATGGCCTTTTATATCAAATACAAATACAAAAACACTTTGTTGCATAATTTTTGGTTTATCGCAAAATAAATCTGCCCTTAAGCCGTTTCCATTTAGAAATGTGTGTTTATCGCTAATTGTGTACATTTTGGCCCCCAGATGTCCCTATTTATTTATTTTTTCCTCAAGTTTTGGTAAAATGGGGTAAAATATTGAGACAATTATTTGAAATTAGCCAGCTTACTGTCATTTTAATTTCACAAATAAATGCAATCAGAAGACAAGGAATTGCAATCAAAAGGGAGCAGTGGCCTTTCTGATTGGATTGTAATACTGGTCCTGATGTTGGGCCTATCGCAGGTTGCCACCGGTCCGACCCGAAAGCAAATCGCCATGGCCCTGTTCAAGCTGGCAACCTGCACAAAGTTGTGGGGGAAATTTTTGGTCTTAGTACAAGGACCATCAATGTGTATGTGCTGTGTGCACAACTATAAAAGAAAAATGTATGCGGTGTAATATCAGGGCTTACATATGATCCATTCCTGATATTCAATTGGCTATTTTGAACAATCATCTAATCTAAAGCATCGCCATCACAACTGCATTATGTCCCGCATATTTCTCCAGCAACTTTTAATGACCAACTGAACTTGATTATCATAGAAAATTAATTAGTATTGTGTATTTATTTTAAACATCTTTATTCATAGAAATTATATGTTTATTTGTTTTTTTGTTTTTTTTGTTTTGTGGGCTAATCCCATGACTGCTGTCAATTATTTTGAATGGTGTGGAAAAGCAACATAAATAAACAGATGTCTACCACGATTAAATGAATCACAAAAAGTAACCATTCATTTGTTCTCCGTGCACTTGTCGATGTGCATGATACGAGATATTTGTGCTGGCACTCCTGGAAGTGTCATGTTTGTAGCATCGGATCTGTGCAGAATGTTGTTAAAATCAATCCATGATCACATACAATAAATGAACTTTCAAGGATGTATACCGTCACACAAGCTAACGATTGGGGCAAATTCCAAACCAGTTTTTGTGCAACATTTGAAGTATCGTTAAATGGAAAAATATTACAAAACGGCCTTCCAGCGGTAACTTAAATCGGGCTTTCCTCCACACACTACAAATAACCTTATTTGTCAATGACCAATAATGACCAGTCTCAGTGTTTCTAATATGTCTTTCTCATACACATACTACATATGCAATATTGGCAACATAATTATTAGTTATTAGCTGTGCTTGCTAAAGCACTCATCACTATTATTATTGCTCATACTTGAGGTCAGGGATTTGTTCAAAGCACATGATCCCAAGTATAATACTTTAGCTCATGAATTCTCCCAAAAAGGTCCCTAGTTGTGACAAAAGGGGATGGAGATCTACTGTGCTTTGGTTTTCTTTATGATCTCAATCAGCCATCATCAGCCTCTCAAAATACACAAACAGAAGAACTATTTAAATCAAAAAACAAAATGCTTTGATTTAAAATGACTTAAGGCATGACCACCTGAGTTTGCAGCCAGGCGTAGAAAATCTAATCAGTGAATTTTGTTAAGCATCTGAAGCACAATGAACGGATGGATTATGTTCAACCATTCGTTTTTTAAGAATGAATAACCAACAAATGACAAGAAAAAAAAACTAAACAAAAAAAAAATCAGCATCTTTGTCTTGTTTGTCAGGATTTTTTTTAAATAATTCTAAACTTCCTTATAACAAGATAAGTTTACCTGTGAAGCAAAATTGCACAAGGTATTTTAGACAATATAGAGTTAATTTAAGGCTATTTTGTCTTGTTTTGCAGATTATGTCTTACCATATGCAAAAAAAATAAACTCTTCCATTGAAATCTGAGTTTTTGTCCAAATCATTCACAACTGCGTGAAGCAACAGGACATTTTGGGAGGAATTTACTAAGAATGAACTTCGCCCTGTAAAATGTTGCGCGCTGCATGTGCTGTGTGCACTGGTTTTTGCGCCCATTTCACTAAAAGGAATTATGCAGATCAGGCAATGCTGCAAATGCACCCACAAAGTGCTGCTGAATGCAATTTGCAAATGCAATTTCTATCTTGCGTGACGTTTCTGAGTGCTATGTTTCGAAGCCGACCTCCACAATCTGACACAATCTTTACAGCATCAATCCCACTACTGTGATCCAGACACCTGAATCATCTCTTTAACTTGACAAAAGTGTGCTTAACTAAACAGCACATCTGGATACATGGCAGATTATAATGATATTCTTCATAATTTTATCATTATTCAATTAATTTTTCCTGACATGATTGATGTACAAAGGTAAACAAGCACGTCTTTGAAATACAATTTGTTACCACCTGCTTTCATCTGGTAGTAATAGTGCAATGTAAATTGCAGCAGGCAATTTTTGTGAATGAGGCTAATTTATAAAGAAAGGAGATGTGTTTTTCACAGGAAAGGATTGGCAATGACTTTTAAGATGTACATTTTTAAGCCGCAGTGAATTTTCAGCACTGACAGTCACTTCTATTAAAATGAATGGGAGAAATTGGAACATGGAATGGTCAATGGATGCAGAAAGGAAGTCCTGCCTTACATTTAAAAGAGCCGATCACCTTTTAGATACAGACATCCCTGTCAACTAACTCAAGGACACACATGCACATTAGCTATAAAAGCTGGGAATTATATAATTTTTATTTTATTTTATTTATTTATTTTTTTGCGTAATCTGAGTTAAAGCACAATTTATTTGACCAGTGTTGTCAGATTTTACTACTGATTTGAAATCATCATGTTCTTTGATCGTAATTTTGACCAACCGTTTTGGAGATTTCGGTCTTTCCTAATTCAAGTAGATAGGAGCTGCTCTTGTATGCTACTTTTTTACATAGAAAAAAATTGCTGTCCTATAGCTGTCCGATAGCGTTCCAAAGATGGCCACCAGCAGACTGTCTAGCCAGAAAGACTTTGATTGCACCTGCTTGAACTAGATTGCGGGTTTATTTTTTAATTGAATAAGGCTGGTTTTTGTGCTGAAATATCACACAAAAGTTTCACAACTGTTTAGTGAATTTGCCCCTTTGCTTGTGTCAATCAGTCGCTTGGTTTGTATTTCTGCACCTTTGCACTGTGTAGCACAACTCAATGTGAAATCTTGGTCCAAAATCCTGCTCCAAATAAATTAAACATTATATTTCTTCTGGTTGACTGAGATTATGACACGTCGCACAGCAGTTTTCCACTCAGTGTGGACAGACAAATAATTTGTTATTAGTAACTTGCTTTGCATTACGGTTAGGACTGTCAGGAAATTTTGTCGAATAGTTATATAGCCTTTGTATTTATGCGCCGTCACACTTGGTAGACTTGTGAAATTTCACTGGTCAAAAATCCAGCTTTAAACATTAAATGTATTATTTTGGTTGAGATTTTGTCACATCCTGCAAATGTTTCGTGTTAAATGTGGATGCATTTATTGTCACTGGAAACAAGTTTTCTGATAGGAAATATATCTGTTCCCCTTTAAATTGTTACTATGCCTGTTACACTCCAGACACACTTCTTTCTTTTTTTTAAGCTGAGGGGGTTCATTAAAAACTGAACTTTCTGGTTAATGACTTCAGGGAGTCTAACCTGGACGTGCCGATCTGCTTTTTAACAATGCCTACACAAATCAGAGTGCCATGGGCGGTATCAGGTGTGTGTGTGTGTGTGTGTGTGTGTGTGTGTGTGTGTGTGTGTTTGTGTGTGTGAGTGTGTGTGTGTGTGTGTGTGTGTGTGTGTGTGTCTCTGCAGCGAGAGATTATCTTGCGCTCTGCAGTACTCTTTCTCCTCACTTAATTTTTACACACAGACACAGGTCCTTCTAAAACACACACACACACACACACACACACTCACACACACACACACACACACACACTTCAGTGAGCAGCTAAAAAGGTTGGTCTTTTCAGCTCCCATATGCCTCATCTGTTTATTGTCAATGATCTGCAGTCACATTTACTGACTCTTCATTTTCTCATTTTCTTGCCGTATTTTACTCATTCTCTCTCTCTCTCGAGCTCTCTCTCGAGCTGCTATCATGTTGTGACATTCATTACAAATTGCAGTTTCTCATTGCTGATGCTGTACTCTTGACCTTACTTTAATTTTGTCTCTCTCTTTTCTTTTTCCTCTTTATTCTGTGCTCCTTTGTGTTTGTTTGTTGTTTTTGCTATCATTCCATTTGCCATTCCCCTGAAATCCATATTGAAACATTTGTTTTTTGTTTGTATGTGTGTACTGAATGTGTGTATATGGATGTGCATGAATGTCTTTTCTGTTACATATTCCTTCCCACCTCCTCGCTTCTGCCTCATGTATGTCACGTCCATCTTTTTCGTGTGTGTGTGTGTGTGTGTGTGTGTGTGTGTGTGGGTTGGGTCCTGAAGCCCACCGTTGGAGGCGCGTAGCAGGCTGCTCCTGAAATGCTCCAAGTGTGGCGTGATTTCCAGCACGGCCCTGTCCAGCTCAACCGCCAGCAGCGCCATGTTAGTCTCATTCCATATTCTCTCTTTGTCTCTCTCTTTCTCTCTCCATCTCTTTCTTTTTTTCCTCTTTATCTCTGTAGAGACCAACACTGACAGTAAGAGAAAGTAGCTCTTCAAAGAGCCGCCCTCCACTGTCTGCACACTCCAAAACACAAATACATGCACATGCACACTGAAGGTTGGGCGATATGTCGGATATTCTGAATAAATTAGCAAAAAAATTATTTCGCAATCCTTTCTTGCCTCATGACTTGAGTGAGTATGAGAGTGTCAAGACAGAGATATTTTATTAGCGTCGCTGATTTCAACTTCAGTCAGTAGCAAGAATGGCATTTGAGCTGGTAGGTTCGATTCATTTCTATAAATCAATCAACCTGGTCTCGTGAATCAAGTTAACATTTTTGCAAAATGGTTTTTATCTGGCTTGTATATATCAAAGCAATTTATTTAGAAATAAACACTAGAGGAGCTACAACAACAATGGCTTGTATTGTATTTTACACAAATTACGAGTAAAAGGGCAGATTATCAGTTCATAAACACTTACTTTTCCCCCTGTTCTCAATACTATCTTACGACATCTAATCACTTTTTCTAGTGCGCATGACTTGATAGGTGATGTATTTTAACATTTGTATTACATGGCCAACTGCATTTACAAGCTTGTTCAAGTGCGATCAAATTGTGTGGTAGCTCAACTGATAGATCGTTGCACTTGTGATGCAAAGGACCAGGGTATGAGTCCTGAAAAGTCTACATATGAGCCAAAAGTGTCATAGAAGCACCACAAAAATGACGTGGTTGCTTCAGCAATTTCATTTTTTTATTATACTACCAGATAAGGTTTAGGTGTAGGGTTTAGGGTGGGAAGGTAGGTTTTGTTGAGTTAAAACCTAACCTTAAAAACCTAATCTGTTTGGGAGAAAATGTAACACACTTTTAGCACCACACAGTGGACATTGCATCTCAGAACTTCCATGATACGTTGAATGATCCACAAAGTGTCATTTTGCAAAAATGTCACTACAGTCATAAATTTCATGAGATCAGGCTGGAAGTGATTCGAAGTTTCAATTGAAATATTTGTTTGTGTCACCACAGGCATCTTGATGCGATATTTTACATATTCAAATGTTTTAATAAAAAAGTAAATACCGCTGTTTACTACTAAGTATCATCACATTGGTGCATATAAAGGCAAATTATTACATATCATTCTCTTTGTATTCACTTAGCAAAAACAGTTTGGAAAATATTTCTTGATAATTTTTACTTTGAATTTGACAGTATTTTACTTATTGCATGAAATAAGTAATAGCGGTTTGGATAAAGTTATGGTTATTCTGATTTAAAAAAGTAATACTTTCAATCCATTTCAGTGCAAATTTATAAAAAAAAAAAATAGATGTATTGAATTTCATGAAAAAGATTTTTTTTTTTTTTTTGCCAACTATATCACCCAGCCCTATTTCACAAACACAAAAAACGGAGAGGTGTGCTCTTTGAAGAAGTAAAGAACCAGAGTGCGGATCAAGAGCCATCTCTTGTTCTTTGAAAAAATTAGACTCATCTGTGCTATTTGCCAGAGGGAGTCATGTTATTGAACTGATAATGAATGATTGAATGATATTGCTTTCTGTTCCTCTTTCTTTTGTCACTGTTTTTTGTTCCTCATCTCATTCTAGCTTTCTGCATTTCTCTTTGTCTCTGCTTTTGAGTGGAAATATGCGTGTGTGGTACCATAATACATCTTCCATTCATAGAAATTAGTGACAAAATTAAAGGACTTCCTAATTGGAGGACCATGTTTAAACAATCCTACCAATCACAGTGCTGAATATATACAGCATGAACTGCCACATACCTCACTTCCTTAGCCATATGCTCCGGCATCCCTACTCCATCCAAGCTGTGCCTTTTTTCTCTAAAATAGTTTTAACTTGAGTTATTCTGAAATTGTGTTATGTACAGCAGGGGTCTTCAACAGGGGCTATGCGGCACCTGCGGTACTACAGGGGACTGCCATTTATTGTTTTATCTCAAAATAATTTATCTTAAATTGCTAAATGTTTCATTGTCCATATCAAAATTAGCATGTAATGTGCAAACATATGACTTTGTACTATATATATATATATATATATATATATATATATATTACACACACATACATATCCGCCAAGGGAAAGTTAAAGACCCTTGATGTAGAGTCAAGTCTGTCTATCCATTTCCACACGACAATGTTCTTAATCATTACATGAGCATGATAACTTGCAAAGTCATGTTTTAGATTTGCACTGGTGGAAATACCTCTTGCTTTCTCTCATTATTTTTCTCATTCATTGCTAATGAGTAGAGAAAGCTCTCCGTACCATATCAGTCACTTGCAGGAGACTGAGTCAGTGCAGCGTGAACAGGTTAAATTGATGCCCTGCTGTGCTGAGCCCTTGCTTTGCTGAGCTCAAACAGACAGCCCTTACTGATACCTGATATTTACCTAAACATGCTCTGCATGATACAGAACAAAAACACTCCTTTAGGATTAGCCACATATAGGAAATATAGTAAGGAGTGCTATTATGTGTAGTTTGCACTATTAACAACAATTGGTTGGCTGTTTAATAAACTGTCCTAAAGTGACACTGGATTGACCATGTGTGTTTGTGCATTGAATATCAAATTTAGTATGATTGCATGATCAGGTGATGGCATTTTTTAATTTCCTTTAATTCCTTACAAATAAATGTACCATGGTAACCATAGATTCTGTCAAAATAATACAGTTATTGCTTCTAGTGTATAATAAATTCAACATGAAGTCATTAGCATCAACAAATGGAATTGCAAAAAAAAAAAAAATGGGTTTACATGTCCAAACTTACGTTAACAGTGTATAGACTTTTGGGGAAAGTAACCTTTGAATGCCCTACTTGCAGTTTGGCGGAACTAGAGTACATTAACAATGGTACATTTCTGTTGAGATTCTTATATCTCAATTCTCAGTTATTATATTACAACATAACCACTTAACACAGAGCAGGGCTATCAATTTTCAATATTATCAAAACTGCATTGACTCATTCCGTATTTGCGCTGCATTGACACTCAGTTAATCACATTTGGTGCAGTTCTGTTTCTAAATCCCATAGATGCTCCCATAGTTAACTATAATAGCTGTTATAATTGATGGTAATGGGTAATAATAGCAGGAGAAGTGATGTGGCCACCTTGTTTCTTGGAGGATAATCTGCATTTTATATTCTTTTTGCAGGGCGTCTTTATGGAGCTCTTGTGTGGTTCTCCCTCTGTTGGCGCTCACGTGGATGTCAGCAGTGCTGGCCATCACAGACCGCCGCTCCACCCTCTTCCAGGTGCTCTTTGCCGTTTTTGACTCAGTCCAGGGCTTCGTCATCATCACCGTGCACTGTGCCATGCGCCGAGAGGTCAGTGGATTGCAACTGCTGCATGACAAGAACACATAGTGCAAACAGCATTCATAGTATCTTTGTAGCTTAGACCCTGGAGAATCATTAATTGAGTTGTAGCATCATCAGTTTAAGCAATGAGAAATCATGTATAACCATTATTTGAAAATAAATTTGATTACCAAAATGCATGTACTACATTTAAACTGATGTCTATATACTCTACATTGTAGTGTTAACCAAAATCTAGCTTGGGCAGCCACCAAACAATTTTCAATGAAGGAAAAATCCTGGGTAGTTTAGTATGTGGGCTTGCATGACCTTCGTCTTTATGATCATGCAAATATCTTCTAGATTTTATTATAATGCTTTGTGTGTAATTGGCCACAAAATAAATACATTTCATTGTTGTACTACTGTATATACCAGGACAATCCTAGAGGACAATCAGAGGTGTATTTAAATAGTGTTTAGAGGAGGACTTTTATTTGAGTCCATTATTTTAGGGCTCACTTGGGAATAAAAACTTGGCTCGGCCTGCTGCAGCGATCAATATTTTGAAATAGCAAGCACTTCTTTCATGTAATATAGCGCCTTGTTGTACCAACACAAAGAGGCACCAAAACACTTTCCATCTTACCACATTGGTGGAATGACCTTCCCAACTCCATCTGTGAAGCTGAATCACTTTCTATCTTCAAAAAATGGCTAACACATCTATTCCCATAGTACTTAACCAGTCACTAAAACAAATAAATATAAAAAAAATTCTTGTTGCACTTTAATCTGTCTTGAATATTACTATTCTGATGCTTGTGAAACTTAGTTATGCAGCATTTTTCATACCACTGTCTCCTTAAGATTTTTCCCTTATAATGTATTCCTCTTTTGTAAGTCGATTTGGATAAAAGCATCTGCCAAATGAATAAATGTAAATAAGGAGCTGGTCAGACCGGCCATAAATAAATCAACTGACGGATCAAACTATAGTCAGATTATAGTGGTGTTCCAGCCACAGTGTTGACCCACAATACAACTGTGCTATGTTTTAACTCTTCTGCATATTGTAACTTGGATGACTTTCATGTATCGAGTAAATCACAATATACAGCTTGTCTTCAATGAGGGAGTGAACAAAATATGTTCTAAATCGCTAAGCCATATTTGCTAAATCAATATCAAAACCCAAGGGATTAGAGTAAAATAAATCCTGGTATTATTTTAGTAAATATATGAAAATCCCTGCCAAGGATTTGGTGTAATCCCTAATAGCTTTAGCAAAACAAGAGGGCAAAGTGTGGTCCCAGATTTTTATGCTATATATGTGGTTTGATGTGTAAATTACACACTGTTAAAAGGCAGAGCCAACAATAGAAAGGCAGCTATCTTGATTAGCATAGAGGAATTAGAGAGAGAAGGAAGGGAATAGTCTGTTCCCATGCATTAGTGAAGATAGAATGTCTTGAAGGCATGCCATTGGTATCGCTCTGATATGTCTACTACTTTGACTCAATAGGCAATCATCTATAAACAAGCACTGAGAATAAGACTCTCTCTCTCTCTCTCTCTCTCTCTCTCTCTCTCTCTCTCTCTCTCTCTCTCTCTGCCTGTGTCTGTCGCAAAGCAGACTAGTACAGTATACCTGTAATTTTAGTTGTAGGTAGGGAGGGGGCAGACTTATTAAAGATGCTGATCCAGGCTAGAGAATAGTGATGCAGCATGATAGCTCATGCTCAGTTGAGTAGAAAGGGAAGGGGTTTACGAAACAGTGCAGTCAGTGTAATAAATCAAGTATTTCAATGTCATATGCTAGAGGCTATAACTTGGACACAAGCAGATAAAGTGTAATTTGTTTATAAAATTTGCGAACCATAAAGGTCATGTGCAACATATTGTAATGTATTGTGTCTCAAGTGACCACTTTTGATCGGATTTCAAGGGGATAGACTGATTTCCTGACATCAGCCAATATTTTCTGTGAATTCTTGTACATGTACATACAGTATATGTATGGGAATTTCTAAAGTGTTGGATTCAGCATTTGAAACAGGTGCTGTAACAGTTTAAAAATCAGTTTTGCACATTGATTTCACATTATGCAAAAGAGCTGAACTTCAACATTGGGACACATCTACGCAGTACCGCCACTCCCTATACCAATACTACGCAGTCTGTGTAGGGCACCAACTCCCTAGAGGGGCACCATCTTACCCTAGGAGGATACCAGAAAGTCCACCGGCTGCCCTTACTCACAAGTTATCCATTATTCAAGGACCCGAATGCAGTTGCGGAACACAAACAATCACTTCATGCTCATATCACGTGAACCCCTTTTTTTATTTTTATTACATTTTAGTTTTCTAATTAAATAAATCAATATAGTGGCACAATTATATTTTTGTCTACAAAACTAATTTCAAACATTTATTTACTTTGGTGTGTGAGTGTGAGTGTGAGTGTGTGTGTGTGTGTGTGTGTGTGTGTGTGTGTGAATGGGTGATTGGGACACAGTGTAAAGCGCTTTGGTAACCTCTAATATTAAAAATAGCGTTATATAAGTGCAGACCATTTACCATTTAAGGCATACGCCTTCAGATCAAAAGATTTTTAAGATCATGATAAACATTTCAGTCGTGTTTCAAAACTTTTGACTGATTTATATATATATATATATATACAATCAAAGTGAATGGTGACTGATGTCATCAGTAAATAATAGTATGCCTTTTGGGTTTCACCGAAGAAATAAAGTAATTCAGGTTTGGAACGGCATGAGGGTTAGTTAATTACGACAGAATATTCCTTAATGTGTGCGCTTACCTTTTAATACCAGGTGTAACCAGGACCTTTTCATGCATCCAGATATTCTAATAAAACCTTAGTTATTATCTATTGTGTTCCCTGTTGGCAAAAGAGCTCTGATGTTCTTGGTTATAGGAAGACACTGAGCTGTGCTTTCACTTGGTTATTCTGTAGGCGTTTTGGCCATAAATCTGTATGCAAATGAGTGGCATCTCGTTGCTAAGGCTACCCAGTTTTCAGAGGAAACAGCCTATTGTACTCTTTTCTTTTTTATGAAAAGGAGTGTCCTCCTCCTTATTGTTATAGAGCAGGGGTATGCATGTGTCTCTGCAGTTATGTAAACACCTCTTAGACAATGCAAACAGTTTCCCAACTGTTTTATTTCAGATTCTAAAAGATTTCATGTTATAAAATGATTGTAGGGCAAAATAAATAACAGGTAACAAAAATGTTCAGATCTGACATAATGGTTACACTTTAGAAAAACTTAATGAACACAACTGTACATAGGTAAACTTTTAGAAGAAAATGTGAGTGGTGCTTACCTTGGCAAAACTCGCCACCACAACAAGGGCCTCTGTACACTGCCCCAAGTCAAATGAGCCTATCCCAATTTCTCTTTGATGTTCTGGTTCCGAGATATGGCTGGGGAATTTTGCTATAGTCGGAGTGCTCTGGATGGTTGCTAGGGCATAGCTAGGCACTTGCTTTTAGTAGGTGGTACTAAAAGACTGATTGCTGGCCTGAGTCAAATGAGCCCACCCCAGAGTCTCTGAACAGTGATCAGATTGATCATATCTCCAGATCTGAATGTCACAATGTTAAATCTATGGGATTTATTTTTGCCAATAGTAATATTGGCACCTTACCTACAAATGTTAGTTCATAATGCATTAATGTATATATTTTTTATGTTAAATGTGTATTAGTATATATACAATTAACATTAACCAAGATTAATAAATGCTGGAAAATGATGGTTCATTGTCAGTTCACGATACAATGCATTTATCTGATCTTATTGTATGCAACCTTATTGTAAAGTGTTACGGATATAATCTATTGAGTATTCATATGTAATGATGCGTAGCTGACAATGGCAGTGACGAAGACGATGTGTAGGACCCAAGTGCAGATTTATTACCAAAACGATGATAATACAAGAAACCCTATCTATAACCGTGAACATGAACTAGACACGTGGACTAAATTAGACATAAACTTGAAACAGGAACTTGAAACTAGACTATGAACAGGACATGACTAGGGCTCTGTTACACAAACTAACAACAATACTAGACAAGAGACAATGGCAAACATGAGGGCTTAAATGCATGGACATGGGGAAACATAAGCCAATGAACAAACAGAAATCTAAACAAGATAACAAGGCAATGAACTAAAATCAATGACAAACTAGAACTGATAACAAAGTAATCAAACAATGAACCAATGAAAACAAGACACATGAACATGGAGTGAAAACAGGACATCACATGACTAGGAAACAGGAACTTAACAAGAATTTCAACTTAAAAGTACACAAACAAAAGACAACAGAGAATGTGACATCATATTGTGAGTAGAATAACAAAGGTTTGAAATAATGATGATATATTTGTTTGGTTACATTGGCCTCACTCTTGAGTCGCCCTTGTTGTATTGCATGTCATTCCATCACAGGTGCAGGACGCAGTGCGCTGCAGGATGGGTGGCTGCAAAGACGACAGTGAAAACTCTCCAGACTCGTGCAAGAACGGCCAGGTGCAGATCATGGTGAATAGCATCCCATTCATCTCATCTCACATGGGGCACTCCTCTTATCTTAAACAGCACTGCCTGCTGGGTTATAATGTTTCAAATGAGATTATTTTTATTTTTATTCATATACTGTAAATAGGAGCATGTGGCTCACTGAATACCTGTGTGTGTGAAAATTCTACATTAGGGAAGATTGCTGGTTAAAATTCCACTCAGGTCCCTTCTTTGCAGAGACACGTCTCTGTTCCATCTCCTCTGGAAATGTCTCCTCTTTTGTGGGAGCTCTGTGCTATTTCTTCCTATATTTAGTGAAAATGTGTACTATTAGTGTCCAGGGATTCAAATCAAAGGCTTTTGAAATGTAATTTAAATAAGGACTCTGTTTGAAAATATCTCATATTGAAATATTTTTGAAAGATCAAATTAGTTATGAATATATTTACAAATAATTCCTTCCATTATTTTTAGGTAATGAAAAGGAAAGGCAACAAGCCTGCCAGAAACACCCTTAGTAGCACATTAAAAAAGTGTATATCCATAAATTATATTTTAATATTGTTTACCCGGGAGACTGCAATGATTTGTACTTGTCAAAGACTAGACTTGCACGTAACCATGGTAACTAAAGCAGGCACTCCAAATGTGCGTGCGAATTGGTTTGAATGAGAAGGATAACTGCCCCTACTGCTCCGCTCTACCTTTCCTCAACTTACCCCTCACTTTCTCTCTTTCTGTCTCTCTGTCTGCCTTTCTCTGCCTCTTTGCTGGCAGAGGTGCTCGCACAGGCCCAGACTCTACAGTCAGGAACAATGTGGCTCACTCCGATATTCGCCTGTGTGCTGTCAAGGCTGCCACCAAGCCTGCCACGCTCACCCTCCACTAGCCTTGGCCAATCACAGTCATGGACACAGTCATAACCACACCCAAACCCTAAACCACAACCACCTCCTTAATCACACCCACTCCCTAAATCACAACCATGTATATACTCTCAACCAAAACCACACCCACACTCTTGACAAGAACCACATTCATATGCTCAACCAGAACCACGTCCATATGCGCAACACCAGCCATGCCCACATCCTCAACCACAATCAAAGCCAGAACCTGGTCCTGGAGCAAATCCAAACAACCGTACGTCTACGAGATTGTGCGTGCTTGCTTTAGAGTTAGTGCTGTCACTTTTGGAGTGTAGCTGACAGCATAGCGTGAGCATATTAGCCAGCTAATTAGATAAGTGGTTTGCTGTCAGCAGATTTGACTTTATTTTGTGTTATTTTGTGCAAAGTTGCTGCTTAGTTTCCATTGTTGTGCTGTAGAAGTTTGCCTAGTTGCAGGTCTCTCTTTTTGCCCCTAGTCTTCTCGCTTGCCTTTTCTTTTAAACTTTAACATACAAGTATATGCACACATACAAGTCACTCTCACTAAGGCATGCTAAATATTTTCCACAACACTTTGTGTTGAAGTCCTCTGAGAGTCAATTCTGTTGGTAGCAGTAGCCAATGCTGCATTCCAATGAGGGCTTGAAGTTAAGAAGAACAGCTCAGGGACAGATATTTTCTGTTTGCCCTGAGGGAGTAAGTTTGCGTCCATTGTATCTCTTTACAATTATATCCTCTTTTTTCTTGTTTGGAAAGTCAAGCCCAGCTGTGACAGATTGCGGTATGCTAATCTGTTGTCTCTTCAGTACATTGTAATTAGCACTGGTGCAAAGGGATCAGCTTTTTTACTGTAGAGGTGTTGCAGATGTATTGCATTAGACTACTTTGTTGAAACACAGCATGATGATTGCTAAAAATAAAGTTTAATCTAAGTTTTGTCTTTTTATTCCTTCTTGTCTCTAATCACTACATATTGTCTGTAACTGCCCTCAGCTCCACCCTTCACCATACCAGAGTTGTATGACTCATATTTTCAGTGCATTATAAAGAAATGTGAGCATATAGTTTACTTTGTGCAAAGTATTCAGGGGCGTTTGAAACATGCTGTAATGAGCTTTCTTCTCTCCTTCCTTCACCTGCTCAGACGGACTTTGAGAAAGATGTGGACTTGGCATGTCAAACAGGTAAATATTTTGTACCTTTCTGTCATCACCTCTTCTCTTCTGCTATTTCTTCTCAGCCTTGCACTTTCCTCACCAGTTATTTAGCATTTCATGCTACATTGGTTCAAATGCTGTTTCTAGGTAAAGTTTGTTCATGTAAAGTTAATCCTGCTCATCATTATCTTTCTTACAGAGAGAGGACACCCATGTAAGTCTCACTCTAAGTTTGAACATTCCTATTTGTTTGTCATTTGTGTTAGCCAATAGTAATTTAGTTTGTTTTGCATAAATTGACATAAAAAAATAAGCATGTTTACATTTTTTACTACCATACCCTTTTTCCTTCAGCATACTAGGGTGATAAATTTTAGCTCAGAACTTTCCAAGATCTGTGAAAGGCTGATTTAGTTTTAGCACCAATCACTGATCATGTTTTTAATTTCACCTCATAAAGAAAAAGAATCACTGTGCTGCAGCATTGGCAAGGCAGCTCCACCGTTGTGTATTTATTGAAGCCAGTAAATAATCTGTGTCCATAGACAATATTATAATAAGAAGAACATACATTTTGGCCAGAGCAGTTATGTGAATCATAAACAACTTTCAGAAAATAAACCTTCTCAAAATCCTGATGTTAAGCTTAATATGCTACACTCCTCCCATATGAACGAACATTGCAGGCTTACTGTGATATTACCATGCAGGACACGTTCCTGTCTTAAAATCATTGTTGGCGCTGGAACAACACTCTTATAAACCAATCAGATTTTTGGGTTGTGTTAAGGGTTAGGGCTTGAGTTGGTGGTTGAAAAATGTTCTTATCAACCTATAATTTCCCTATGATTTTACCCCAAAAATCATAGGGGTAGTTAAAGGATAGGGTTAGGTTTAGGAATAGGGTTAGGACTATGTATGTTTGAGAGGAGTGCTGTTCGAGGACAAACAAAAGATCCAGGAACACATCAGTGTTGGCAAAATCAGTGAACATTGTGGATTAAAAAAAAAGCACAGTTAAATTAAATGATAGTTTAGAAGTCTTGGCAACAGAACAGTCATTGAGTCCTGTGATTGGCTTGGACTAATGTAGAGTAATGTTTGTTGCTGTACTGTAAACTGTTACAGATTATCATTTTTCTCTTAGTAGAGCTGATTTGTCTCTGTGCATGCGTTTGGCTTTTCCTCCTAACCCAATCCAATTCAACTGATCTCCTATTCACCTGCCTCCACTGGGATTCCATCCAACTCCTTGGCATGCTGAGACAACTGGATACTAATTCACTTGTCTGTAAATGTTGGTCTTTTCTTGCCCATACCACTGACTTCTGCACCCTTTCCTTGTTGTTCACTTCTGATTTCTGACCTACTCACATGTCCATTTTCATGCACTGTTACTGAGCTTATTTTCTTTTGTCTCCTCTTCATTCTTTCCCTCCACCAATCACATTCTCTCTGCACCCTCCTGAAACAATCTGAACCATCCTGCTTTCTCACTCTTTGACATCTCTGCAAAACATCTGGGCTGTATACCTTTGGGAACTTCCATGTACCCATCGTCTGCCACCCCCCCCCCCCCCCCCCCCCCCCCCCCCTTATGTCACTTCATTATGCATCACATCATCATCCTTCCAACTTTCTGTTAAGATCTGTTTCTCTGCTCTTTACCTCACTTCCTATCTGTGTGGTCTTGTGCACTCGACCTCTGCTTCTGTCTTTTTCTTCCCACATCTGTCTATCATCCCTCTTTCCTTTGCTATCTCTCTTTCTTTTTTCTCTTTTGCTCTTCCTTTCTCTTCTCCTCCCTCCCTCAGTCATCTTTAAGGAGGTGAACACCTGTAACCCTGCTACAATAACTGGCACTCTATCCCGGATCTCGTTGGATGATGAGGACGACCTCAAGCTTGCAGCCCACCAGGAAGGAATGAACTTCAGCAGCCTTCCTGGGAACATCCCTCCCCCTAACCTCTTGGTCCAAGTGCCTCCTCTGGGTCCCTTGAATGAGCTCAGCGAGCAGCCACTAAAGAGGGAGGTCAATGTGGAGCAGCAAGGTCAGCACCAGCGATCTGGACCCATCTACCTTTGCACTGAAAGTGGGCTGGGATGGGCCCGACCGAACCCTACTTCCACCCAAGATTCAGCTGGTGGGGGAGGTGGGGAAGGGGACTATATGGTGCTCCCACGTCGAACAGTCAGTCTCAAGCCCCCTCCTCCACCTCAGGATGAGGGTAAGCCCCTGAACATTACAGTAGATGACCCACCCTTTCCTCCACCCCCTTCACCACTGACTTTACATCCAGCTGAGAGCGAGGCATACCCTGCGGACTTTGCAGCCATGGACCACATCAACATGAATCTAAACCGCTCCTATGGCACATTAAAACAGCTGCCAGCCCATGCTGGGCACCCACACTCCCACACCCTGCAGGTCAAGCAGAATCGACCCTCTGTCCAGCAGATCCTCACCTCTGGCACAGTGGAGCGCACCAGAACCCTTCCTCGCAACCTAGGCAGCACCAACACCAGCCTCTCAGCTGGATCTTTGGAAGTAAGTAGGGAAATACAGGGTTATAGCCCAAATCTATATCACTGTTTTAAACATGTCCTTCATATACTAGAACAGCCCTCCCTGCTGGAAGAAGCCTAAGGTAGCCGGTAGCTGGTTTTACATTGTTTCTGGCTGGTCCAAGCTGGTCATTTATGGTCATTAGCTGGTCCAAGCTGGTCCAGATGGTTGATCAACTATACTATTTGTCAGTTGAAGTGGTTTCAACCTGGTAGACCATCTTGGACAAGCTGGTTATGGTGGGTAGACTAACCTGAAATGCGCACTGTCACTAAGGGTGTTCTGAAGTTAAGGGGTTTCTTGCAGCCGGCAGTTGGTCTTGATTCAGACAAGACTGAGGTGGACTAGAATCCAACACTATCCTGTGTTTTGCAATCATGGAGTATATCACTGCAATACAATAGTGGTGTAAACTTCCTGACATTGTGGCAGAAAATGGAAACCCCATAGGAGAAATTATCACCCTGTCAGGAAAATGTCAGTTAGATCAGCACAATATGAACAAATAGACAAAAGCAAGCATAGATGCAATGATTGCAAACACATCCACCCACATACCAAACACAAAAATCGTATTATTCTACATAGCATCAGAGAAAATTATCAAATTAAAGTGTTGTAACGAAAGAGCAATAATGATTATCTTATTAGTAATGTCTCCTTGCATTTCGGGGATGGATGATGGTACATCATCTGTAGTATACGAGACGCTACACATACTGATCATCTGTCTCATCAGTCACATGAATGCAGTCAGGTGTGTCTTCCATACTCTTGAGTCCCCTGTCATCATGATGTTACACAACTTAGTGACTGCTTCTGTGTGTGTGTGGGGTGGGGGGGGGGGGGGGGGGGGTGTTTGGGTGGATTACCAGGACATTTTTTTTAGGTTAAAAACAGGTAATTACAAGGGTATTTTGCTATAAATGTGGTTTATGAGGACATTTCTAGTGTCCCCATAATTATGAAACATTATTAAACAATGCTTATAAAATATACAAAATATATTGTATATATTTTATATATATATTTTATATATATCAAAATATATTGTATATATTATATATATATATATATATATATATATATATATATATATATATACAATAAAAATGCATAACGTTTTTTGTAAGGGTTAGGTTTAGAGGTAGGATTAGGGGATATAATCTATAGTTCGAACAGTTTAAAAATAATTATGTCTATGGAGAGTTATCATAAGGATAGCCGCACCTGTGTGTGTGTGTGTGTGTGTGTGTGTGTGTGTTTATACTTCATTGTGGGGACCAAATGTCCCTACAATGATAGTAAAACCTGAGATCATCTACCTTGTGGTGCCCACCCAGCGGTCGCCAGGGTTGAGATGGACATTATTGTTAGATCTGTATAAAGTCCATAAAATGTATGGAAGTCTATGGAAAGTCGCCACAATGACATAAAATGAGTTTGTGTGTGTGTGCATACGTGCGTGCGTGTGCAGTTGTGTGTCTGTCTATAATTACACTACAGCCCCAAAAGGAGGGACACCAGATGGTGAAAAAAGCACAAAAAGTGACAGAGAGAGTCTGTACTCCTTCATTAGTGGACACAAACACCTTCCCTTTCTTTCCAACACACAGTTGTTTAAACTGTGGCATGAAGTTCTACAGTATGATGGAAAATATAAGTAGCAAACTCTAGAGCTTGTATATTTAGAAATTGAGAACTTGGCCAATAAAGTCATGAACAATCATGAGAACTTGAAAATCCTTATGGACCAATCAAATGGATTGTATAACTTAGGTGACTGATGTATAAGTAAGTTATAATGAATATGCATACCGCTGCATCAGAAATATTTGCATTCTGTGTTACAGTATGGATAGTATTCACTTAAAATTCCCTTATTTAGATGGCAATATGTATAATTCTAAATTAATACTAGAATTAAAGTGCCCAATGACCAAGATAATCTCTAATGATCACGATTAGAGCAAATAATTGCGGGCAGGAATTGTATCTTAAAAAGTGTTATTAATATTATGTTAATATTATCATCGCTATTTCACAATTGGGTCTCTTAAAAAAATATATATGTATAATAATTCTGCAGGCCAAATTGAATAAAATAAGCTAAGAGTTGGATGGCTTCAGTGTGCTGTACACAAGCACTTGAGCGACAACATGACGACAGACTTGTCATCAGACTGTAACTAGTACTGAAGATTGGCTATTAAATGTCAGAATATGACTAAAATGCAGCAAAACGTTGCACTCTGACCATTTCAGTTTTTGCCAGCTTAGCTATCATGCCTCTCAAATTATTCCATCAATAATTCATCATATTTTAGCTGTTGGAATAATTGTTGGGTGATAATTGAGAATTTCTTAACTTGGTCTGATTCCTATTGATACCTAACCACTTTCATATTTTCCATAGATATATGGAACTCATTGCATATGAAAGCTAGCCAGATGGTTGCATCCCATGTAGTTGTACAGAATGCAGTCATCCTGAAGAAATATTTATTCAGACAATTCCCTCATGTCTTCGATTTGAAGATTTGATTTGGAGTGCCAGATTTTTAAGGTTGTAAGTACAGACTTGTGGTTGTACTCCAAAACTGAATTAAAGTACAATGGTAAATATGTAAAACAAGATTGTGTCTGTTGTATATATTAATGTAATTCTACACATTTATGACTGTTTGTCTGCCACTTTGAATTCAGAATAAATATTTTTTTAATTATTGCCTGTGAATACAGTTTGCAACATTTAACTTTTATTTGACAAGTTTTAACATCTGGTCTGTGAGTGTAATTTTAAGCTTACAAGTGCAAATATCTACTGTACAAGTTCTCAAATCCAAATGTACATACTCTCGAGTTTTGCTACTTTTTTACCTTCATCAATTTCTAACTGAAGGTAGTTGTCAAACTTAGCATGAAATCAAATTGACCCTTATTTTCTCTAAATACATATTCCTGGTCTTATTATAAATTTTTCATCAGTGCACATTATTTCAAATAAAAATTAATTAACTTGCTCTGCCACTGAAACAACTTTCCTTTTCAGCTGATGTCACCAAGACCTCTAATTTTTCAACATCCCCCCTGCCAACCATCTGTCATATGTGCATTTCGAAATGCTTTTTCTGATGCCCCTTAACAGTACATGTTTAGGATGTCTCCCTTATATGAGAAAACCAATCTGAGGTCTTGAAACACTACTAATAAACCGATAAGTAGAATCAGGTTTGTTATAATAAGGGACACATCCAAAATGTATACTATAGTGAATGGAAAAACAATGATATAGAGCCCACTGTTCACCATCCAATCAATTCTTGATAGATAAAACCTATATTTTTCTTGTTGAATGTTCTGTTTCACTTAGATACTGTATTTGTTACATTACAGAAGTATAGTGTGAGTGAATGTCATTTCATTTTGACTTTTTAAAGTTAATGGGTTGTCAACAGACCACCTATCTATGGATACTAAATGTACCTCACCCACTCTCCTTCTTTCGCTGTCCCCCGCACTTGCAATATAATGCAGAAGCAGGTTGTTAGAGGCTTGTATATCATTGTCATATCAATTATCAAGCTTGAAAGTTTGCAATGCTTCCAAAAATTTTTTTAAATTGATTTTCAAAACTTAGCTTTTCAATAGAACTAACTCACTGACTTGGGTTTGGGGTCGAAAGTTTGCTGTCTCCTTCCTACTGTAGGTATTGATATTTTAGTTTGAACACAGACATTTTGGCAGATGTAGGTGCATATTGCTTTTGCTCCCTCTGACCTGTTTCACCCAGTGACTCCTGAAGTGACCTAACTTTGTCAACAACTGAGCTGTAAGGTGCACAACATGACTCCGTCTCAAACTCCCTATATGCCTGCCTATAGTGGCATAAACCAGGTCTTGACTAGGTCAGGTCTTCAGAATCTGTATGAGCTTTATTACCAAGTATGCTTACACATACAAGGAATGTGTCTTGGTGACAGAAGCTTCCAGTGCACAAACAATACAAAAACTAGACATAAATAATAAAAAATAGAATAAAGAATAGAAATAAGAGAATATAATATAAAGTTTATATAGAAATACAAAATTAGACACAAAAATATGCATATATACAAACACAATCTGTTATATACAGTGCAAGAGAATGTAATGTGCAGAAGAGGTAGGATATTTTAAATAAATATAATTGGTTAAGTTTGTTATTGAACATAATTATTGTTCAAAGGGGCAGTTTTAACTGTTCATGAGATGGATGGCCTGAGGGAAAAAGCTGTTCCTGTGCCTGGCTGTTCTGGTGCTAAGTGCTATATAGTGCCAGCCAGAGGGCAACAGTTCAAACAGGTAGTGGGCTGGGTGAGTGTGGTCCAGGGTGATTATTTTTTTTATTTATTTTTTATCCTCACTCTAAATGTGTACAGTTCTTAGAGGGTGTGAAGGGTAGAACCACAATAATCCACTCAGCAATCTGAACTATCCTTTTTATTCTTCTGATACTCAAACCAAACAGTTATTGAAGTGCAGAGGAAAGACTCAGTGAAGTGTATCAACAGTGCTTGTCGCAGTACAACCTCTGCTGGGCCTTTTTCACAATGGAGTCAACATGGGTCTAGAATTAGAATTAGAATTCATATATATATATATATATATATATATATATATATATATATATATATATGGAAATGTGTTATTCAATTGAAATGGATACATCTTAAAAATAGGCTAAAAAATGTTTTGAGTGCATCTCACGTCCTGTCCATCTAATTGAATTGAATAGTCTTGAAGAAAATGTAATTTATAAAACTTGCTTTTTGTAAGATTTGTACATTTTATTTTGTTAAAGATTAGGAAATTCAATTAGATGGACATTTTTTATTCAATGAAAAGGAAATATCTTAAAAATAGGCTAAAATATTTTTTTGAGTGTGGTAGAACCCAGGAACCTGAATGACTCCACTTCTGCGACAGTGCTGATCAGAATGGTGAGGAGGGGGTAATGCTGGGGTGTTTCTCTTGAAGTCCACAATGATCTTCACTGTTTCGAGCGTGTTCAGTTCCAGGTTGTTTTGGCTGCACTAGACATCCAGCTGTTCAACCTCCCTTTGGTATGCAGACTCATCTGCATCTTGGATGAGGCCGATGTTAGGAGTGTCTTCTGCAAACGTCAGGAGCTTGACAGTTGGGTCCTTGGCGATGCAGTCGTTGGTGCACAGGGAGAAGAGTATTTGGGAGAGCACACACCTCTGGGGGTACCAGTGCTGATCGTACAGGTGCTGGATGTAAATGTCCCCAGTCTCACTAGCTTCTGCCTGTTCATTAGAAACCTGGTGATACACGGACAGATAGAGGTGGGAATAGAGAGTTGGTTTAATTTAGTCCGGAGAATATCAGGGATAATGGTGTTGAAAGCCGAACTTAAGTCAACAAAAAGGATCCTTGCATATGTCCCTGGTCTATCCAGATGTTGCAGGATATGATGCAATCCAGTGTTGACTGCATCATCCTCAGACCTGTTTGCTTGATAAGCAAATTGAAGGAGGTCCAAAAATGGTCCAAATATGTCCTTCAGGTGGGCCAACACCAGTCTTTCAAAAGACTTCATGACCACAGCCGTCAGAGTGATGGTTATGTTGTCATTAAGTCCTCTGATCTTGGGTGAACTTCACACTGCTTTTAGTGAGCTGTTTAAGATATGTTTGAAGATGGGAGCCAGTTGATCAGCAAAGGCTTTTAAATAGATGGGTGAAACATCATTAGAGCCTGATGCCTTCTTTGTCTTCTGTTTCCAGAAAACCCAGCACACATCCTCTTCACAGATCCTAAGTGCAGGATGGGTAGAAGGAGGGGGGAGGAGGGGGATCATAGGAGGTGTTGATGTTTGTTTGAAGAGAAGGTCAGAGACTGGGCTTTTTAGATCTACAGTAAAGCACATTTAGGTTGTCATCCAGTTGTTGATTCCCTACTGAGTTGGGGGGTGGTGTTTTTTAGTTGGTAGTGCATTTCAGACCTCTCCACGCTGAATTGGTGGATGAGTTTGGAAGATCAACCCTCAAAACTAGTACATGTATCTCTTGTGTGACATATTAAAGAAATAGATCCTCCAACAAAGACAATTTGCTCTCTATTTACATGTTGCTCCAAATCCATATGACTTTCTGTCTTGTGTCGAACACAAGATATTTATCAGAATGCTGCTGCTATTTTCCAAACAATGAAACCCCTCATATAAATCATATGAGTTTAGAACAACATGAGAACAAAGAACATGCAATACAAAATGTTGTATTCAAAAAGCACATGATTTTGGCTACATTATATCTGCAAAGTGATTGTACAAGCAATATTATTGACAACTGAGGAAGTTCTTATAGAGCAACTGAAGATCAGAGAAGTTTACAGAAGACGTTTATGACATGCATCTTCTGCTTATATAAACCAGACACCTTCACTTGTTTTTATTCAAATGGTAATATAAACATAATTGATGCTATTTTATAAAGGCAAAGAGAGTTTTTAACAAGCATTTGCCAAATGATACCCCTTATGTTTATGGTGGAGTTCTGTTTGAGTCAAAACATCAAAACAAAAACTGGTAAACCGTTCAACAAGCAAAGTAGTATATGCTTACTGCACGTGCATGAGACCAGTGAGTCATGGGCGCCACAGATATAGTTTACAGTACTCAGGTGCTCAAAGATGTGCAGTTGTGATTGATTGTGTCTTCTCTCCCCTCCCCCTTCCCCCAGAAGAAAAGAGTACGGTACTCTGAGCTGGATTTTGAGGTAAGACCCCGTCCCCATTTCTTCTTAGCCTGCTGTTTGTGCTTCTATCCAACATTAGTTAGAGATTTTTCAATGGGCTGATACAGAAGCCAATGAAATTTATCGCACTTGTGCTTGTTTCCTCCATCACGCGTTTAGTGCAGTGATTCCCAACCAGGGGTACTTGTACACCAGGGGGTAATTAAGTACATTCCAAAGTGTACTTAAATATTTTGCTTTTGCTTTGTTAAATCTATATAACTAATACTTAAAACAACATTAGGGTATCAAAAAAGTATAGTAATTAATCATAATCAAGTCACTTTAAAGGGATAGTTCACCAAAAAATAAAAATGTTGTCATAATTTGCTAACCCTCATATTTAAAATAAAAGGAGATGTTAGGCGAAATGTTAGCCTCAGTCACCATTCAGTTTTCCTTCCCCCATACAGTGAATGTGAATGGTTACTGAGGCTAACATTCCCCTTAACATCTCCTTATGTCATACATGTTTGAAACAACTTGGTGGTGAATAAATTATGACAGAATTTTAATTATATTGGTTGGTCTTGTTTCATTTTTGTGTCTCTTTAACACATTCAGTTCATTTTAAGGAAATGCACTAAAATATACAGCAACTTAAAAGAACAAAATTTTAGGTTTAGTGTCGATGATGAGGAACTTATGGGCATCCATAAGACAACAAAGGTTGGGAAACACTGGTTTAGTGTGTTAGCAACAGTCCTATCCATGACAAAACTGCTCAGTGTTCCACTTGCCTTGATTATCATTTTCAGGCACTATTTCAAAATCTAGAAAGTTATCAAACAGTGTGCTGTATAACTTGTTAAACATTACTTAATATACGTAGATCTCTCAAGGCTGCAGAAACACTGAAACAGTGTGGAGTGAGTGGCATTGTTGTGTGTGAAAGAGGTAGACCATAATGAGATGAGAAGAGATTGCACGTGTATGACTGAGGCAGCCTGTAGGGCACCTCCATGGAATGATCATCTGGCAGGATCCAGCAAATGTCCAGTCTAAAGCTTCCTAATTAATTTTCTAAAGAACGCACTTGCGTGCTTTTTAACAGACTGTTCTTCAATTACATTTGAAAACTTAAGTGGTTTTATGACTAGATATTTGCTCTCCAGTATAGAGGCTTCTTCTCAAACAGAGGTATGTCTTGTTACTAACACAGTCAGATGCTTTTAGAGCTTCATAACCTTTTCCATTCTAGTTAGTGCTGCATGATATACCCCCCTTTCTCCTCCAAAAACAAACAATAAAAACACAAATTTAATAGTAATAGCTCTCAGACTGGAAAAGGTCTATAAACAAACCAAAATTTTACTATTACAAAGACACTGATCCAAAATAGATGGTGAATGGAAATAGTGCTTGGGTGGAGTTAGTATTTGACAAGGAGGTCTATAATACCTTGAGGGAGCTCTCTGTTAACACCCAACACCCCCTCCCCCCCTTTTAGCCAATGTCCTAAACCCTATATACTGTGTGATTGATTACTTTGGAGCTGTAGATATTGGCATGATGACAATGCTGATTGGCTAAGGGCCACAGTCTCAAACCCTTCACTAGCAACTATCCTTAACTGTGACTGAATGGAAAGTCCATTTTGACAACAAATCGATTTAAGACTCCTGCAAAAAATTGGTCACTGGCAAAACATCTTCTCTAGTACAGGGCTGTCATCAGTTGGGGACAATACCCAGTAACTTTTAATTGGCTGTCAATTTAGAAAGATGATTGTTGCCCCTAGAATGGTGTTGTTACAGCATCTTCCAGCAGGAGCTAACTGGGCCATGCTGGCCCATGCTAACAAGCAGTGGTGAGAGTTGGCCTATGTTAGAACAAGCTATGTGTCAGCTTTGCATAAAAACTGCTGTGTCTGTGAGTAGCCCCAACAGCTCTCTACTATCGCTAATTAACCTTTGGAATAGGTGGAAGTATCTGTCAGTATGAAATGACACTGACCAGAAAGATTTAATATTGTTTAATACTCATCAGCTTTAATAACCAATCAGAAATCCACCCATTGAGAAGATGAAAACTGACAGCGTGTTTATAGTTACCCCACTCTTCCCATTTACTCGACTACTGTCGACCATCACCCCACTCTTCATGCGCCTGCCCTTTCTTATTTTTTGCTTTTATATTTTTGTTTGTTTGCTTTTCCCACTTCCTTACAGAAAGTGATGCACACTCGCAAAAGACATTCAGAGCTGTATCATGAACTCAACCACTCCAACAAGTTCCACACCATAGACAGGTATAACAGGGACCCTGCCATGTCCTCCTTCAAGGTAAGATTCTAAAATGCGCCCCTGATATCTATCCCTGATATTTTAAAATCGTACACCCAGGGCACAACCTATGAGCACAAGAATCTCTCACCCTATGTTTGCGTAAAATCCAAGTAATAAAACGACATTTACAATATCAAGCTATAAAATGTGATTAACTTGCCAGTAAACATGCTTAATGAAGGATTTAAAAAAAGTTTAAAAATAGTAACTGGAGCAATAAATTGTTTAATTGATCATGAATATATACATAATTGCGTTAAGATTTGCATAAATTATAGTTACCTGCTGGACCTACTATTAAAGGAACATTCCGGGTTAAATACAAGATAAGCTCAATCAACAGCATTTGTGGCATAATGTTAATTGCAGCAAACATTGATTTTAACTTGTCGCTACTTAAAAAAAAATCAGCACCTATAATGGAATTGAATGGGGACAATTTTTTGGAGGGTTTAAAGGCAAACATTTAAAGCATATAATTTAATGAAAGCACATTAATTATTCTGTTAACTTGTGTTTTAGCTTTTACGTTTTTTGTGGCGGACTTCTGTTTTAGGTGGATGAACTTCTAGTTACTTGTCATAGATGTTATGTCGTCATGGCAACAAAGTTGTAACATTTGAATATAACTTTACACATAAATGGTTTGCACATTATTTTGTCACACTAAAAATATGTTTACATTTGTATTATTTACTTCCAATGTAAGTGCCTAACAGTAACCCAGATTATTTTTACATTTTTTAAAAGTCTTAATTAATTTTTGTGGAAAATCACGTTGATTGAGCTGAACTTGTATTAAACCCAGAATATTACTTTAATGTCTCTACATTTCTTCTAACATTCCTTATTACTTCAGGAATTAAGTTTCATAAATGTTTTGATTTTAAATATTTTAAATTGTGAATGCAAACTAATATTATTTTTAATGTGGAACATTTTTTATTTATTTGCTAACAATTTACAATAAGGTTCCATTTGTTAGGATTATTTAACAACATTAGCTAACATGAACTAACAATGAACAATACTTTTACAGTATTTATAATATCTTAGTTAATATTAATTTCAACCTGTAGTAATACATTTTTAAAATCAAAAGTTGTATATGTTAACATTTGTTAATGCACTATTAACTAACATGAACTAATAATGAACAATTGTATTTTCGACATGAACAAAGATTAATAAATGCTATAAAAATATATTGGTCAATGTTAGTTCATGATACCTAATGCATTAACTAATTTTAACAAATTAAACCTTATTGTAGTGTTACCATTTATTATAATTGTACAATGGGAAGTGGAATAAACATTTTATGTTTACCAAGTTCTTGGATATGGATTTAGAATGGAAGAACAAATTAGCTCTAAAATGCCATTGTACATGCACACCTGGTCTTTGGGAAACTTGTGCATTGCTTTGCTTCCATTTCCCCAAGCCTTATGTTTTGCAAGCTAATTAAAACAGTGCTAATAGTTGGATCATATTCAGTCCCCTGCCAAAACGTATACACCTGCCTCCTGGAGCACTCTGTGCTATCTGCTTTCCCTGGAATAAGATGAGTATTTCTTTCTGTTAGCTGCTGAATTTTTTATATTCTGTTACCAGAAGGAGCATTACATCCACAATCACGCATCCAGAGGGTTTTGATATTAAGATTTTAAAACAAATGCTGTGTCCTCTGGAAAAGTATGCTGCAATTGATGCTGCTGTGACAAGTGTGTTCTTTAGTAGCATTTGCCACATGCTTATACACTTTTAATTCAGATAGTTACAGCCCATTTCTGGCCTTTAGATTATTGTGCTTCATTACTTTCCACAATATGCTTGAATTATGCTCATGCAGACAAGCATCAAAGACTCATGCTCTCAAATTACAGAAGATCAATGTCGTTATAACCGCGTCTCAAATGTTTCGACACTGAACAGAGCCCATCTAGCAGTATTGATGTGTCAGAATGCTTTTAGCATTTGCCTTTTGATTTTCAATTGAAAAGATTCATTTGAAAACTTTCTACAGGTTTTTGACTGTGTTTGGCAATGCTATAAGTATATTGATAATGGTGCTCATGAGAGAAAAAAGGAAATTATGCATTTGTAATTACTATAATACTCCAATGCCTTGTGTCAAGCAATTCTTTGAATTTTGTCTTCAGGTCACCAATTTTTAAGAACTTTGAGAGGACTTTTATCACATCTCGGTTTGATTATTGTAATTCGCTTTACACAAGTATTAGTCAAGTTTCTATTTCTAGGCTCCAAATGGTGCAAAACGCAACAGCAAGACTCTTAACTGGAGATAAGATGTATAAACTTTTCACACCAATGTTGATATCACTACACTGGCTGCCGGTATGCTATAGAATTGAATTTAAAGTTCTATTAATGGTCTTTAAACCTCTCAGTGGTCTGGCGCCATCCTATCTCACAGACCTCTTGTCAGAACATTGCTCAGGGAGATCTTTGAGATCTTCACATCAGAGACTTTTAGTAGTGCCAAGGACCAGATTAAAATTTAGAGGGGGCCGAGCATTTTCAGTAGCAGCCCCAAAACTCTGGAACGGTCTTCCTTTGAGTATTAGAACCACATCGACCATATCCAATTTTAAATTACAACTTAAAACATATTTGTTTGTGAAAGCTTTTTATCAGTGAGGTGTTGGTTCCTTTTTTTTTTCTTTCTTTTTTTTTTTTCTATGACCTAGAGGTGTATTGCTGTTTATTTAGTTTATTTTATTTATGTATTTTTTATGAGTTATAACTTTTATGTACAGCACACTGGTCAACAGCTGTTGTTTTTAGTTGTGCTTTATAAATAAAGTGACAATGACATTGACAGTTTGTTACTGGAGTGAAAACTGTTACTGGACTGAATACAAGCACTTATTTGACATAATTTAAGAAGCAATATTTACATTTACAGTATAAAGATATCTAAAGTGGAGTCCAAATATCAGAAAGCAGAAGTGAAAATTCGAACCCTACTTTATAATCTCAAAACACATAAGTGCAATTTTGAACTACTATTAACAGCCTTTCTATAGTTAAAGTACAGGAACCCTTTTTTTTTTTGGTCTGGCTCATAATCCAATGACATAAATCAAGATTCAACTTTTCCCTCAAGAACCAGTCTACCTCATACATCTGCATCTACATAAAAGACTAACCTAAAAACAGTCTGTTAATAATAAATGTCTGAACATGCCCAAAAGTGCCATGTCAGTCATCTTGAAACCCCTCTAACAATCTGGCCACATTCACAGGTTCCTCCTCCACCTCCACCACGACAATCTGAGCCTCTTTTAACACGGAGAATGAGCTTCGTTTACAAAGAGAGTCAACGTAAGCATGTTAACCAGACCCCATAATCCCAGCCCTGTGTGATAAGGCCCTGTTTTATAGTGGCTCTCATTGCTGCAGTGTAAATCCTAACTTGTTGAATACAGGACTAGGTAATGTTAGCAAGCTTAGAATGAAATGTTCCCTGCGATGTTGTGCTATACTGCTGTAAATTACACAGCCTTGTGCTGATCTTGTGTTTGTGGTAGTGCATCATTTAAAACCATTTAACCCTTTGTTTTAAACATTTCAACCAAACCATAAACATAAATTTATTACCTGAGAGAATTTAATATGGGTATCAAACTTGGTTTTAAAATTCCATAAAGGGATACACTGCAAAAAAAATATTTTCTAAATCAGTATTTATGTATTTTTTTGCAGTTGAAATATCTTACCATCCTTAAAACACAATACATGTACTTCAGAATCAAAATTACATAAAATATTACAGTTTCTCGATTGCTAACACGCTATAACAGATTATGTTGGCCCAATTCCCCTAGTGATTTTAACTTTACTGTAATGTAGACTAACTCTCAAATACACTTTTTGAACACTTCCATATTTTCTATAGTATTATATGTTAAAACTATAAAAACATATAGAGACTTACCTGCAAAATTCTGCCTAAGCAATATATTTTTTTCTTTTTCTTTTTTTAGCATTGTTTCGAGTTGATCCCACTGATGTGTTGTGGGATTTAATTTTTTTTTTTTTTAAAGGACACATCAATACATTTAGTGAGTTTTACGTTTATAAAACAAAAACAAAAAAAAACAGGGTATTTTCTCTCAAAATGAGTCTTGTTGCAACCATACACAAATTTGCTTATCAAATAAATGTATCTTGTTTTAAGGATGTTTAGATTTTTATTTTATTTTAGTTTTTTTCTGGACAACAAGATAAAAATACTGATATAGTATATATAGAATTTGCAGAGTATGAATTATATAAAAAAATAATAAATTTTCACCACTAAATCCGACTGTGGCCATAAATCTGTATAATGGAACATAACATGACTTGTATACGGTAAGTATGCACATAATCTTGCAGCAACAGGGTGATGTTGATGATATTAGAAGTATGTTTTGCCAGTGTTCAGACATATGGACTTCCGTTGTGTGTGCAGGCCAGTGAAGAGATGAGTGCGCATTAGGGAAAATCTAAGCCATTTTCCACCTCCTATCTATTCTAGATTTTTCTTTCCAGCCATTTGATTATTCTAACAGCTGGTGAGAACTGTGAGCTTAGTGGGGTCTCCAACATATCCAAAATGGCTCCATTCAGACATCAGCCATTCCTTCCAATCATCTTTCTCTCTCTATTTCTCTCACACACACTCTCACTTCAATCTCTTGCTCTTATCACGGGTTCACTTTATCTCTTTGTCTTACTGTGGGGACAGTGGAACCATCTTAGTCACTTGCAGTCGCCTAAATTGCTTGTGTTAGTGAGAATGGAGCTTGATGCAGTTTGAAAGGCAGTTAACCTCTAAGTGAGGATGCTGGCTAGGCTGATAGCTTTAGTGGAGGCCTCCCATATGGTCCCAAATGGATGAAGGACTGATACCCTGTGTTCAATCTATCCATGCTAATGAAGATCTTACAAATGAACTCAGCAGGGAACTCAAGTGCAAAGGCAGGCAACAGTCTGGCTTCTGAAATATGGATTAACTGAAAACTTCTGCTCTAGACAACCACAGCCTATTACTGTTGTATGCAGAGGGTAAACATCATGAATACATGCAGGGAAGTAGTAATGCAAGCTTCATTAGTAGTATTTTTGTTGTTTTTGTTTTTATGTAATTTAATCTTATTATTCTTTCCTTGTTATGTTTGTAATTGATCTGATTGGACATAATTATGTTGTTATAAAATGGTAACGTATATTATTCTTATAAAACAGATCATTAAAACTCTAAATTCTGATGTGTCGTGTTCAAACCCGTTGTACAATGACTGTAAATGCACAACTGTGACCACACATTCTATATTAATGCGCCATGTTGCTACGTTGCTTGGCAACTGCAAATGGCCTAGAGTTAGGGTAATAAACAAGATTATTTTGAGAAAGAATTGTTTATTCTAGTAATTGTTAGTAATGAATGCAATTTTTAATGAAACTTTGGTGTATTTTATAATAATGCTTTTGCTGTTGTTTTATAAAAACAACAAGCTTGTTCTGTTAAACTTCTACGCTTCTTTATGCTTCGATTTATTTATTTTTTTGTTGCATCTTTGATAAATTAATAAGATGTTGTTTTTAACATTGTTGGGTAGGTTACTTAATAATAGTAATCCACAACAAATGACTAATTATATCTCTAATTTCTCTAACTAATTAATTATTCATTTTAATCAAATTACTTTACTAATTACTTAATTGAAAATGTAATCACATTACTAATTACTTCACTTCGAAGTTACTTTTCTAAAAAAAATTCCCGCTTAAATTCTAAATAATGTTGATATTTCTTGTTCATTGTTACACACAAGACATGCAGCACCTCCCATTTCTCCTTCACAATGACTTGTTACTGGGCCATAATTTATGTATTCTACATAATATATTAGAACTAAGTATAGCCATATAATGTACTTAACAGAAATACAATTTCTATTAGTTACAGTTACTCATTTAAATGCATTACAGTTCTTTCTGTTATTAAAGTAATTATATTACAGTAACTAATTACACCCAACACTGGTTGTTAACTGAACAACTTTGTCTGCCATAGTTTTACAGAAAATCAAGAAAATAGTATTGTTGCCATATATTAGCATCATTGTACTACAATGTTTTTATTGTAAAACAAATATTGCTGCCATATGGCAACTATGTGCTAAAATGCTCTTTCTCATTGGTATTTTTTTTTTTTATAGATTTTACTATTGTATTTATTACTTTATTTTTAATATTTTAATAATAATTTTTCTTCTCAGACAAAAAAACGAAAAGGATAAAAAGAGTACACAGTTAGTTCTTACAACTGACATCAGTGATGATGAGCAAGGCTTTAGTGATTGTTTTAGTTTGTAGAAGCTCCAAGTGTATACAGTAAATGCATCACTTAGAGTAAAGACATATGAATATCAAGGAGAAATTTACACTTTAAGAAAAAAAAAAACTGGACCATTTTCCATCAGAGATATGTTATGTCAGAAAATCAGATCGGAAAAAAATATTCCATTCTTCATATTCATATTCCAAATTAATGCATACCATACAGGGCTATGAATACCTATTTCCTGTGGCAAAATCATTAGCTGTGTCCCGAATGACACACTCTATTTGCTTTTCAAGTGTAATATTATCCCAAATGAAACACTTAACATATTTGTACTACACGGAAGCATTCACCCCTTTAACAGCTGATGGAAGTAGCGTTTCAAGTGCACAAGATATGCTGCCACTAGCTTTAGCATGTTAGCCAACCTCAGTTCAAAACTTGTATCTTAAACAACAAACGTACATATTCACACAGCATGGGGTGATGGTAAAGCATTAAACTCAAATATGTAAGGTGCTTTATCCACTGAAGTTTCGCCAGCTGCTACATTCTTCATTATTTACAGCAGCAGCAGCCAGGTGACTCTGCCCCTTCCATGTACTCATTTTAAATCTGACAACATTGCTTGTCTCTTTTTAAAATTATGGTCACTGCACATTGCAGCAAAAAATGCATATCCTTCCCATCTAATGACGTAATCTGCTTTTATTTAATGCCTAGGTGTTAAAGGTTTTCATCTACAATTAGAAAGCTTAATCCAAAGCAAGATTACATTGTGTGACACTAATCAAACAATATGGCTTCTTGGTGTAAATGGCTCATTAAATGGGACAGCCTTACCTCCTTGAAACACTATCCACAGTTTTCCTGACCAACCACTTGGCACTGCCATGATTATTCTAATTGCCTGTTTTGTATTTCTGGTCTCATGATGTCAAGTAAAAACTGCCAAAATGAGCGATCCTGAGGAGAACAACAACCATTTAAGTGTTACCTGTTGTAAAAATGATTTCAGGCACAACTAAGAATAATTAATGGAATCAGTGTAACTAACCTCTGACCATCGCTTCATGTCACCTACACACTCAGGTGAAGCGTTGTCTATAAAATACAGTCATCTGTACTCAGTGAAGTATCGGCATGTTTTTTGAAAATTAAAAAAAAATTTAAAACCTTAAACATCGCATTACCCACTAAGAATATACACCTATGCACGTGAAACCACTGGAGACCAGAAAGTGAAAACAGTTGAATTATGGAACACTTCAGCATTCAGGAAAAAGTTGGCTAGCACTGATGATGTAAAGTACAGTGATATCATGAGTCTAACATTGTAATTGTTGCGGTTTAACTCTGAATGTCTATTGTTGGTCACACAGCATGGAAAAACCATATTTGTGTACGAGAACGTGATTATTACTGAATGACTTACTTAACGCACATCAGCAAGTGTTTACCTATTCCTAGCATGCTTGGTTAGACCTCTAGTCATCCCTGCAATTGTGAAGTTCTGGTGTTCTTAACAATCTGCTACAGTAAGGGGAAGAGTAGCAAATGTATGCTTTTCCTAATATTTACTCTCATCTGACCAGTTCTCATAATATTTTGTTGGATTTTCATTTGAATTATTTGTTGGATTTTCTGAAGGGGACCTCTAAGTATATAAAAGTATAGTTCACCCAAAAATATGGTTAGGGTAAGGGTTGTATTAGGTTAGTTTACATGAATTTTCCTTTTTGGGTGAACTATCCCTTTAAGACATTAATTTAATAGCTGATTTGTTTTGTTATAAAGTTTAAAATTAAATCCTGTCCATTTTGCAGTGTTTGCATTTTTGTCCACACAAATTAGCCACACAATTATATTTACTTACTTTAATCTGTGTTGACCGAAGTTGAAGCAGATGAGACAGCTTAATGAAGAGGCTTAAAGGTGGGATTGGATTTTTACCCCTTCACACACACACACACACACACACACACACGTGCGCACACGCTTTGGTGACATATTGATTTTTATACTGTACAAACTATAGATTTTAACCCTACCCCTAAACCTAACCCTCACACTTTCTTCATTTTAACAAAAAATTTAAAATGTAAAAAAAGAAACATCATTTAGTATGATTTTTTTAGCAATTTCAAATATGGGGACACTAGAAATGTCCTATTAAACCACATTTATAGCATAATAAGCTTGTAATTACCAGTTTGTAACCTTTAAAATGTCCAAACCTGGCCACACACACACACACACACAGCAATATGCTCATTTGTAGATATGTCAAGTCCGCAGATTTTTCCATGTAGGGCTCTGTTCTGGCTACATTGTAGCTCAGCTCAGTGTTGGATCATGTAATACGAAGATAACAGTAATTTTTCTGACAGTTTGGAGTAGGATTCCTTTTAACACTGGACTGAGTAGAATAGATTACGGATTAGCCAAACAGACATAATATAATGGCCACCAGTTGCAATGGCAGAGAGACCAGATAAGGCTTTTAGCCTTATACATAATTAGCCTTTATAAATAATGTACAATAGTTTAATGAAGTCAACAGAGGTCTAAGAGAACATGCAGTAAAGGTGACCCATATCAACATATATTGTGCTTATCCACTCATAATACTTAGTACCGTAACATAGGGGAGACGAGGGAGTGTTTTGTTTCAGCGTCTGTAAATCAAAGGTTATTAGCACTATTAGTGTCATACTTTGATAAAGAATTTGCCATGCTTATCTGCTACAAATTAAAGTATTAAAAAAATTATACTTTCCCCTAAACTGTGTAAAGTATTGACAGGTATAAAATAGTTATATATCAAATTAAAGGGATAGTTAATCCAAATATGGAAATTATGTCATCATGTGCTCCATCTCAAGTGCGTTTAAGCATGAACTTGAAAATATTAGTACATTTTACATTTGTACTTAATTCAAACATTAATACTCTACCTTATGATTGTTTGTGCTCTGTACAATGCGTAATCGTGCATCAGTCTTAAAGGATAAAACCTTGTCATATTTATTTACTAATTTTAATAAAATTCACAGGTAAATAAAATACTACATTTTACTTAACTTTTAAAAGCTGGTATTTCCAGCATCCAATCGGCATGAATGATCAATGAGCTTGCATGGTGTCACTGTCTGCAAGTTGATTTACTTGTTTTTATTGTTAATTTTTTTACATTTGGTAACTTCTTGTTTTGTGTAGCCTGAAGTTAATTTTCTACAAAGAATATCACAAAAATCTATTCATTTTTACCATTATCGGGTTTTGTGCACCAAGTGTTCAGGCCTGCATACATTGGATCTTGATCGCCATTAAAGCAAGGTTATGTTATTTAATAGACTACATAGTGTGCATTAAGCTTCCACGTGGAAGGCATCCATGTACATGACAAAAAACATTAAAAAAAGCCTTGAAATGCTAGTACAGATTTTCATGTATGGCTTAATTCAGTGCTACATCCCTTGAGTAAAATGTACAAACAAAGAGTAAGTAAAATGTACATGAAACAGAGAATTGCAAAGTAAATGTTACCTTAATATTTTTTTTCTAATTAAAGCCATCAAGAATTGTGTGTAGCCTTAAAATACAGTCTGTTAAATTTACTAGCAATTTCTGCATGGATTGTTTCCTAATAAAAAAATTTTTTTTAAGTAAACTCCACGACAATCTTTTTTTGTAGTATAGAAATATGTAAGTATGCAAAAGTCAATGGTGACTAAGACTGAAATTTGGCCTAACATCTCTATTGTCCCAAAAGAAAGTTATGTTGTTTTGTAACAACGTGGGGGTGAGGAAATGATGACAGAATTTTCATTTTTAGGTGTACTATCACTTTAAACAACCTGGTGATTCAGATGATACCGGTTCTGTCATTTAGTGTCTATTTACATGATTGCAAATCAAATCATAAACAATGCGTGACATTTTACTTTGTTACCTCAAATTGTTTTTTTTTTGTTTTGTTTTGTTTTTTTGTTCTGCAAACACTGTTATTTCACATGATTTAGATTTCACTCCTGTAAAGTATATCATTCTAATCAGTTAAACTGATGGTGTTACAGCTCACCCTGTTTTACAACCCTCAATAGTCTCTCATTTGAGTGAAGATGCTGTTGAAATAAAAGGTCTAATATTTTCATTATGCTGCAGTTCTGGCCTTTTCCAGTATTATATTTTGTTTGGGGACCCCAAAGCTCACTGTCCATTAATATATTCTATGAATACACTCATCTCTAACAGATGCCCTGCTGTTCTTTCCTGCTTGCTGTTTTGTGTTGCATACCTGCATATTTTAGTTAATCAATTATATTCAGCCTAATTTTTTGTCTTTTTTTTCTGTATTTTCATGCTTATAATTTTGGTTATTGTTGCTGCATTTTTGTTATAATGCACTGAATGTTTTTGTCTGTCTTTGGTTTGAAACTACATGTTTTCTGTCATAGTTTGAATGTAGCCAAGCACTCAGCAGATCCAAGGGAAGCAAAAAGAAAAAAGGTAAAGAAATAAAACTCACCTGGAAAGTGGTGTGTCTGAGCTGCAGCACACCTAGACAATGTGTCTTCATCCTTTTCACCCTATAGTCGTCATAGAAACCTCTAGACCAGTACAGAACTCCCACGGTACCTAAACCTGTTCTCTCCCACTGTGCTTCTGCTGTAGACTCTGCTTATATAGCATCTCTCCTTTGTCTCATTGTGCTAAAGCCAACTTCATCTCTGACCTGTGCTTCAGTTGTTATCATTTGTATGGTGGATACAGACTATAGGTTGTGGTCACAACCGTGTTGCTGTGCCTAACTTGCTCTCTACACACAGCCAATTACAAGTTTGCAGCGGCACAGAGTGTCTTAGAAGTTATAGCAGTTTGTTCCGTGGAGTGACACAGTTGTTAACACTGTGGAACAAGGGGAACATCGACCCTTAGGGGGCTGTGGTGGTACTGCATGGGGTACACCAATTATTGTTTGATCTCAAACTATTTTTTGTTGAAAAAAAGTTACATTCAGAAGCTAAAGTTCAGCTAAATGTCCCATTGTGCCTCCCACAAGTAAAGTAAAATGTAATATACAAGTACATATATGTCTCTGTACAGTACATCAATAATAATAATAATAATAATTATTAATATTATTATTATTGCAATGTTTGCATAATAACAAATGTATGAAAATACATTCATTTGGAACTATTTGCAAGTTTTTTATAAACCAAGATTAAAATGCAAAATTCAGTATTATACAATATGTAACAGTGCATCCCTGGTCTGTTGATGTATCCACTATGGGGTCCTTGAAAAGCCTGAAAAAGTTTAGAGACCCCTGCATGAGATAGACTACTGAGTTTTTATATGGTGATAAACAGTTTTTAGTGGGCAAAGAGAAGACTAGAAAATGAAAAAAAAAAAAAACAATGTTCGAGTGAACAGATAGTGATGACTAAATGATACATGCAGGACAGGATCAGGAAAATGAAAAGAGTGATTCAAATAACAGCACTTTAATTGTCAAATAAATCATCAGAACACTCAAGTGTAGTGTAGTGCAGACAGACAGGTCATATGTGTTCTTGCTGATGTCATTTTTACCCATTACCACTTTCCATGCAGGGAGGAAGGGAAGAGGGTGTGTGTTAAAATACATCTATGACCTTTCATAATATTTAAGTATTGGTACTGGATTTGTGGAGACAAAATTGCTCTGTTGCAAAATCTAGTGAGCTGCCGATCTAGACAGCATTTAAGGCATCATAGGTAGGCTTCTGATGTGAAGGCTGTTCTAAGTATAGGTACAACATTATGCTGCCTTCTAAGATATCTAGTTTTGGGAGAAATATAGAGCGCATTCGCTTTTATCCTTCAAGGTGTTGGAAATGCACTGCAATGAGCTGGGTGGGGAAAAATCTTCCAAGATGGTGGACAAAGCTAGAGAAATGTTGATTATTAATTTCATTTAATAATGAAAAATATAGACAAAAATAGTTCAACATGGAATATTTTACCCGATATTTGTGTGTGCTGTGTATTTTACTAATGGTATGCCTACTAGAGTACAGTGTTTTTAACTTAGCAACATTTGGGGGGCCTGGGTAGCTCAGCGAGTATTGACACTGACTACCACCCCTGGAGTCATGAGTTCGAGTCCAGGGTGTGCTGAGAGAGTTCTCGCTCTCATTGGGGCGTGTGGTAAGTTATGTGTGGATCGCGGAGAGTAGCATGAGCCACCACATGCGGAGTCTCCACAGTGTCATGCACAACAAGCCACGTGATAAGATGAGTGGATTGACGGTCTCAGAAGCAGAGGCAACTGAGACTTGTCCTCCATCACCCGGATTGAGGTGAGTAACCGTGCCACCACGAGGACCTACTAAGTAGTGGGATTTGGGCATTCCAAATTGGGAGAAAAGGGGATAATAATATTATAATAATAATAATAATAAAAAAGAACTTAGCAACATTCAAGCGTCAAACTCTATTGGTAATGTAATCAATTGGGCGCAACTGTCTGGTTTAGGAAGTAAAAATCCCATTTGTTCGTTCCGCATGGGAATTACTCAAAAGTATTTATATATTTGTGTATATACACTACCTGTAAAAACTTTTGAAACACGTGACTGAAATGTTTCTCATGATCTGTTTTCATGATAGTTTTGTAAAAAAAAAAAATATATAATTGCGCCACCATATTCATTTATTTCATTATAAAGCTAAAATGTTATAGAAAAAAAAAGGTTTTTGAAATTGATGATTTGGACCAAATAATCAGGAAAAGCAGCCAATATGTTCCCAACACAGATGGCAACTCCATCAATACTGTTTAAAAAGCATCCCAGGGTGAAACCTCAAGAAGTTGGTTAAGAAAATGTCGAGAGTAAATGTCTACTTAAAGGGTGACTACTTTGAAGATGATAAAATATAAGACAGTTTTGGATTTTGATTCCCATAGTTCCATTTATGTTATTTCATAGTTTTGATGACTTTACTGTTATTCTATAATGTGAAAAAAAAGTGTTTCAACACTTTTGACTGGTACTGTGTGTATATATTTCTGTCGTTTTTTTATTTGATTACATCATTCGCAATGCTTCATTGAATTGTAGTAAATGTTTTCATGGATGACATTAAAGGGAAAGGCCACCCAAAAAATTTAAATGGTCTCATCATTTACACACCCTCCTGGCTTCCCAGATGCGTATGACTTCCTTTCTTCTGCTGAAAATAAACAAAGATTTATAGAAGAATATCTCAGCTCTGTAGGTCCTTTTAATGCAAGTGAATGGTGACCAGAACTTTTGAAGCTCCAAAAATCAGATAAAGGCCACATAAAATTAACCCACTAGACTCCAGTGGTTTAATCTATGACTTCTGTGATAAGTGTGAAAAAATATTGATATTTAAGTCCTTTTTTACAATAAATATCCACTTACACAGGATGGCATGAGCTGGCATTTGCAGCAGAGGTTAGGATGCTGCCTTTCCAGGCAGCTGCCAATGTAGGCAGAAGACAACAAGACAGCTCTCTAGGTTATGCACAAGAGCTTATATCTCATAGCATATATTTCCTATGTTGTACTCTTAACAACATGGAATACTACTTCTCCATCCATGTCATTGAAGAAGCCAGTGATGCAAACCTTGCCTCTTCCTCTTCTGTAGTGTTTCAATATAGACATGTTCAATGTGGTTCATACATGCTGAAGTGAGCAGTCACCTCTATTGTCATACTGAGCATAGCACTGTAGTTGTGTAGCTTGTCTGTCTTTTTTATTTATTTTGCGCAAATGAAAGATGGGGGTATGGAGTGCGCAAGCCTCCGTGATTGAATCTGCACTCTCCTCCATCAAGGTAACAGAAAAATTCAAACGTCGCTTTACCCCAAGACATGCCAGTGACTGTGATCCCCCCCCCTTTTCTTTCTTTCTCTCTCTCTATCTCTCTCTCTCCCTTTCTCTCTCTCTCTCTCTCTCTCTCTCTCTCTCTACTCTCATTTTTATTGCAACAGAGGGAAAAGCGATGGAGCATTTCATCTTCAGGAGGTGAAAAGAATTCTTCGAGTGTAAGTAGAAAAGGCCTGACAAGGAGAGATGGAGAGAGCAAGAGGAAGTGAAGGAGGGTTGTTGGGAGCAAAGCAAAAGAGAGATGGAAGGAAAAGTAAATACACAAAAGCAGCACAATCGAGTTAGCATTCTCTTAGGAATTAAGTTGGGCTTCTATTTGGCTTAAACAACACTTCTGCTCGGCGAAATGTTCCTTCAGCGTTTAGAATGTAAATTGTCTGCCAGATTATGCTTTTTGTATCCATTTTGCCAAGTGTCAGACTGTTACATTTGGTGAATTGTAATCAGGCTGCTATCGCCTCCTTGTGGATGTAAACTTACCCACATTAACCTACAAGCTGTTTTATATTTTTTTAGGCTGTGAATGAAAGACAAAGAGACTTAACGTATTGCTCTTTGCTTGAAAATAATGTACATGTGTGTGATTATTGTGCATGTGTGTGAGTGTGCATATATGTATGTTTCCATGGTAACAGGCAACATCAACCACACACACATTAATACAGGGAATATTTTACCCAATAATTTAACTTGTATGACTTGTCCAAGTTTATTTTTTCCATACAATGAAAGTGAATGTTAACCACCACGGTTGAGGAAGATTTTCAGTGACTTCAGTGACTGGCTTCAGAACACTTGCAATATAGTGCATGAGTCATATGGATTACATTAATGTTGCTTTCATTATTTTATTTATTTATTTATTTATTTAGCTCTTTTGGAGCTTGATAGCCCCTGGTTACTCTTCACTTTGATTGTATCTGAATCATTAGCTTGGTCATTCTGCTTTAAATAGCTACTATTGTTTTCCAAATGGGTTTGAAATAACATCAGGGTGAGTAAATGTTGACAGAATTTTCATTTTTGGGTAAACTATTCCTTTAAGCCTCCACCAACAACCCAACAACCAGAGGGAAGCAGGGAAATGTATTGCCAGTTACTGCTTATACGATTCATTTAAGTGGTGTTTTCCAATCTTCCCGATCTGTCACCCATGCAATCAGCAGGCATTCGAGCTGAGGGGGAGCCGACAGCAACCCTGTAATCGTTCACCTCAAACGATTCGAGATATGCAGGTTCATACATCTCATTTTCATGGCAGGTGGGAGTTGTTTGAGAGGAGAGAAATGGAGGAGAATTCATCAGGCTCAACAGAGTCTCAACAGAGTCCCTTTAAGTGACCAGCCTCATCTTTATTTTCCTAAAATCCCAACCTCACGTTGGTCCAGTCTCTGTGTGATTAGATTAATCTGCCACTCCTGTACAATACAATGTACCTACCATTAAGAGGCCATATAATGTAGCTGTAGGATACATCATTACTCTCAATAGAATGGAGAGTACTGTATATCCATTTTGGCCTTCACCTGGAAAAGCTGGGCATAAAACAAAGCACAGACTACCCTCTAATGCAGAAAACTGAGTTTCTCCATATGTTGTACAGACCAGTCATATTGTAGCGAGACTACACTGCATTTATTCTTTTTTCATCTATGGTGAAATGTTCATTCAAGCACATTAAGGTGAAAATGAACAATGACAATGCAAATTTCCATTTGTTATTTCTCGGGTAAGATAAAATGCAGTTTTGTAGCCTTATCATGTTCCTGGAAGGTCAGAGATGTACCAAAATATTGTAGTTACAACAGTCATTGTTAGTACTATATTAAATTCATATGGGATCTACTTTACTACTGGGATCTATATTAGGCCAGTGATGGGCTTATGTTCAATGATGGAACTAATCCAAACAATCAAACTACTCATAAAGCCACATTTTTGTATTGCCCAATCGATGCTTTACACCTCTGCCACATGTATTGTAATGTCTTTGAATTATCAGAATTATTATATGTATTATATAATGTATGTAATTATGTATTTTATGATTTTGATAATTATAAACTGAATTATCTTTATTTGGGGGGCTTTTTTGTGCAAATATCAGCATATCATATGTTGAATTTGATTGCAAATTTTAATCGACAGCCCTTTTCTTTTAAGAACCTATCATTGAAAATTATTTAGGGACCAAAAATGGTTCTTCTTGGACATTGCTTCAAAACCCCCTTTTCAGAAGTGAGTGTATATATATATATATATATATATATATATATATATATATATATATATATATATATATATATATATATATATATATATACTGTATATATACTATATATATATATATATATATATATATATATATATATACTGTATATATATTATGGCATTGTTTGCCTTTAATTGATAGGAAAACAGAGAAGCAACAGGAAAAGAGAGGGTTGAGGGTCAGGAAATGATTCAAGCCGAAAACAAACTCTGGTTGTCCTGACATGAGTTTCACGCTTCTCAAATGCAATGTCTCTAACATTATTATGGTATTATTATAAGCTTCATAAGATTCATCATCAGGTTTTAATTTTGGTTTTCTCTTTCCTCTTTTGTGTATGTACATGTTCAGGACAAGTCGACCACAGATGACCAGCGATCTTGGGACAGCTTTAAGACCATGACCCCTGAGCAGATGTGTGGCACCGGTGAACATAAGGACAGACTGGAGTTAAGCAGTAAACACTGGGACACATCATCCGTCAACACACCTGACACATCTGATGGAGACTTCCAGACTGAAGTGTGAAGAGAGCACACATCTACAACAAACTAAAGAGAAAACTAAATGCTCTTACGCACTTACACAGTCAGTGATCTTCAGTAAGACAAGTTCTAGAGGATTCTGTACTTGCTTACAGGTGGGAGAGAAGATCAGACAATCAGAGAAGAACAGTGCTCTATATTTTCACACAGAGACTTTACATGAAAGAGTGAGGCTTGGAGAGAATGGTACACATTTTTAACAAACTGTTTCTGACCTGTCTTGATTTTACTCCAGAAAGGATTCTCTTTCACCTGTTTGATGATTTAGAAATTTAAAAAACTAATAATATTTCTGCACCCTTCATTTGATATTGAAGAAAAAAAAAAAAAAAAAAAAAAGAATCTGATGATTCACACACTGTTTAACCCCATATGGTTTTTCCTCCTTTCTGTATTCTCATTCCTTGGATGATTCAAGTTCCGCTTTTTTATTATTATTATTATTATTCAATTTTCAGTGAGAGGGAGGGGGAGGTTTAAAAGTGTTCATTAATATGTGCCATCCACTAATTGTTTCAAGCACACTGGCCTCACATAGTGTCCTCACATCCTTCTTTTAGCGTTGTGTTTTTCTATATTTTTATTTAGAAAGTTTCTTCATGCTTGGTTTGATTTTTTTATTTTTCTAAAAAAAAAAAAAAAGTTAACCTAAACTTTAGGTATCATGTTTTAGGGGTCTTTATTATCATCATGCTGTGCAATACATGCAATTTAATGTTACATTTGCAACATACATTCATGCGCAGCTGGAAAGCATTTTTTTATCTCTCACTGCTCTGAACTCAACCTTCAATACAATGGATACCAACCAACTGGATAACATTATTTCTTCCCAGTTAGGAAAAAGCTTTCGTATTCTGGAACAAGCTTACCCAGTAAGAGTTCACACTTTCTTGATGTAATGAACAACATTTTGCTATTTATTTTAAAATAATAGTTCCCCCAAAAATGACTGCACTGTCATAATTAACTCATGCTCATGTTGTTCCAACCCCATATGACTTACAGGACTTTCTTCTGTGGAGCACAATGGGAGATGTTAGACAAAATGATAGCCTCAGTCACCATTCACTTTCAGGATATGGAAAAAAAGATGCAATGAAACTGAATTGTGACTGAGACTAACATCTCCTTTTGTGTTCCACAGAAGAAAGTCATAAGGGTTTGGAACAACATAGGGGTGAGTAAATGATTATATAATTTTAATTTGGATATATATATATATAATAAATATTATATATCTATATATCTATATCTAATATTATATATATAATCAATACAAAGGTCTGCCTGTCAAGAAAGGTGCTAAGTTTCTTTATTTTGTTCTGCATTCTTGGTGTTGCATAAAGTAGCAGTTTTTATCATTAATGTGTGACCCTCTCCACCAGCCTGAAGTGATTAAAATGATTTCAGTCCAACTGCAGAGTTTGACAGTTGGTTTAATTCTAAGCAGACTGCTGAGGTCATCTTTGCCAACCCGTTCTTCTTTATAACTAGTTCATTAGTTGTGTTGGCTGATGTAACTCCACATAAAGACTCAGAGGGTGAAAGTTCGAAAGAGACAGAATGGGAAAGAGAGGTGCGGTAATTATCTTGGGGGAATAACGATTTGTCCTGACATTTTCTTACTTGCCGCAAATCTCATCTGCTCACAGATCCCTGAAGTCAGCACATCATATAGGCACAGATGGCAAGACAAGAGCATGCCATTTCAACCTTTGAAAGTAATCTGCACTAATGGGGAACATGGGCTCCCCTGTGAAATCTCCAAAACACCATGGCAACTTAATACAGTTTTCCCTCTCCTTTTTAGTATGTTAGTAAAGAAAGAATGAACAATGCCATCATATTTGGGAACACGGTAATTGTGGTTTAATAATAAAGCCTCATTCACAGCAACAATGCAACAGAAGTCATTCATTTTCAAAGAGAGTTGATGTAAAGACATAGGAGCTCACATTATCTGTTTCCTGTGAGAAACAGTACTGTGCAAAAGTCTTACGCACATAAGATGTTTCACAAAAGTATTTGTCTTAAGATGGTTATTTATATCTTCAGCTTTAGTGTGTCAATAGGACATATAAATTAAAGACTCCCAAACATTACTTCTGCAAATAGAAATGATTAGAATAGAAGAACAGGGAGCCCCGAAACAGATGTCATGGCCCCCACAGAGCTCCCCACTGAACATTGTGTCAGTCTGACACGACTTCTGTCTACATAAAGAGACAGAAGCAGTTGAGACAGTTTAAATAGAAGAATTGTGGTGAATTCTCCAAACTAGTAACATCATATCTGCCAACAACCAAGAAATACTTTGTCCAGGTTTACCTAGGATAATTGGTGCTGTTTTAATGGCAAAGGTGGTCACACCGAATATTGATTTAGTTTTTTATGTTTATTTGACTTTTTATGACGTTAAGTGATAAATGAAAACTATGTCCTTTTTTGAAGAAATCCACACTATGCAACATTTTTCACAAGAGCCTAAAACTTTTGCACAGTACTATACTTTAGTCAAATGTAGGAAAGACAGTGAGCAAGTTAATGTTACTGTGAGTGATTTCATTGTTCTAGAGTATATGATTGGTCTGTGCTTACATGCAGGGATAACATTTAAAATAATGTGTCCAAAACTGTCGACATTACGAGTTTGATTCATGCGTTGATAATCATTCATGATTCTTGTTCATGATATGATGTATTATGCTGCAATGTATAAACAAACACTTTCCCTTAGAGAATATAATTTTGAGTAGCAAGAAAACAAGCCGCTGCCAATGCATTTTAAGTCTAGGCCTTCAGTGCAATTAATGCCACTGAGAAAACACAGTTTCACAATAAGACATCATACATTACGTGGCAGTCAACTAATAATACCAATTGACATTTTAAAAACATGTCCACGCACAAAAGCCAGAACAAAGGAGGTCTAATACCAAGAAAAGCTCTCAAATAATATTATCAATTTCAAATTTACTTGCTATAAATTTAATTTCATCAGGATACATGGTTACTTTTCAAAACTTGATCCGACACTGAATTCTCAACCAGGCTAATTTACACTTAGAAAACTCCTGATGTTGCAATAACAATGCAAAAAACACTTACCAATTTGCTTGAAGTGAAAATCAGTCCTCCTTTCCTGTTTAATTAATCAGTTGCATGATTATGCAGAACATCTCAGGTTTTTAAATCGTAAGGATCTCTTTCTCAGTGGTGATGTGGCAGTGAGAGCCAACTCTTCAGCAATATCTCGCGCTATTTCAAATTACGTCACTTAAAGTGTGATAGCATCACTCAAGGCCAACTAGAAAGCCTGGACTGGCACATGTGCTAAAGACTACACCCACCATGAACAAATAAATCAACCTGATTGTCTGATAAATCTGAAAATCTGACTTTAGATGCCTGTTCACTGCAGTGTTGAGGGATTCTGTGGAAATTCTGAAGGCCTGATGGGGTGGAGCTCAAACTCCTGTGCTGCTCCAGCTAAGGAGCATGGCTTCGGGTATGCGATTTGTGAAACAATTGTCACACTATGCTTGTAAGCATCAAGGAATACATTCTGATATGATAGACTTTTTGTTTTTTGCTGTTGGTTTGTAGATGAATTAGGAGTGGAAAGCGATTGGAAATACATAGTGAAAAAGGTCAATGAGAATGAAAAGATGAAAACATATTTATTTATTAGGTATGTTACACAGGCAGAGAGGGCTTTGCTGGCCCTGAGAAATCAGAAGAAATTAGAATGACATTAATATTATTATTATTATTATTATCAGCAGTACGTCCTATATGTTATGTTACATTTCCAAAAGCCAGTTGTGCAGTCCACCAATAATATTAGGGCATCCAGCAACAAGAACGCCTAGTGCAGCAACAGTAGAGCCACCAACTGCTGTCAGTATGAACAGCACATTAGCATTTTTGGGCTTAGCTGAAAGGAAGTGTGATCATTCTCCTCTCTTTTCTTAGAAACACCTTAGCAGTTGTAGTCTAGTCTTAAAAGATCAGTATGACAAACAATGAGGTAAGTCGCCCATTTAATCTCTACAAGCTGTTCTAATCACAACAATGCAGCTGTACGCATACCCTGCTTTGTTCACAGTGCGTATTTAGTTTTTGTTCTATTTCGTCTGATGCAGTTGTCGACCGTTTCAGTTTCATCATTTTGCTCTTTATCTCCTTCTCTGTATACAAATGTTGAGTTTGACTTAGACATTAACAGATTCCAAATTTATTGTAGCTCGAATTTTACACCTAAAATGAACTATGTTTTTGAAACAACTTATGTATTGCTCATAAAAAAAAAACTTGAGAATTGCCTTACAGACACATTTTGACAGATTTTGAAAATTTGCATTGCGAGAAGGATGATCATCTCTGAGGAAAATGAATGGTGGACATATTGAAGATTTAATATGTTTCCTTGGACCTCCTGATCTACAGGATGTTTTTTTTTTTTTTTTCATGGCTTGTCAGGTTTTAAACTTTGACTCCTCCCCCTGCAGGCACACAAAATCCCAAATTGGCTAAAGAAGATGACTATCACAGGGAATCCTCCGTGCACCATTTAAGTTTTTTTTTATATACATAAGATTGTACAAAGTAGTCCTCTACTGTTTTCATAGTGTCTTTTTATATGAAAATAAATTTTCAAACTGATGAACGACTTTGTTATGTTTCCTCCTTGCAGTGATTGTTAAGCTAAACTTAAAATATAAATATATGTGGCAATGTGCTGTGTGGCAATGCGCAGTTTATACAGTGAAGAAAACAACCATCCAGTAGACACACAACACAAACATGCGTTACGTTCTTGTGTTCAAAACACTTGATGGAGTGCAAATTTGAACTAAGGGATCTCAAGATGTGTTCTAAGTATTAAACTATATTTAACTTGACACAGTGACCTAAAAATATTATGTTAATGTTATGTTTATGATTCAATGCACCCGAGACACTACATAACCATGACTGATGCAGGAGTACAATTTTTTAAATATCTAAAGATAACTATGTATAATTATTTCATCATTATATTTTTAATTATTGTTATATGAGGGGCTTTCTCAGAAAATAATTGTACTCCTGCATCAGTCATTAATTCGATTAAATGTTTTAATTGATATATATATATATATATATATATATATATATATATATATATATATATATATATATATATATATCATTGTTAAATAGAAAAAATCTATCAGATAAAATGAGTTTAGATTTGAGATCAAAATGAATGGAGACTATTGTTTGTGAGCACATAGCAATCTGGAAGAAACAAGGAAGCTGATTGGCCATTGAAACTGCACATATTACATAGAACCGTGTGTGTGTGTGTGTGTGTGTGTGTGTGTGTGTGTGATTACCAGCATGCACAGGGATCTTTGTTTGCAAAGTGGATGTGCTTCTCCTACCCAAGTTGGTGTTATTGCTGGTTATAAAACCAAAGGAGAAAGATTGCTAAAACCTGGTTTAGCCATTGAGTTTGGAGTAAATCACATGCTGAGTCTGTTCAAGGACAGCTGGGAAGAGCCACAATGTGTTCATCAACTTTGAGATGGTACTGGTTATTAAGCTAAATATCTGAATTAAGCACTGAAAATTAGCAAGATCAAGTTGTTGTGGAAAGATTTTCAATAAATTGCTTTGGTGATGAAGAATCAGATGTTTTGAGTTATTCCATGCACCCTCTGAAGTTGATTGTAGCCTTTTTTTTTAGTTTGGGCAGATATTGAGGCTGAGAATCCCTCTATAACGTGGCACTTAATAACCAAGCTTGTGGGTAGGAACATTAAAGGCTTCTGATGGTCCAGAAAATATAGCTGGCACAAAAGACAAGAATCAATATTGTCAAAACAAGTCATCAGTTAATGAATTGAGCTGTTTTAAGATGACATATCATTTAACTTGAAAATAAGATGGCAGAAGAAGCTTTGGGGGAAACAGTGGACCAACTTAAGAGAGAGAGAACCACTGCAAAGATGTGTTTTACAAGGCAAGCTAACCTTCTCATTCGAGAGTCAAGTAAAATGATTGAATCTGCGCTTAGAAAGGAATTCCAGAAATACTCTTATAGTGCAAGAGCACTTTTTGATGTGAATGATGATTATAAGATGGGATTGCTGGCTGAGCTGGAAGATAAAGCAAAGAGTGATGAGAAAGTGGAGCTTGAAATGCAGCAGGCAGTGGATATTGAGAAGACTGTTAGTGATTGTGAGACAAAGCTCGAATTACACCAGTTGTGAGAATAAAACCAACTAGTTTGCCTAATTTTTGTGGTATCAACAGAGATTTCTTCAGTTGAGAAAGTTTGCAGAAACCAGGAGAACCAACTGGATCAGCAGAGGTCAAGAAATTCCAGGTCCTGGATAGCTTGGATGACAGAATTGTTAAGGATCTGAGACTGTCAAGTTATAGCACTACTGAGGATGTGTATAGAGTGCTGTAAAATCGATATGGTAACAATCGCCATGGAAATTATTGAAGAACTGGATAGAATTCCTGCTATAAAGGGCAATCAACCCAGAAAAGTGATAGACTTGATCCAGACTGTTAAGAAAGCTCTATCTGACCTGACAGATCTTGGGAACACTGCTGCAATCAAGAACCCCCTCGTAATCAGGTTTATTGAGAGTAAACTGCCTGAAATTGTAAGAAGAGACTGGCTTATGTTTAAGATTGTCCCTGATAATGGTGTAACTCCAGAGAACCTCCTGCTGAAGTTTTTAAGGAAACAGGAAGACGTTGTTGAGAAACTCGAACAGCTCAGAATCACAGACAAGGTAGAAATACTAGATAAATCAGAAAATAGATTTGAAAGGAGGCATGCATCTACAAGAACCACAAAGAAAGATTCTGACGGTAGGTGTGCTGTGTGTGGAGCTGTAAATCATAAAGACAATATTTTCTTCTGTAAGAAGTTTAAGGAGTTAAAGCTATCTGAAAAAGCTGCTGTGAGAAAGATTGGGGCATGTAAAAAGTGTCTTGGATGTCACGAGCGTGACAGCGACTGCAGAGACACATTCTTGTGTAAAAATAGAGACTGCAGAAAAGAAAATGCACCTGATCATCATTATTTTCTCTGTCCAAGAAGAGAATCCATGAGTGGCAGTAAGAAAAGGTCTCTAAAGGATAGTAGGAAGGTAAATGTGTAAAAAAACAGCAGAGCAAGAGGAATTTTTAGCTGAACTTTCCCCAGAGTTGGCTGAGCGATGCAGAATTGCCTTCACCAACAAAGCCACAACAGTGACTTGCACTGGAAAAACCCAAGTTGGAATTTTAAAGGAAAGTGGAGTACAAGAACTACCTGTCATCATGATGCTCATGAAGTCAAGAGTCAAGACTGATGAGGACAAAGAAAGAGCTCATGACTTTCTCTGTTATGGCTTAGATTGAAATTGCTAATGTGCATGAAGTCAATAGTCAAGTCAAGCGGCTTTTATTGTCATTTCAACCATATACAGTTAGTACAGTAAACAGCAAAACGAGACAACGTTCCTCCAGGACCATAGTGCTACATAAAACAACATAGGACAAACACAGAACCACATGAGACTACACAGACTAAATCAAATACCTATATAAAGTGCACGTGCAAACGTGTGCAAAAATACAGGACAGAACAATAAATTACTAACAATGAACAGTACAATAGACACAGTAAGAGACAGGGCAGCGCCGACCAGTACACAGTAGTGCAAAAAGATGACAGTTTCTAAAAATGCCAAATGTAAACATAACACACTATGAGATAGTGTTCTATGGACAAAGCAGTTATTGAGGTAGCAGACAGTTATAAAGTGACAGTAATTAAAGTGCAACTCAGGACATGTGTGTGTGTGTGTGACAAACAAGTCTCTGAGTATTGAGGAGTCTGATGGCTTGGGAGAAGAAGCTGTTACACAGTCTGGCCGTGAGGGCCCGAATGCTTCGGTACCTCTTGCCAGACGGCAGGAGGGTGAAGAGTTTGTGTGAGGGGTCTGTTGGGTCATCCACAATGCTGGTGGCTTTGCGGATGCAGTGTTTTTTGTAAATGTCATTGATGGAATGAAGAGAAACCCTGATGATATTCTCAGCTGTCCTCACTATCCTCTGCAGGGCTTTGCGGTCCGAAACGGTGCAAGTCCCAAACCAGGCAGTGATGCAGCTGCTCAGGATGCTCTCAATAGTCCCTCTATAGAATGTAGTGAGGATGGGGGTGGGAATGTTTTCCTCAGCATTCGAAGAAAGTAGAGACGCTGCTGAGCTTTCTTGGTAATAGAGCTGGTGTTGAGGGACCAGGTGAGGTTCTCCGCCAGGTGAACACCAAGGAATTTGGTGCACTTGACGAACTCCATAGAGGAGCCGCCAATGTTCAGCAGAGAGCGTTCACCTTGTGCTCTCCTAAAGTCAACAACCATCTCTTTTGTATTGTCGACATTCAGGGACAGGTTGTTGGCTCTACACCAGTCCGTTAGCCACTGCACCTCCTATCTGAACACTGACTCGTCATTCTTGTTGATGAGACCCACCATGGTGGTGTCAGCGGCGAACTTGATGATGTGATTCGAGCTGTGCATTGCTGCACAGTCGTGAGTCAGCAGAGTGAACAGCAGTGGACTGAGCACACAGCTCTGGGGGGCCCCAGTGCTCAGTGTGGTGGTGGTGGAGATGCTGTTCCCGATCCGGACTAACTGAGGTCTCCCAGCCAGGAAGTCTAGGATCCAAAAGAGAAAACAAAAGGAGAAAAAAAAAGCTAAAACCTACAAGGTTTCCTTCCTTTACAAGCCACAATGTGTTCATCAACATTGAGATGCTACTGGTTATTAAGCTAAATATCTGAATTAAGCACTGAAAATAAGCAATAGAAGATCAAGTTGTTGCTAGAAGATTTTCAATAAATTGCTTCTGTGATGAAGAATCAGATGTTTTGAGTTATTCCATGCGCCCTCTGAAGTTCATTGAATCCTTTTTCAAGTTTGGGCAGACATTGAGGCTGAGAATCCTTGTATACCCAAATTATTTTAGCTACTCAATATCTATTTTGTGTGTCGTTGTATTCTGAAATGTTTCAGATTGCCATTTATAACTTTAAACAAGCATTGCATTATCAGTGTTGCCACAAGGGGCAGTTTATTAGGGCAACAGTTTTAATGGAATACTCAGTGCTTGAAGTGGGGCAGTACACAGTACCTTTATGGAAATAGAATTGTTGCATATTAATATAAAAAGGTTCACATATGAACAGAATGAGATTTACAAATATATGTTACGAGTTTCACAAAAATAAAGTGAGTTCACAAATAAATTAAATTAGATTTGCAAATAAAATTATTTAAAAATATACTCACAAAAACAACTCTGTCCAGCTTTCATTTGTGAATCACATGCATTTATTTGCTGATCGCTTCTGGTCGCTACACGCGTTTGTCGATTTTGAAACAATTCTACTGTCAAGACATGCACACCAATCTACAAATAGGTGGACTCCACCCATCATCTACTCAAGCATATAAGATAACGGCTACATTACTTGGACCAATCATAACACGTTCTATCTTCAACCAATCACACTTCGTTTTACTATCAGGTTGGGACCAGAATCACAGTGCTCTCATGAGCATGGAATCAAGCACATACAGATAAGTTCCTAGGCCACAAATTCTAAGAAACACATGCCATCAGAGGAATACTGTGACTTGTTTAGTATCTTGTTAAATTTCTGAAGCTGAAAATTGCTCATTTGTGGAGTGTCCTGATCATTAGCTTTATAGCTAACCTGGCTGACTGTTTGAGTCTGATATTTTATTTATTTTTTTATTTTATTTAAGTTTCTTGACTGAAATATTTGTCAGACCCTTTACTCTTAATGTTACATGGCAGATCCAAACAGACACACTAGCAGACACTACAAATATCAGTAGGAAAAATAGTGTCTTTAAAAAACAATAATCATATTATATGATCTTAGGAGCACAAACCATAAATTAATGCCCTATATTACACAGTGTACCAGATCTGCTATGCCAATAATTTGGTTTCACATTATGTTAATATATTATAAAATATTTAAGTAATATTCCAAAGGATTTATATCTTTAGCACTTAGTGTTATGGCAGACCATTCCTTACTCACAATAAATAATTATGTTATCCCTGTAAAACAATGCATGTTTCACTTATTTACTTATTAGTATATGGGCGGTGAGATACAGGAGAATAATAATAAAAGAGTAGCGAGAATTCTGGAGAAAATGAGCTCACAAAAAGATGGAAATAGTTGTGAGACTTTTGTTCTACTGGGAAGACATCACAAAGCTCCATGGCCCAATCTAGTTTGTGTAGCATGTTTTTTTCTATACAGTAATCAAAAGCACTTGTTTTTAAAGTGTAACTGTTATTTTTTCCAATAATTTGTGCAGAATGGTCTTAACCTGACTAGCGCTGGGCACGCTTTAAGGCCCAAACGCACTTTATGCAAGTACATAAACGCATACGCACCTTGCTACGCAAGCTCGATTGCACACGTTGTTGCATTGTGAAGTCAGTGCTCAATTCATAACACAATGCAAGTAAGCGCTGCATTCTCAGCGTTGCCACAAGGGAAACTAGAGCGGATATTCTTCCTTCAATCATCAACTGCCATGGTGGTCACTGGCAGCAATTTGAGTTAAATCTTTTTTTTTATTTATATATATATACGACACTTTTTTTTTTGTCCCCAGTCCATTCAAATGAACTTGTTTTTCTCCTCGTGTCTCCCTACTCTTCAACTATCGACTCATCTACCATATCTGGGCTGCATCCGAAAACGTAGGCAGCTAACTTGTTGCCTAATAAGTTAATGGATTAACTGACAACTGTTTTGAAAGAATGGAACTCTTAAAGAAACTGGTCTTCGAACAATTTGAAAAGCACCTTATTTTCATCCTGATCCACAGTCTGGATTTAATTGTCCTTCGGTCCGGATCCGGATCAGAGTCTGCCTATTGATTACCCCTGCTCTATTGTGTACTGGCAATTTTTCTTGCATAATACCACTTCTCAGATTCTCCCAGTAAGCTGTAATATATTTATTTTTATGTAAGTAAGTGATTCAATGAGGCCAAGTTCACAAAAGTATGTTTTGCAATAAATCCAAGATGGTGGAAAATTTGTTGTGGCGGAAATAAAATTGTAGACATAAATTTTGTTCATCTTGAGCCACAGATTCCATTTAAATCAGACACATGTGTTTGTGACAAACGGTTAAAAAGTTATGGAAATTTGTCTAAAATGTTCTGTTTTGCTCACTATAGTACCACTGTCTGGCTGATCGGGGCAAGACTTTGAGCCTGATTAGCGACAATTCTGACCAAGTTTCTCTATGTCTCTATGTTCTCTATGTCTCTACGCCTTACTGTTTGGGCTTCACGATCAGTTTTAAGGCAGAAAAATTATAATAATAAAAAATCTAGAGAAGAAGAGAAATGTGGAAAAGAAGAGAAAGAGAGGTTTTTTTAATTTATTTTATAAATAAAAGTTATAGTAACTGCCTAGTACTGATTATGTTTGTGGATTAGTCAAGTGCATTCGAATGAAGCAGGTCTTGAGCTGTTTCTTCAGGTAGAGAATATAGTCATGGTTGTTTTTATCCCTAATCGGTTTTATATTACTTTTGTTATATATACAATTTTATTTTTCATTGAAAATAAAATTAGATTTTTTACAAAAAAAAAAAAAAATATTATTGAAATTTAAATTTGACATTTAGAGAAATATCTATTACGTTTACTAATCATTTCATTTCTCTAAATTTATAAGGCAACTAATTTTCTTTGACACCCTACATTCAAAACAGCTTCTACTTACTTTTACTTAAATTTGATTGGTCTTTCGAGATAACTGTCCTCATAGGCCTTGATAGAAGCTTGGACAAAGACTCTGCATGCAAAATTTGAAGTTGATTAGACCAATGGTCCAATAGTTACAGCTGGTTTAATATTATTATAGGACCTCCAAGAGGCAGAACCATGTAATTTTTTTCATGTTTCCTCATGATGACTCCATACATAACTGTACCTTAGGTGAGAATATCTAATTTCGTTCGAGAGTTATAACCGTTTAAGCATAGGTTTTAGCATAATGTTGCGAAGATTAATCGAAATTTCAAAAAACATTTTAAGAACTTTTCATAAAGGGACTCTGTTGAATATTTCTGTTCTGGATTGGTTCCAATGGGGCAAACTGCAAATTGCAAAAAACATTTTTTTGTAGATAGAAATTAATTTGTAGATAGTCATTTTGTAAGTCTTGAGGCAAGGATTCAAATGTTATAAAACACTTGATAATACGACAAGCCGTTCAGGATTTATGGCCCAAAATGCTTTTTTATATCGCCACCATCTTGCCGATCGGGCTGAAACTTTGTGCCATTGTAGACTGGGGGAGTTGAGAGTACTACCTACCCTCAAAGTTTCAATACTCTATGACTTACAGTTTGGACTGCACTATCAGTTTTAGGGCAGAGGAATGATAATAATAAAAATTCCTACAAAAACAATAGGGTTTCAGCACTCTGTGCTTGAACCCCTAATAAAAAGGAAAAACAGATAATGTTCTTTTTTCATATTTAGGCTATATTACTTTGTGTAAAAGAGAGTTCTACTTTAGATTGCCATTGTTCTCTTATGTGGATTGATATTGTCAAAGAGACTTTAGCAGACTTCTTCCTTAGATTTCATGTTAATTAATGGTAATTAAATACCTCTTTTAATGTAATTACATACTATTTTAATGAAAATAAATGCATATAATTAACAGCTTTATTTTTCATTTTAACATGTTAGTTACAATAAATATGTTAGTTAAGATAAGCCCAGAAAAAATAAAAAATAAACGAAAGATGCCAGTATCTGTAGTGGTTTCTCCGCTACTGTTGTTAAATTTTTTTCTGTAAATAATTGATAAAACAATTTTCATTTTTGTGTGATCTATCCCTTTAAGCATGTTCAATCAGAAAAACCTAGAATGTACATTGTGTGTTGGCAATTCATAAAGTAACTGTAAGGTAAGTTTCTGGACTAAGTCTCTCATGAACGTCATATCAGCCACTGGGATGATCAAATGTTTTAGAAACGGTTTCTAACTAAGCTTTTGTGTGTCTGACAAATATCAAAGTTTCAGTGGTATTAATGAGGAGCTGTGTAATGTTGTTTTCTTTGATTCTAAATATACAGGTGTCTACTGTGTACCCCTCTTTCCCCATGTGTAGGCCACACTATAAATGTCTTATCTCATTATTCTTAAGCACTCATACTAGTTTTAAAAATAAGTCATTCTGAAGGGAGATTGTAAACATAATGGTTGGTGCTAGCTTATTAAGCTGATTTTGCTCTTATATCTTGAGATTAGCTGGTTTGCAATCAAATTAGCACACTGAAATTAGAAAAGAACTGGAGAAAAGAAACAATTCTTGGTGAGTTTGAAAGAATAAATCACTCTTGGGTTAGTCTTGATTTAGCCAAATCATCAAAGCTCTGTTCCAGAACAATAGAAATTAGCCAGTCGTCCATTTCATGCAGTCTGACTTATGATAAGCACTCATTAGACCATTTTGATGCATGTCGTCAAACGATATTTGTCTCTTTATTGTTTCCAGATGACAAGAATGATTGTAAATTCCATTTTCCACAAATGCAAATATTCAAAGGCCCCTTAGAAACCAAAAAGATTGTCGTCTTGATCCCCTTATCTCTACAGTTCAACTGCAAGAGCTTCTGCATCGTCTCTGCTGAGCAGCGTTTTGGCCGATTGCCTCTTCGTAAATGTAATTGGCTTAATGTCCAATGGGCAGACTCTTCAAGCCTCTGTGCTATCAATCCAATGTGCTATGCCACTGAGTGATCTAATGTGGTGGCTTTGAATGTGGCCTTGGGGGCCCCTCCCCAACAGTGTTGGTGTGGGCTGAGTGGGAAGGCTGCTCTCTTCAGAAGAGGGAGATTTGTGTCTGGATTATAAAATGTTCTACCAAGACTCAAGCACAGCTGCCTGCTATTAGCAGCTATGACCTCTCAAAATAAGACTTCAAGAGTAATCTCCTGTTGGCTTGGCACCACCTTAAGGTATATTTTTGGTCTATGTCAGTTTTTCACATCTAATTTAACAGAAATCAGGCCTTGAGAGTCACCGTGCTCATTTTTTGTTTAGGGGTTTGACCTCCATCAAATGAGGCATATGGAAGACTTCACTGCACTGTTTTCTTTCAACTTGACACTTGAAGTATCATGTTATGTCTTCAGTGGGGTTCCTAAGTCAAAACAAAACATTGTTTAAAGGCAGACAGCCAGCTTTTCCCTCAATTTTTAGGTATCTGATTTTTTTCTTTGTGCTGTCTCAAAATAGATTGTAATCATTTTTATTCATTGGAATGAGTTTCGCCCCTCTCTCCTATAAGGTTTTCAGTCAAATTGAATATTCAGTATACGTGTTAATTATGTAATGTTGTCCCTTATGGCATGCAACATGCAATCGGTCCTGCAACTTATTTGTTTAGCTGAGGGAGACATCAGACTGGCTGTGGGGCGAGCCGGTCTTGCGTCAGACCCGGACAGAAGCAAACGAGCGTGCTGGGGGGGCGGGTGGTTCGTGGGGATTTACCCAGCGAAACCGAGCCCACTGCACTATCCAAATCGCCTTCATCGCCAGCCGCGGCGGAGGTGTGGCGCAGGGGGAAGCTGAAGTCGCTTTCTCTCGGAGGAAAGAAAGCCGCGACCGCAACGCTGCCATGGTTAAGTTCTCGCACTAAGAACATGAACCATTCATAAAACGCTGCCTGCATGTGATCGCAGCCGATCTGAAGCATAGAGATATCTGCCGCATCCAGGAACTACACAAAAGCGGAAAGATATCTTTAAAAAGACGTGTAACGCCAAAAGACGTGTAACGTGTAACGTCTCTTTTAGACGAAATATACTCATTTACAGGTCTATTTGATCTTTAAGGAAACGCTGTTGAAGTGCTCAGGGGCTTGGAGTGCAGAGAAGGGAGAAAGCTGCTGGTAATGCTGCGTAGGATTCAACTGCAATGTTCTTTGCGGCGAGTAGAATAGTAGTGGAACACCAGCTTGCTAAGCACACAACCGCTTGGCTCCGAAGAAAAAAACTGACTAAACAGATGCACGATTCCCTCCTTTTATACACGTATGTCCAGGGGAGGGACGTGAAAATTCTGTCTGCCAATTTCTCATTGGTCTTTTCTCAAGTTCAGAGGTAACCGAGCCCGCCCTTCAAGAAAGACCCCTTAGTGTCGCTTCATTCAACACAACGTTGAGTGAGCGACAGACGGAGAACTTTCCATCATTTAATAGTCTGACTATGTATGGGCCTACTTTATTTTAGCTAATAGTATTTTGAAGCTTCAATATTGTGATGTACATTGCTTGTTGTTGGTAGATTTTCACTTTAATGAACTATAAATATGGTTCATTCAGACTTTTACATTTTCAAAAATATATCTTGGGGGACACTCCTCAACCCCAATACAGTATCTTTCCTTAATCACAAGGCCTCATGCCCCTTGGATATCTAAAAATATTCAAACACAAATAGCCTACTGGACTGTTTTCATTCAGCTTTAAAACAAATAGTTGATTTTATCTTTTAATACTCATATCAATGTGCACACGATTGATGAACTCATTGAAATATTTCAATCTTTTGGTAAAAGATCCCCCCAAACCCCACTACTTTGGCTTTGTCTCTGGAACTTTGCTGGGATGGAAATGTTGAGATCGGATCTCTTGGAACTTTAACTGAATACCCCTGAACTAGAAGATTCTTCTCCTCTGGATGCCTGGAGGATGGCTATGGATAAAAGAATGTGTGATCAGGACTGTTCGGCCGCAGAGAATGGTGCATTCGTCACTCAACATAAGGAGGTCCAACTTCAACTTAACCTCCAAGGCAAGACAATAACAGATCCACACTAATAAGCTCACAGGCTATAGATGGGAAAATGTTTTTTGATATTACGTAGGCAGGAATGTGTGTGTACTCATCAGAGGATACAAATGGTATGTACGCTCTGCTGGATCAATACATCATTAAACAGGAATTTTAATGGATTTCTGTATTCAAAGGAACTCCTTTGATCCTCTCACTTAAAAGGCACCTACAGCTTTGCAATTAACAATAACAGCGTTTTCAAAGCATTTCAGTTGTGAGTTAAAGGTAAAGTGTTTAATTCTTTCAATCTTAAAATACTTTCTCCTATGCCACATTAATATAGTAGAGACAACTATAAGTCAGTAAATTCCCCTGAAAAGTGTAAACACGCACTGCGGCACTATCAAAACAGTGCTAGTGTTAAGCTAAGCTAGCAGCTACTCCACGGAAAAAGAGTAAGTAGCTCTTTACACTACAAGTGACAAAAGAACTACAAAGAGAACTTATTAAAAGAGTGATTCATTCGTGAATCAGGAATCAATAGTTCTGATTGTTAGCAGCCAACAGAAAATATCAGACACAAGATTAGATTAAGAAAATGTGAAGTTTCTTAACGCTACCCACTACTGAAAAGGTAGATCATTTTAAAACTAGAAACATCGCTACTGTGATTTCTTTGTTAAATTAATAGCTTCACTATTTGTAGCAAGGAAACTACCCAACATAACAAAATTGGCTTGACATAAGCTGTGATTTTGAGGGCAAGCCTACCTGTTAGAATACACCTGTATCATTACTTTTGCAATTGTGTTTAGAGATGCTGATGTTGCAGAAATGACACAATTCACCTTTAGGTAATGAAACTAAATGTCTGCAGTCATTGTCCTTGTATAGTCCCACTTTTATATGAATGTTTTGGGCAAGGCAGTGGATAAGCATTTCTTTTCTGCTACAAAAAAACAAGCAAAATAAAAAACATAATTTTTTTAATGATACTGTCTGGATTCCCTGCTTGCCTAAGTGACCCAACCATGACATTAAGAGCCTGAAAAAATAAGCTGTCTTCTTGAATAAGGCCAAGTTCTGCTTTTTCTATCCAAGCTTATTCTTTTTTTCACAGCTTCACGTTCATACAGGAAAGACAATATAAAAGTGATTCTTCTAAAAGTAATTGTATATCTAACACATAACCACAACAATATAGAGTATTTACAGTTGTTCTCTGTATTGCTGATTGCATATTTAACATTCATGGTGTTTATTAGTTGAAGTGACAACAGTACTGATCATATTTGTTTTCTATATTGCACTGATTGTGGTAGAAGTTGTCTCTAAAAAAATAAACCAAACAATTACTGTTACACCCATAATTTCAACCTAGCCTCAAAGAACGTTTTATCAGGAAGACCCGCAGACTGAGTTTAATAAATATGACATTTATTTGATGAATATAAAACAGAAATGTAATGTCTCTCTTTGGAGTAAGCCCCGTATAACGGTCCGAATTTGTAGTACTTGGAACCGTCATATCCTGCCAGAGATTTGAGGCAGGGGTGAGGAGCCTACCCCCGGAAGGGGGTAGCCACAGGATGGGACCCAACTGGTGGTGGTGGTGGAGGTTGCCGTGTTAGTGCACTGAAACAGCAATGTGATAGATTGTGAGCAGACTTATAAAGTAACGGCTTACATGTGATTGGCTAGTGGTTACCTAGCTAATGGTGTAATGATGTACACCTGCTAGTCTTCCTGCTAGAACTACGCTGCGCTTACATTTACTATAACTACATTTTTGCAAACTGATTTTTACCTGACACTTTCTACATTATGCTGCAGTTTCCTTAACACTAGAAGCACAACAACAACTGTGTATTTTATTCACTGTCACACAAATCACAGTTAAGCAGTTTATGACTTTATAAACACATATTTTTCACTCTATTACTCCATGCTATGTTATTGTATCTAAACACTTTTACTCTTAACTCATCTTAACTAATTTTAATGCTTAAATTACAGACCCACCTACATTTAAACAAGTATTCCAATGTGATGAACTTGTGCTGTAGAGTGTTGGACATAAGAGACTGAGCCTCGAGCCCAGCCAAGGATGCTTGAAACGAAAGTGAAAGTGAAGCAAAAGCGTCATAGAAGCCAAACAAAATGATATGGTTGGTTCAGTAAATGTGCTTTAAATGTCAAATTTCTTTTAAAACATATCGGTTAGGTTTAGGTCTAGGTTGAAGGTGCACTCAGTACATTTTTGTTGTCTTGGACTTACACTGACACCTAGCGGAGTGAATGCATCATTCAAACTCGATAGCTTTCAGTTACAGATGCCATTGTAGAAATTCCTAATTCACAGTCAGCCAGGATTCATTAAATCCCTAAGTGAAAGCGTATTCAGTCATGTAATCCTAACATGGCAGTGCCCATGAGAGGTCATTCTCCATGTAGAATAAAATGACCTTTATTAGGTTACTGATATGAATTAATTCTTCATCTCATGTGAGTGGTCATGATTTTAGACATTTGTTTCAAAAGTACAATTAATTTCTTTAGAAGTAAAACTTTATAAATGAGGAAAAAATTAATGAGTGCACCTTTAAGGGTCATTTCTCATTTATCTTTTAGGACACTATTGATTAGGTTTAGGCTAAAGTTTTAGGTTAGGGAGGTACATTTTACTCATTGAAACATCCATCTAATATTCACCTTAAAGCCCTTGACTGATTACATAATTTCACTTGATTTTGGCACCCCCTACTGGGCATTTCACTGGGAAACTGCAGGCAAACATGGAATGAAGAGAGTCCTTTTTTATGTTGTTGTTGTTGTTGCAAAAATGGTCCCATTGTCAAATGAATTTCATGAGACTAGGCTTCCTAATTTATAGACTATATATAATGTATAAAATAATTACTCTACAGATATTGTTTACAATAAAAATGAATAGTAACTCATCTACTATATACATGTACAGCATGTGTGATCTGAGCTAAAGAAGCACAATTTATGATATAACTTTTCTGAGATTTTACTGCTGATTTAAAGTAATTAGTTTGATCGTAACCTCTTTGTTTGATGAACAACCATTTTAGAGATTTCTGTCTATCCCAATTCAAGTAGAAATCAGCTGTACTTTCATGCTGCTTGTATCCATAGAAAATAGCTGCCCGGGCGCATTCCCAAGATGGTCGCTGAGTGAACTGATTTGCCTTGAAAGGGACTTTGGTAGGTCTGCCCCCTAATAGTCGTCCAAACATTAGTCAATGAGAAGAGTCTTGGTCGACCAAGTTTTGACTGGTTACAGAAAAAAAAAATGACAAACCGACACTGCGGCTCGCTTCGTGCGTGTTTGTAAAATGTATATTTTTTATTATTTTTAATGTAGAACAATGATAGCATTGTTACTTATTCTTTCTCATCCCTGGAACTCAAACCATTTTCTGATGCTCACCAAAAAATATATTTTTAAGTAATTAAATTAATATCATAAACATGCGACAACTAGTCAACTAATGGATTAAATTAACAACTACTAGTCGAATCGGAAAATCTTTGGTCGGGGGCAGCCCTAGACTTTGGTTCTACTCAACTCTGAATATGGCTATGTTTACATGTCGATCTCAATGAGCTTTTGCTCATATCATTTATTTTTTTCATCTGTCTTCATCCATCAAAATCTCTGTCTCTCACGCTATCGTTTTCAAATGAACAGTGTGTTGGTCTGCCTCTTAGCCCTGTCCACATTGTTATTTTTGCATAGAGAAGGGCATATCTCAAAAAACTATGCATAAATCACAGTGACTTTCAGGCAGACAAACAGGGACTGAGAGCCCGAGGGCTTGGCCCATTCAGAGCTATCTTTGGACAACAAGCCACTCCCCTGACTGGAGCTAGTGTTACTGTAGCATAGAAAACAACAGCACATCCACAGATGTGAAGTCCATGGAATATTCCACTTTTCGCTTATGAACATAATCAACACACAAACGGTTAATGGATGAACATAAAAAAACTGTGAATCAGTTGCACAGACTGTCATCCTGAAGTAACCCCAAGTTATAAGCCATTCTCAATGGTACAAATGTGATCAAGATTTCAGAAATGTCTACAGTTCATATACATTCAGAAACCTAATATTAAACCTATTCAATTTTAAAAGAGGTCTCTTACTGGTGCATTAGTTGGATTGTAGATGCTACAGTATGTCATTTCAGGTTTTGAGAACAAAAGTATTGTCAGGTGGTCTTAACATCCCCGAAAGTAAACACCACATATGTAGATCAATTTTAAAGCTGAGCTTGTGTTTATTTTCCTTACCCCTGCCAAGAGAATTGTGGTTGTTAAAGAATATAAATATGTTCTTTCAACAAATGCATTAGCGATCCACTGCTTTCACACAATTTCACTCTGTAACTCAGTTGAGAAAAGAACAGTCAAGATGACAGTTATTGACATTTAGTTGTAATAATTGTGATGATGATCAAGTAAAAGAATTTTATAAGTGTGCTTAAGAACTTTCTCAGAAGTCAGCAATATTGTGATCAAATGCACTGTATAGCCCTGGTATATTCCCATTCACAGGAGGCTAACAGAACTAACAATGAATACTTGTGTAAAGTGAGTGCCTCAGGCAATAACCATTTCCTCCACCTAAAATGATGTTGCCATTTTAAAGGGCCCTTTTGAGCACAGCTTCAATTTATTCATGCTTCGAAGGACTACAATATTAATGTTGCTCTAGGTAAGCCCCGCAATGTTCAACCAGAAAGCCAATGATAACAGAAAGACAAATGCAAGTTAAGGAAATTGCTGAAAATGTGTCGCCTGAACTTGCACTAATTTCCTTTGCTAAATTAGGGGGTTGTAAATTAATGTTTGGGATTTGAAGTAAATTGCCACTATACTTCATCATCATTAATACGTGAAAAGTGGGAAGTTAGAAAATGAACATTTTCTAGACAGGAACCAGTTGAAGTGTGTTGTCAGATATTTAGTTATAAATGATGGAGTTAAGATGGAAGCAGAAGTCCTGAAATGTGATATTTGAATCAGAACTTTGGACAAGTATGATAAAATATCAAGATCGATGCACAACACAGATTTTTGTTCAGAGCATAACTAAATGAAGGTTACCCTGTGTGGATAAGAGAGAGGATAGAAGGTGAAGTGTTATTTATATGCCACTAGTGTCACCAAATTGAATTGCAAACATAAGGGTTAAATTCTATATTGACACAAGACCAAACTACTCTTACTGTCATTTTCGAAAGAGTAGTATGATAGTATGCAACTACAAATTTAGCCAATTTACTGTAAACGGTACAACTTCAGGATTGGGTTTATAAAAATAAATAAATACAATTATTATAAGTATTATTATAAATATTTTGATATTGAATATATATATATATATATATATATATATATATATATATATATATATATATATATATATATTTATTTATTTATTTATTTATTTTTTTTAAGCTATATGACACGAGCAAGAGTGCAATATGGCCCTTCATCAGCAATGCTGTGATTCATAGGTAATGAATGAGTGCCATAGGTAATTACAACAGTGCTGATGTAGGGCCATATAGCATGATTGCGAGTGTGATATTGCTTATATACAACAGTTCAATGAAAAAATAATGTTTAAAAAATTAGGAAAAACTGAGTACGGTCACAAAAAATGCATTTGATTATGGAACTACTTTCTCACGTGACGGATCAGAACCTGCTGTTGTTAGTTCAAACCAAATGATGCATCCAAGCCTCTCAAAAACATCACACTTCAGAAATATTATTATCACAACTAGCAAGCTGTCTCTAACATGTTATTGGAGAAACAAGGATGTGTGTGTGTGTGTGTGTGTGTGTGTGTGTGTGTGAGAGAGAGAGAGAGAGAGAGAGAGAGAGAGAGAGAGAGAGAGCGTGTATTTATCATTTTGAGGGGAACAAATGTCCCCATATGGATGGTTAAACCCAAAATTTTTGACATTGTGGGGACAATTTGTCGGTCCCCATGAGGAAAAACGCTTATAAATAATACTAAATTATGATTTTTGAAAATGTAAAAATGCAGAAAGTTTTCTGTGAGGGTTAGGTTTAGGGGATAGAATATAAAGTTTTTTACAGTATAAAAACTATTATGTCTTTGGAAAGTTCCCATAAACATGGAAACCCAACGTGTGTGTGAGAGAGACAGAGAGAGAAATCTGGAGCATGTGCGATCACCTGTTGATGATGATGTATTCTGTTGTTTAGCTCTCTGAAGATAATGTAATTTTGGTGAAATTTCTGAAGATGAAGTAATTTTGGTGAAATTCATCCTATTTTCTCAGTGGAAAAATAGCCATCCAAATACATTTAATAAAAAATATTTGTCAAACTTAACTATAGTTTTGCCCAATCACTGTCATTCGCAGATATGGCCTAACAGTTAAGGGCTATTCATACAGAACACGTTTTTGCATCTGTCTATGCTGTTTCTCGGTTATTTTTTTGTGTAAACGCTGGACTTGAGGGACTGCATGTTTTTTCAGCATTTTTTTAACCTGCTCTTTTAAAACCTGCCTTTTTAAAACTGTTTATCTTTACTGTTACTATACTGTTAGGAGTGTTGCTTGCCAATGATGCTTAAATAAAATAGAGGCTATTTCAACAAATGTCCTTGTTTGGAGAAGAAATTATAAATAGATTGTTTGATTCCAAACTTCAGGTCAGGTACATGCTTCAAATTTGACATTATTGGTTGTGTCACACGGCCTCAACTTAATGCCTGAGTAGACCTCTAATGTAAGCACCTTTACCAGTGTTCTTACGGACTTTTCCAGTGTGCGCAAGTGTTGTGTGCATGACTGTTTATGTTTTGACATGTAAACTGTTTGCAATATCAGATTTTTTTGTTTGTTTATTTTGCTAGTTATCAGCATACAGGTAAGCATGTAGATGCACTCAATGATTAACAGGTTTCCTGAACAATATACTTGTCTGTTGTTGGTTGGAAAAACGTATAGCCCTGCCCAAACTCAAGCCATTGGTTGAGCCGTTGTTGCTATGTCAGGCTGGATGGGATTTTTTTTAAACACAGAAATATTTGTATAGCACCACAGTGTTTACACTGTACAGTGAAATTTACCAACAGTAGTTGGTTTGCTTGTGTCTTCATTTTTAGCTGGGATAGAAAAAAGGATTATTACTTTGGAAACAAATACACACATCACCTTTAAAGAAACCTATTATGGGAAAATTATGCAACGGTCCTTGGCAAAGTGTATTGAAATGTGTGTATGTGTATATACTGTAAGAGGACCATTTGAAACCATTTTTGTAGGTATTGTGAGTGTTCATAAAATAGAGTGTGAACAATTTGGAGAGAGTGAGTTCAGATAATGAACAGATTATAGCAGAACTTTCTCCACCTTTTGGAAAACTCGTCTTGACATTGACAGATACCTTAGGATGAATATTATGACATTTTTTGCCTGTAGCGGCCATTGAACTTGAAATGTCAGACTACCCTCCTCCAACCCCCTCCCAGCTCCCATGCTTCCTGGTGTGTCTCTATGAAAAAAGATAAATCACTATACTGTCTGTATCTTATCACACAGCTCCTCCTATGGGTCATTAATCTCAACATAATATTAAAGTTGATTGCGGCATAATCGCACCTGCATTCAGATTAATGTGTCAAGAGGTCAAGGTCTGAGATTTTAACTTAAACACAAATTATTTGAAAAGAAAAGGCTATTCTATTTAGTTATCCATCATAATATAAAAAGACACTTTGACCTTTTATAGATTATGACAAATGACTTGCATAGGAACATTTATTTGCGCAGTTCTCCTCTACTAACAGAGCAACTGTCCCTGCTGTGGATCAATTAACCTTTGCCTCATCATTAGCTACACACTGAAGTTCACAGTTATAAGGTGAGGTCTGTATACTGTCCCACATTGGTCATGAACGGGGCCGGTTCTAGGCTTGAGTCATTAAGCCTTGAATCTTTCCCACTCAATCAAACATTTGGGAAACAGTTTTAAATAAAAAATTTTTTTAAAAAATCCCAATGTGTGCATTGGTAAGCAATATAGGACAGGCTGTGTGTTGCAAAAATATAGACTGGCTATAGACTGCACAACCAATCACAAAAGAGCACCAGAAATGTGCAGTGTTTTTCTATCTTTCTATTCTATCTAAACAACGACACTCTTAAGAGACATTACGCAAGCAAGAACAGTAATAAGAGATATTTTTTGTGCAATGCACAGGTTTAAGTGCACATATAGAAGCCTGGTGCTGTCTCAGTGTGCAGTGACCATGTGGCTACTGTTAATGCACCACAGGCTCCCTCTTAGCAAATCTCTCCCTCCACATCAGCTTCCCAAAATCACACTGCGGGTGTTTTGTGAAGTTCTGGACCTGAATTATAAAGTAGAGGTCTGTGCGGGATGGATTTTTCAGACCTGCTCCACAGAGATTCTATCCCGCTCCCGCAAAAATATATGTAATATTTTGTCCCGCTCCCGTCTGCAACTTTCACATTTTGTCCCGCTCCCGACAGCAAAAGCCTGCAGGTAGTAGTCTGCACAAATTTATTCTGTTCCTTCTATCATAGCCTATTTTTATTACAATTCCCATCTGGGGGAAAAAAAAAAAGAGAGAGAGAGAGAGAGAAGTTTTGTTAACACTAACATTGCGAAATGTCTGATTGACCTTTGGTTGCTTTCAATGATTTGTTTGTACCTTTCTTTAATGAAGTTTTAACATCCATAGCACTGGGATTTTCTGCTGCATAGAGCACAAGGAAGAATTTGTATGAATCAACCCTGCGCCTGTAAATCGTAATTATTAGTGGTTCAAATGAGTAAACTAATTAAGTGCGTATATACAATGATTATCAATATATTTTTAATATGAGGAAAAATTGTCAAATATAGTTATATTGGGTCTTGAGATCTTGACAATTGTGTCATGCCAATTAAAGACTTCAAATTAGTAGTCTGAGTAACCCCTCCCCCATCCCAAATGCCCACCTATGATATCCCTCAGCCCACCCTAGCATAGCTGTCAAAATCCAGGCCTGGTCGTGAAGCAGGCGATATCCCTGAATGCCCAATGCCAACTTTTCCCAGAACAGGGCAGGAAATGAACAGTGCGTTTCAGATTAGTTCACAGTCAGTAGCCTGTCTGCCACAAGCCTCATCTAACTGCGGCTAACTCATACCTGTGGCTCGAAAGAGAAGCCTGGGTGACAGTACAAGAGAAGGACAGACTGTCCTATTAGAGAGAAAGAAGAGAAAAGTGGGAGTGAATGCACGAGTCAATGAAAAAGTGTGAAGAGGAGACATGGCAGGTTGAAGATGGTCCCATTGCTCTTAAAGTTCCCAGGAGAGAACCGATTATTATTCTCTCAAGAGACACACGCTATAGAAAACATGCTTAAAACTCCCATATGTACCTTGCCTTTCCTTTTATCACTCTGCATCAGATAAACAATGATTGATTATGAGCCAACATAACGTGACGCCAGTGGTGTTGTCAGAAAAAGTATGACAGGTTTGCATGGTAAGAGGGGACCCCATATTACGCTGGCAACGATGATGTGGTAAATTTCAAAGATGCGGATGAAGGGAAGCTGAAGGCGAGAGTGAGAATATGTCTGGACATTTTCATGCGAACCATGTTCTTAAAAGTTAGCCTCCAAGAACTGTGAAGGGCACGAATCCGTGAAAAAGGACATGCCTTTGGGGTTTTCATTATGGAAATGGGAAATTCCACTCCAGGGATTTAGTAATGGGGACCAAATTTGGAGGTCTGATTGGCAGCTGTCATCAATAGATACATTGTCAGAGAGTTATAAAAGGAAACGGCTAGCATGAGGAGGTGAGGGATGGCGCATGGCAAAATAAGGTGACCCAAAGGATCAGGGGATCGCATAAGGAAACTGAAACTGGCGGGAGGAAGGAAGGAAGAAATTGGGAACTAATAATCTGTCTAATTTATAGAGAGTCAGGGAAGCTTGCGTCTTGGGGGAATTGAGCACGATGCTAGAAAATATGAGTAATGTAGAGGGGCATTTTTTTCCTCCATTGGAGAGGGAATGCCCAGCTTGTGAGAAAACTTGTTTAAATGTTCAGAGTGGAGCTGTGAGTGGCACAGTAATAGAGGAGCAGAGAATCGGAATGGGTGCGTACAGACGGGAGCTTAAAATATTGGAAGGATCCAGAACCAAATGCTCTATTGAAATTAATATTGCCACTTGAATTTTATATCGATTCAGATGAGGTTTATGATGAACAGTCAACATTGGTAGAAGAAAGTGTAAAACCCTTAAACCATCCTCTAAATGCATTTGATGAAGATGATTGAGAATTTAGCGTATTTCTGATAGGGATCAGCTGCTGCCTGATTTTTGACAGACTTGGCGAGGAGCACGCCTTCCAGCACGGGTCCTGCATTCCAGTTGTAGATGCGGTGGCTCGACTGAGGGAGGTCTCCTATATGACTGAGTATATGGCTGTAAATGAGGCAGAACTCCTGTGAAAGCTTGGAAAATTATTAACAATTTTTTTCTGCTATTGCCTGTAGGCTACACAAGAAGTGATCTCCAGGACTACGGGGAGTCTCATTGCTCTCTTCCATTAACTGCTTGCCATTCCTGTCATTTCACTCATAGTGTGCCAACATCAGATTTACATCAGAAGGTCTCTTGTAGACTATTAAAGCCACACTTATGGAGAGATGTGAATGTACAGACTCCAACTGCTACTAACCATTTGGATGGTCAGGACATAATTTTGACAATGGTCTTTATTTATGGTTTTCCAGTCTCTTTCACCATGTAGATGCTGTCCATCTCTATTCCTTCTGTCGTTCCTCATTACTATTTCCAGTGCTTTCTTGTCTGCACACATGTGTCAAAAAATACAAAAAGATATGAAGAACATTAATCAAGATTATGATGGTAATGGGTAGATGTTAGGTGACAGTCTGGGTGGAGAAGCTGTCAGGCTAAATGTGGTTGTATCATTAATAGATGGTTGCTCAAAGTCCCTATTTCAAGCATTAACTTTAAGCAGTGGTTAGCAAATTGCTTTGCGTCAGGACCCAGATTTTACTTATTACACAGCTACTTGTGATCTGAGAAGAAATAAAGAAGGCTATTTAGATGAGCAGTCTGATACGTTGACATGCAGTTACTCAGAAATATCAGACAACTAGATGGCGCCATTTACCAATCAATATTGAGTATTCCAGAGAGCTGTGTAATAAGCCTATAGATTTTGCTGTCCTAACATTGTATGACATGGTTAGTTGTATTTAGCATGTTTTTTTTTTTTTTTCCTGCTCTCAGAACAGACCTGCAACCCATTTTTCAATACATGGATTAGTGTAAATTAGTACCACTGCCAAAACGGTCTTGCATCGCAGGATGTAGTTAATGTATAGCCACCTACACCACACAGGTTCAAGCAGTTGCTGCCAGTGCTGTATGTTGATCAATGTGCGAAAATGGGAGGGAAAGTAAAAACAGATGGTGAAAGGCCACTGCCATTCCTTTTCGCTGACTGCCAGTATCACTATCATCGCAGCGCTCTGCTAAATTAAAACAACCACCATCCCATTGATTCCATCTCTGACAGGGGCCATACATCACCTGAGAGGAGAGGAGATTTTTGGGTTAACTACTCCATATGGAAAAATGTGAAGGAGACATCCGTATAAAAACACCTACCAGGGTGAAAGTGTAAAAAAGAAGGGAAATTCAGATGGTAAATAGAAATCTGATTAACACCTTGATTGAACAGGGTGCTTGCCTTCTTCTCATCCTTCTTATTCTCCATCTCAGTATGGATGATGTGGGGCTCCCATGGGAAAGGATGCATTTGAGCTGATTGCCTGGCTAATGACTGACTGATTTGCTCCAATCACAGGGCCCTGTAGCCAGATTCTTTGATTTGACACAATCAACTCAAATGGACCAGTGGAGTATTCTAAGGCTCTGAATCCATCATTATATTTCAGCAAGCAACCCAGATGAAAACCGCCCACCTATTATGGATGGGAGACTCAACTAATCTTATTCAATGATTCTTGCAGGCACTATTTGATTTTAAAACGATTCTTGGTTCAAGATGTTAAAGTTAAAGATTATGTGTATAATTTTTTTGTCTACCATATATTAACTAACTTTAATTAATAATAGAGGTTAAGGTGGAGTTGGGATGGTGGAGGAATTGCCAGAAGAATTTCCATGCTAATGTGGTAAGCAGTCATTTATACATCCTTGTGTTGTCATTGACAGGACTAGATAACAAGCTCTTCCCACAGCATAATGCAAAAGCAATAGTCTTTTTTTCTTTTCTTTTCTTTTTTTTTTTTACAGTAATAAATGCGGGTGTGAGGGATAGACTTAAAGTATCTTTAATGGCATTCACTGTATAAATCTCTTAGATCACATCTAATATTCCACAAATCGTGTTTTCTGAAGTTTTTTGTCTAATGAAATTTTTATTTGAAAAGTGTTTTTTTTTTTTTATGTTTCTTTAGCAGAATGATCCAAAACTTTTAAACAACAGTACGAACTATTGAAGAGATTCTTAATCAGTATTACCAATTAACGGATTGGTTTAATCCGAACTACGAGATATCATGACAACGGTTGTCCTATCTTACTGTTACAACAATACAACATAGCTGTGTTTACCGCAAGCGGATCACATTATGTGAGTAGACATGAGGTGCTGCATAGTAGAGCTGCAGATGCAGTCATTTTACTGCAGTAGTCCGTATCCCCACTGTAGAATACAGTGAGCAGCAATCTAGATGGATACCAGCATCTTTTGTTAAACACACCAGAGAAAATGAGAATGAAGCAAAGTGAAACAATTGTTGGATTATACATGCAGAAGGATTGAAACAACATAATTTGAATCTAGGACTTTCAACCTTTGCAATCCTGAAATTCTTCACCGTCATAAATCAAATGGCCCAGGCATCCTCATCGGTCAGAAAGGCCCCTCTACAGCCTGACCTCCTGATTTTCCACACAGAGTTAAAGCAGACTTCTCTTGAACGGTTTCCAAAAGACCATCAGATTTGCACGACTCGAATACTAAAACATTTCATCTTAATCCAGGAACATTTTACACAAAGTCACAATACTTTACACATTTAGCCCTCTAAAATGTGCAGAATGCATTTAAATCCACAGTTAATACAATGCCTAGTCTTGCTAGGCATTCTGACAATTGCTTTGAACTGTATTTAACTGACTAAAATTAACTAAAATTAATGATTATAGCCTGATGTACCTCTTTAAAATGTGTGTAATGTTTCATCCATGTTGTATAACCCATGAATTAACCAGTATTATTTTGTAACCCGGGATTTTCATGTTTGTTACCTACACGTATATCATCCATGAAAAAAAATAATGTTTAGCATGTAAGCGTTCACTGGCGTATGCAGAGAAAGCTGATGACAACGAATATAATGTCTCTTGTACCATTCTCAAGAAATAAAAGTTCATGATTAAATATGCACTATTTTTGAGCAGGGCATTTGTAAGACTCTGGAACAAAGGACCATAAATCAACTGTCGGAAAAGACAGCCCAGTTGACAAAAGTCGCTTCTGATTGGTGCAGGACACCTTTGGGGATGCAGCCAATTTCAGTTAAAATATTTCCAAACAGGAAGAACACGCTCTCTTGTCTCTTCTCTCTTGAGGCTCTTTGCTCTTCCTCTCTTCTGCCTGCATGTGCTTCGTCTGGTCTCTCAACTGACTGCTAGGTCTATGCCATGTGAGGCCCAAGGGAGCTTGGGACTTGACGTGGCATAGACTTGTCATTCTCTACGGTTCACACACCCATGAGAAGGCCTCGCTTCAATGCCAAAATCATCATTCATACAGACAATAACTTCGACCATACTGAGATCAAAAACATAGATGGAATTAACTTTCGACTAAGTGCCAAGAACCAAACAACACAAAGAATGCAAGGAAACATCACAAAGACACGCAAGTACATCTCCAATATTATGCTCAAAGTGCTGGTGTATTAATTAAATAATCTGGGTTATCCGATAGCAAATCGATGTAGACTCAAAGAAGGATAAATGATTCTTAAGGTATTGTCAACAGACTCCATAATGTTCAATATTCTTCTGTCACTATTTTCACCAACCTGTCTCATGTATATATGTGTTAGATTAAATTTATGTTTAGAATAGTAATAAAGTTTGGTCTGTGTTCAAAGACGAAATGACTGTGGTATATTTTGATAAATAATCTCATCCCTGTTTCTAAAAGATTTCGCTTCAATACTGTACCTAAATACGTGTGATATTATTTTCAATAAGCCATGAGAATAATATCACTTCAATAAGTGAATAATTAATTCACTTGTTAAAGCTAATTCCTTACAGTAAAAATGGAGCAATTTTAATGGTAGAGAATCTATTAAGACAAATAATCTAGTTATTTGTTATGTATCTAATTTATAATGGTTGTCGAATGCGACTGATTCCGTTATACATTTCATTACCTAATAAGGTACAATGAGAACAGTTTAATTTAGTTCATGAAATGAACCAAATGAAATGGTGGACTGATGCAAAATGCAAGAAAATAAATTGGTGGATCTACTTAAGGGGACCACCCGGCAGTACCTCCATCTCTTCACTACCACCCTCGGTGACTGCACCTGTACCTCCTCCCAATACTACAGTGGTAAGAAGTGACCACCTTAAGTTAACATTTCCCACCTTTGGAAGACCATCAGATGACCCAGACCTTTTGCTATATGCTTGATGCATCAACCAAGGGTTGCAATGCTAGAAAATCTTGACAGTGAATCAAATATAACAAAGGGTCTGGGTCATCTGATGGTCTTCCAAAGGTGGGAAATGTTAATTTAAGGTGGTCACTTCTTACAATTGTAGTATTAGGAGGAGGTGCAGGTGCAGTCACCGAGGGTGGTAGTGAAGAGAGGGAGGTAGTGTCGGGTGGTGGTGTATTCTCCCCTTAAGTAGATCCACCAATTTATATTCTGGCTTGCTGGGCACTTTCTGAACTGTACTGTATGGAACTGCCCATGACTGGTAGGAAGTTGCCAGATCGTCCATAACAACATGGGGTGAGTTTGAATCTGCTTTTCTCTCTGCCTTCCTATCTGAGGATTATGAAGATGAGCTGGCTAAGCGATTAAGAACTAGAATCCAGGGAGAGAAGGAATCCATCAGGGATTTTGCATTCTCGTATCGAGCTCTCTGCAGAAGGTGGAAGCCTGCCCTAACAGAAAGGGACATGGTAAAAATTATTAAATCCTTAAAAATATCAAGCCCTACCTTGCCAGCCAGTTAAGCAGTCGAGTAAGCACTGTCTAGGAGCTAGTGAAGTTGAGTCATCAGCTTATGCGCATCAAACACAGTATGAGGGACATAGGTGCATTAAACCAACTACAATGCCACAAAGACCGATCTCTAGCCAACCCATGGAGAAGCCTCAACTACAGTGCTGATGGTGTAAAGGTTACCATTCACCTGGAAATTGCCCTCAGTTTACACCTGCTTCTTCCAACAAGCCATTTGATCAGCATTCTCCCACCAATAGAAATCGTTCCTTCCAACCTTTAAAATCTGCCTCGCCAGCCAGCTACTCCTTCCAGTGACACGGTGTCTGCAACAACTACAGCCTGGTCATCTTTGATCTTGGAAGAGAACACCATCACTGGTTCCAATACCTCAAATCAGCCAACTGCTGTACCACAACAATTAGTGATACCCATCACTATAGGCACCTGGAGAGGGAAAGCCATTTTAGATACAGGTGGAAGTTACATCCTCATCCATGAGAGCCTTTGGACAGAACTTAACCCACAAGACAACCTTCACCCTTGGACCCTCGGCCCCCTATATCTAGCAAAGGGCGAGGCTGAAGTTCCATTACTCTCCACTATAGGATTTTCCCTGTTTGGGCTTCTGTCCTCACCTCCAAAGCCCTCGCCTATGCATTGATCCTGGTGTTGGACTTCACCTTCTTCAGTGGACTGCAGATTAATGTGACAGACAGGAAAAAATCCTTCAGGTCTGACCCTGATGAAGACTACCCTTTCCAACCTGGCCAGGCAAGTGTACTTGTGGTAAAACCACCACACCTGAAAAAGAGACAACATCTGAAGAGTGTTAATCAAAGCATCTCGCTACTCAGTTCCATACCTCCACCACAACAACCATTGCTATCACGACCATTTCACAACCTGGTTGAACAAGCATTAATTGACATTGCTGTGAATGGTGCTCACTTACCATCTGATGGAAAACAACAACTACAGCAAATCTTGGAGTCCAATTCTCAGGTGTGTACCCTCCATCCTGGACGGACAGATGTTCTCCAACACCACCTTTATATCACACATCCAGTGCCCATTAATCAGTGACCTTATCACCTTCAGTCCTTCTAAACAAGCTTTTGTGAGAGAGCAGCTTGAGGAGATGTTGAAGACGGGTATCATGGAACCATCTTACTCTACCTGGGCCTCCCCTGTTGTCCTAATTAAAAAAAAAAGATGGGAAAATGAGATTTTGTGTGGATTACTGAAAGATAAAGCTATAACAGAGAGTGATGCATATCCTCTCCCTGACATCACATAGATTCTTAAATCCCTCTCTGGTGCAACCATCTTTACTACCATCGACATCAACAGTGGCTACTGACAGGTGACAATGGATCCAGATAGCAAACCCACGACTGCCTTTATCACTCCGTCAGTGTTATCTCAGTTTAGAGTCATGCCTTTTGGGTTAAAAAATGCCCCAGCGACTTTTCAGGGACTGATGGAGACAGTTTTGGGAGAATTACGAGGTATCATATGCCTTGTCAATATTGATGAAATTATTGTGTACTAACCATCTATGGACCAGCATTTCCTCAATCTCCAAACTATTCTCCATCAATTGCAGACAGCAGGCTTTACTATCAACCTAAAGAAGAGAAAGTTTTGTCTTCAGGAGTTGACATTCCTCGGTCATGTGGTGAACATTCATGGTATTTCCACAGGTCTGAGTAAGGTAGAAGCCATACGTGCATACCCTGTACCTTGTAACTTCAAAGAGGTTCAGCGCTTCCTCGGACTCGCCAGGTGGTACCACCGGTTTGTACCAGATTTCTCGAGGATTGCTGAGCCCATCAATGCCTTGAAAAAAAATGGACGTGCATTTCATTGGTCACCCCAATATCAACAAGCTTTTGAACAACTAAAAGCATGCCTCAGCTCACCTCCCATTCTTGGACATCCCAACCTTGAACTTCCATTCATTGAATATACAGATGCCAGCAACACTGGATAGATGTTGTGTTGACGCTGCGGATGGATTAGAGCTCAGAACAGGTGATTGCCTATGCTAGTAGAACCCTGAGAAGTGCCGAAACAAATTACTCTGTGACCGAGAAAGAATACCTTACCGTATAATAAAGCAGCTGGGACCACTAAATTATCAAGTGGCATTGGAGTCCACCGGGGATGATGTTCGCACAGTGAGTAATTTGAAACCATGTTTCCCCATAGCCAAGGAGTTGGAGGTCTATGAGAAGAAATGGCTCCTTGAAATATTCCAAGAATCCCCATTGAGGATGAAGAGTTCTTGGGATTTTAATCCACAAATTCCTATCTTACAACCTTGGGTTGCTTTCTCCAGAGGGGGAGATTGTGGCAGTACGGAAAACGTACAAGGTCTTGATGCCGCATGGCCGAATGGAGGAGGGAAATCCATTTTCTTATTATCCGCAAGCGAGGAAATGTGTGTGTATAGGGTGGGGCTGTTGGAGAAGAGAAAAAAAAAGAAGTAGAAGAAAGGAGCAGGTTACCTGAGATGAAAGAGACACCGCCTAGTCAGTGAGACATCGCTGTGTTTGGGCCTGGGTGGATCGCTAGAGTGAGCTTGAGTTTCCAGGACGATCGATTGAGTGTTGCAGGCTGCACCAATGGAGGCCAGCTGCAGAGCAAAGCAAGTCTTTGGTGCTGACGAGAGCGAGCGAGTTCACCAGGTGAATTCCTGTTTTACAGCCTTTAAACGTCTTTCTTTCCAAAACTTTCCTCCCTGCCATTATTGGCCAGCACTCATCTCACATACACATACACATACACACACACACACACAAACAAACACACACACACACACACACACACACACCCTTTTGCCACACACAAACCTCTGCAAAAATTCACGCACCCACTTTCATGAAGCACTTTGATCATGCTGTTTGGTGGGATTCAATGCACAAAATCAATTGTTTAATAATGTTTAAATTGTGATAAGAATTCACTATTTAATGTTCTTTTTTTGTTTGTTTGTTCTATTTTTGTCTTTCCATCTCATTACTTCTTTCACTCTCGCTGTATTGGTGAGAAATGAAGTGTTGAATCTGCCGAGGTTTTCAATAATCAGAGATACTTCTACCTTAAAGGCACCAACTTTCACTCACTTTAAGGTTGTTGTTTTTTATTGTTTTGTTGGACAACAAAAATGTGGAACGACTGTAATTGAAATTTTTTAGTGTGATTTCCTTGTTGATTAGTGAAAATAATGTCTGTGAAATTGATTTTGTAGTTGAACTTGAGCCAAAGAGCCAGTTTCAATGTTTTTTGTTTGATTTCTTGTTGATTACTGAAACTATAATTGAGAAACTGAACTTTGTGTGTGAATCTGATTCATGTTTTGTAACCGGTGGCTTAACGAGATATTCTGGGTGAAAACAGTATTATTTTTACAAGATTGACCTTGTCTGGCGCCCATACTAAGTAAATCAGTTTTTTAATTAGTTTATTTATTTAGAATCTCTTTAATTTGCTGATTTAAATTCTCTTTGGGTGCCGCCACCATTACACCCTCCCCTCCAAATCTGAACAGATGTCATCATCTCTGACATGCATGGCAAGGAAAGACAATCCAAACTTTAAAATTTACTGCTTGATGATGAGAACATTTCCATTATTTGTTATTCAACCCATTTTTACGTAACTATAGCGAACAGTATTTTAAAACTACACTATATTGATGTAAATGGTTTGTTTGTTGTTGGTTGATTCATATTTTAAGGAAAATGTAAGTACATTATCTACATTTTCTCTCTGGGGTTACCAATGAACCCCCATACAGTGTCTTTCCTCGGTCACAAGCCTTCTATGCCCCCAAACGTCTCTCTCTCTCTCTCTCTCTCTCTCTCTCTCTCTTTCTCTGTGTGTGTTTGTGTATGTCTGACCATATATATATATATATATATATATATATATATATATATATATATATATAAATATATATATACTGTATACACACACTGGCAGCCAAAATTTGGAATAATGTACAGATTTTGCTCTTATGGAAAGAAATTATTCACCAAAGTGATATTCAACTGATCACAATGTAAAGTCAGGACATTAATAACGTGGACAAATTTAAATACAAAATTCAGAACTTCTTACACTACTTAAAAAGAGTTCTCATCAAAAAATCCTCCACATGCAGAAATGACAGCTTTGCAGATCCTTGGCATTCTAGCTGTCGGTTTGTCCAGATACTCAGGTGACATTTCACCCCAAAATTTGCACTTGCCATAGATGTGGCTGTCTTGTCGGGCACTTCTCACACACCTTACAGTCTAACTGATCCCACAAACGCTCAATGGAGTTAAGATACATAACACTCTTTCCAATTATCTGTTGTCCAATGTCTGTTTCTTTGCCCACTCTAACCTTTTCTTTTTGATTTTCTGTTTCAAAAGTGTCTTCTTTTTTTTGCAATTCTTCCCATAAGGGCTGCTCCAGCAATGAAGCTGTCAAATGAGGACATGTAAGGCATCTATTTCTGAAATAAGAGACTCTGATGTACTTATCCTCTTGTATAGTTGTACATCTGGCCTTCCACATTTCTTTCTGTCCTTGTTAGAGCCAGTTGTCCTTTGTCTTTGAAGACTGTAGTGTACACCATTTTATAAAATCTTCATATTTGTTTGGCAATTTCAAACATTGCATAGTCTTCATTCCTCAAAACAATGATTGACTGATGAGGTTCTAGAGAAAGGTGTTTCTTTTACACTTTGGCAACTCAAAAACAACACAAATACATTGTTAAGCTTAATTTAATGAACCAAATAGTTTTCAACTGTGTTTGATATAATGACAAGTGATTTTCTAGTACCAAATTAGCAATTTAGCATGTTTACTCAAGGATAATGTGTTAAAAAAATGACTGTTTTCAAATAGTGATGGTGTGTTTTTTACATCAGTAATGTCCTGACTATACCACTTTGGTGAATTAAATGCCAATTTCCTTTCGAAACAGTTAAATCTGTACATTATTCCAAACTTTTGGCAGCCTATATATATGTATATGTGTGTGTATATATATATGTGTGTGTGTGTGTGTGTGTGTGTGTGCACAGTAATTGGAGTATCCCCTATTGCCCACTTCTTTGGTTGTCTCTGGGCCCCAATTCTCCTCATCCTTGCCCAGTTATATAGAGACTTTTTTTGAATGTTTACAATGTTTAGTATTATTATAACAAGTACTATTGCTGACAACTTGATAATGTATAATAACTATTAAAAAAATGAATTTCTTATATAATTTCAAAGCCACACTGACTACTGACAATGTGTAAGTTATACCCCTGCTCTAAGTCAATCCCTCTAAGTCAGCCTTGTTGTTATTTAATAGTTCAATTGTTAATCTAAAAAATATACATAATACTGCTATCATGTATTCACCCTAATTTCATTCCAAACCTGCATGTCTTCCTTTCATCTGGGAAATATTATTACTATTATTATTATTATTATTACTATTATTATTATTATTATTATTATTATTATTATTAATCTTCACACATCGATTTGACATAAAATGAAAGTGAATAGTTACTCTGAGCTGTCAAGCACCATAAAGGACATAAAAAAGCAAAAAAAAAACACACACATACAGTCACACACACATAGTAAAAATAGTTGATGCGACTTGTGCACCATTGTCATGTTTTATGAAGAAATATGATCGTACTGTGTGATGAACAGACAGACTTAATTCTTTATTTACTTTCAAATCTTGTCCACAGAATAGACACCAAGGGAACTGCATGTGCCACACACAGACCTTCATCATTACTTACAAACAAACACATACAGAAGCAGAGTCTTATGAAAATAGCTGACAAAAGACAGAGGCCTTAAAGGCTTAGCTGGGAGAAACAGAGGAACAGAAATGGTTGCTGGGATTTCTGTGTCCCTACCTCACATTAATTAAAAGATGCTCTGCATTGAGTGGCAGAATGCCTGTAAGCTCAGCCAGGAAGAGAAGATGAATTATGGAGAGGAGCTGTAAGCCAGCCAAACTCAGCATTACACTTTTACTCAAGATACACCCTAATCTATCTCTTGTTTTTGCCCTTTTTAACCGTTTCCTCCATCTTTTTTGTCACCATCTCTATGTGCACATTATGCCACTCCTTCAGGCCTCTCCATTTTTTTTTCACACCTCACTGTATCTCTTCCTTCCATCATCATTTACTTTTTCCCCATTAATTTTAATAAGCATTAATTTTACCTTTAATCGTATCCTGGTTGTTTTATGTTTTAAAACAATGTTATGTTATGTTGTTTTATGTTTCATTTAAAGAACAGTTCACCCAAAAGTGACAATTTAGCCAGCATCTACTCACCCTCATGCCGTTTCCACACCATTACATGTCGTCTCACATCGAGCCCGGATGGAAGCAAATGAGCGTGCAGTTATGTTACGTAGGATCCAACAGCAATGCTCTTAGAAGTGAGTGGAACAGTAGTGAATGTCTCAGATTGCTGATCACACAACCGCTCGGCTCTGAAGAAAGAATCTGACTGAACAGATGCACAATGCATGCAAACGGGACATGCAAATTCTGTTCGCCAATAGTTCATTGGCCTTTTCTCAAATTCAGAGATAACAGAGGCTCTCAAAAGAAGCCCCTAGTGTCGCTACAATCAACACAATGTCGAGTGAGTGACAGACGGGGAAAAAAATGTATGTAAAGTAAATTACAATATTAGCTGAGCAATAGTGGCATTGGGGAGATGACCTAAATTGATGTTGAATCCAAATTCAAATCAGTTTATCAGTCCTTATATAGTCAGTCTCTCTAGGTTTGGAAATTCCCTCGATGATGCAACCTGAAGTTTCGGAATGGCCAAATTAGTCTTCTTCTGGATCTGTACTTTCCTGAAGGCCAAAATGAGTCCCTTCTGGTGTGTCCTTGCCACATGACTTCTTCTCTTCTTGGTTCTTCTTCTTTGAAGTCTCCATCGTCTCGTCTGTAAAACATTCCTACATGCCCTATTGTCCGTTGTACATGTTTTTTATCATAGATTATATTTATGTTAGACTTATCTATTCTAGTAGATGCATTTGTTCTCCTATTTGAAAAGTAAGCATATAATAAAACAGTTTAAAACAATTAAAATCAATTTCAAAACGTTTTTCTCTCTTTTCTCTTTTTATGATTGTTTGAAGCCAAATGCTTATCAAACACACAGAGGCTCTTCAAGTTTACCATGTTCTTATACAATTTTAACGTTTTCTTAACCTCAGATATTGAGCATTAAATGCATAGTCCATCCAACTATGCAAATTGGGTAATCATTTACTCACCCTCATGTCATTCCAAATCTGTATGATTTGCTTTATTCCATGGAGCACCAAAAGAGAAGTTTAGCTAAATCTCCATTCTGCCCTCTTAAATACAATGGAACTGGATGGGGACCAGGGGCTGTCACTATTCCACTATAAATAACTCCTTTTGTGTTTCATGAAAGAAAGACGTACAGGTTTCAAAAGACATGGAAAGATGAAAGATGAGTTTTTTTTAAAAGCCGTGCCACAGTGTTCTTAATGATATTCAATGGACCATCTTGGTGGGATTTACATTTACAGCATATAATTCCCTGCTTTATTTCCTTCTTCCTCTTCAGTTTATTCCTAAAAGCAACACTTATAGTATTTCACACTCCCCTGTCCATAAGTATTTGCCTTCTGTGTTGATTGAATAAATATTTTAAATCTGATTAAATGTGGAGTGGTTTTAAGGATTGTGTGACAAAATAGCAGTAGGCAGCCGCATGCAGTTCTGCACCCTGGCATTAGGCTCTTGCACCAGGGAACATGGCAACACATCCAAATCGCTTTAGCTGTAGCTCTGCGACTGTGTGAGAGCAGATAATGTCAGTGATAGTGTAGGCCCAGCCAGTTGCCATAGAAAAGAGATCTGTCTCCTTAATTCACCATCTCCACAAATAAATTGAATTCATGGATATGTCAGAATATCTTCCAAAAAAAATTCTGGTATTTCTGTGTATACACTCACAGTTGAGTGCGTAGGTGCATTATTGTGGAAACATGTAGAAGAACCTTAGAATTAAGCAATATTACACAAGCAAGAGTGGTCTTGTAATGTCGGTACAGCTGTGATTCGGCCATAGGCACAAGGCCACACATAATTACTGCCACACATATTTGAGAATAACCCACAACAGGTTTATAAACAAGAAATTCATATTGAGCAACTTTTTTATTTTTTCTCTGCTATCAAAAAAAGTTTCAAACAAATCTAAAGCAGGTTCAATGGCCCCAATTTTATAATCTCTGGTATTTTTATGTATTTATTTCTTAAAACATTTACAAAGATAGATGGTTTACTTTTCTAAAGATTCCCTTAAGGATAAGTTAATGAATTAAAACACCACCCTTTTAACACGCTTCTTCAATGTACATTGTAGAAGGTCTCTTGTATCACTATCAAAAAGCATGAACACCTACATTCTTCCATCTTTCTTATCCTCTCGCTTTTTTTCTCTTTGGAGATTTGATGTAAAAAAGTGCCGCCCAATTTCCAGACACATAAAAGAGCAGCCTTTAAGGGTCCTTCAGTTTGCAGAGGGATGCCAGGGGCACTGCCCTTCATCTTGTCTCCCTTTACTTTAATTAGCCAGGAGAAAATTGGGCTTTCCTTCCCTTTACTTTAATTAGCCAGGAGAAAATTTTCTTCTTCTCTCTCCTGATTGCTTCTTTTGTTCTAATACAGCTCAGATACAAGGACAGAATTGCTTTTGTGGACAGAGGGAACTAGAGCAAAGCAGATCACAGCGCTGCAAGACTGTAATGATAATGAACATGGCCTCTCTAATGTGGCTTCACGGTTTCATCTGTAGACACACTTGCTCAGAGTATCTTTTCTTATCAAGTGCTATTCCCTTGATTAGGAATAGAGTGCTTATTTTTATCCTAGAAGTTGTGGACATCAAGAAAAATGCCCTTTTAATTATACAATGATATACTGTTATGATTTAACATATATGATTGTCTGGACATGCTTGATGAGATATGACTCTTATGATTAACATGGATATAAGCAGGGTTTGAAATTAATACCCGCATTTGGTGAGTTGCCGGGTGTTCATTTCAAACCCTGCTAGTGGGTGATCTGTAAGACGTCTCAGAGTGACATATGACAACGAATGCCACTAAACACAAAGGCATGCACTTGAAGAAACACACTTGATTATATTTGTAAGAACTGATGAAAGAAAAGCCGGCAATTTACATGTCTGATTCAATAGCCCCATTCACACATGCAACCAGGTAAATTATAGGAAAATCGTTGGGTTGCCTTTACTGGTAAATGTATCAAATGTACTGTTCACACATGCAACTACTTTCCATCTTTTAGATTTTGCCACCATTCATACATCAGCACCAAATGCCGTTACACTATGTGATGTTGTTTGCCAGAAATGACCTCAACATGGCTGTGCCGGAAATGTGGGCATTTAGTTTGAAAACATGGTGTGGTATGATTTTGTTGCTCGGTAATGTTGGTGTTTTTTATGTTGTTTTTTTTTTTGGTGAATGTTTTCTTTTATGCATTTGCTCAAGGCTCAACGAAATTGTATGTGATGACTTCAAGTGAGACTGTGCAACTACAGATAAAAAAAATGCTGTCACTACCATCCGAAGGCAGAGACACTATCTGAGACTGACGAGCACAGTAATACTGTATGTACATATTTCACTACACAGAGGTCAGTGCGAAGAATGTGGGTTCATCAGCGAATACATTGGAAATCGCTAACTGATCCTCTTCTGTCTGGGAATTTATTCATCCGCTTGGATGAAGGGAAGCGCTATAGTTTCACTGTTTCAACTGGTTTGTTGACATTTTTCTTACTTCCGATATAGCGTAATCAGAATGTTCTTACGTCAGTGCGCCCTGATGTCGTATGAACTTAAACCGAAATCTATAGGTAATGATACAACTTTGCATTAAGGAAAACTGACAGAGCAAAATTTACCAGTATTTTAAAAAGAGTCGTGTTCACACATGACCTCTTAATTGGAATTGTAGGCAATTTTCTGGAAAAGGTTGTATGTGCGAATGCGACTTGTGATTCAGGTTAAGTGGAGCTCAGCTAGTCATGAGTGCAGCATGAGTGCTTCTCACATGCACATGCATAATGTTTTCACACTTTCTTCTCTGTTTCAGTTGCCTGAGAACAGTTTACAAGAATAGTGTCATCTGTGAGAATGCTGCAAATGATCTCAGACCATCTCAGGAGGTTTAGTTTGCTTTATTTGCAGAGCACTTCGTGTTTACATGCATTGTGAATGCAACTCTGCAGGTTAACTTTATTTTGAAATTACTAAATTCCAAATATTTTAATTCCTGGAATATTTCAAATATTTGAAGAAATTAATTAAAGAATATTTCACCAAAAAATACAAATTCTGACATAATTTCATTTAATTTATTTTCATAAAGAGATGTTTTTATGAATATCACAGCCAGTCTTTTCATACAATTGAAATAGATAGGACCTAAAATTAATAAAAGTAGTCAGTGCAGCTTGTGCATCATTTTCCAATATTTCCAAAAGCATACAATAGATTTGGCGAGAAACAAAACAAAATTTACGTAATTTTTCAACAGAAATTTGAGGGAAACGAGCTATTCGTGTTAAGTTCTAGAATGTGCAATGGATGTCAAGATGTTCACTGAAATAGGACTTGTTGGTTATTTCTTGACATCTCATGTCTTCATAATATGAATTATAGGAATAACTAAGTTGTATAGACTACTTTTATGATACCTTTGTTTTTAAAATGGAGCTTTAAAATGGAAAATAACAATATTAAAAAATGGTATTTATAAAAAAAATGTAAACGTTAATCAAAAAAACCTTTGTGTTTAAAAGACATACAGGTTTGTAATGACATGAGGTTGAGGTAATTATGACAGAATTTTTATGTTTGGTTGAATTATTGAATTATTTTTCCTTTTCTCCTTTCTTTTTAAATCAATCAGTTTGGCAGCCATATTTGATATTTTACCAAGAAAAGTTGCATAATGAAGGTGCACCAGGCAGAGCAACAAGAAATTTAGCTTTAGTCACAGTATTTGACAAAGGTCAAAATAAATGAGAAGCATTGTGGATAAAGTAGTCTACAGCAATAACAGATATTCCTGTCAAGGCATAATTCGATTACTCAGAAGACCCACAAGTTAGCAGGAAAACGGTTTATGAGGGGGACAAAAAAACATTTGTATAGGATTAAAAAAATGCAAAGTTTGTCTGTGACACTCAGAAAAGACACTCAAAATCAAAAATCAAATCACTTTATTGTCACACTACTGTGTACACGAGTGCAACAGTAGGTGAAAGTCTTGTGTGCAGTTCCGAGCAACATTGCAGTAATGACAGTGACGAGACATAAACCACTTTACAATAAACAAAATATTTACACAACACAATTTACATAACAAATGTACGCATACTTACACAACAATTTACATATCAAATGTACATATTACACACAATGTAGAATACACATAAACTAGATAAGGGTATATAAAAATATATATACACTAGTTGAATTGTGGAGAATATATTTGACAGTCCAGTGTGTGATATAAGATGATGATTAATAAAGTGCAGTGCTGATTGTTGATCGTGATCGATCATGTGTTCAAAAGTCTTATTGCTTGTGGGAAGAAGCTGTCATGTAGTCGGGTGGTGCGGGTCCTGATGCTACGATACTGCCTGCCTGATGGAAGCAGTGAGAGCAGCCCATAACTCGGGTGGCTGGAGTCTCTGATAATCATCAGAGCTTTTTTCGCACACCGTCTGTTGTATATATCCTGGAGGGAGGGAAGCTCACCTCCGATGATGTTTCTGGCAGCTCGCACCACCCTTTGCAGGTCTTTGCGGTTGTGGGCGGTGCTATTGCCGTACCAGGCGGTGATGCAGCCAGTCAGGATGCTCTCTACAGTACTGGTGTAGAACCGTGTGAGGATGTGGTGGTTCATTCCAAACTTCCTCAGCCGTCTCAGGAAGAAGAGGCGCTGGTGAGCCTTCTTCACAACGGCCTCAGTGTGGACGGACCATGTAAGTTCCTCAGTAATGTGGACACCGAGGAACTTGAAGCTGCTGACTCTCTCCACCGGTGCTTCATTAATGGTGATGGGGCTGTGTTCTCTGTCTTTCTTCCTGAAGTCCACCACAAGCTCCTTGGTTTTACTGACGTTGAGGGAGAGGTTGTGCTACTGACACCAGTGCGTCAGAGTGTGCACCTCCTCTCTGTAGGCTGTTTCATCATTGTCAGTGATCAGACCTACCACCGTCGTATCGTCAGCAAACTTGATGGCATTGGAGCTATGTGTCGCCACACAGTCATGTGTGTAAATGGAATACAGGAGTGGGCTGAGAACACAGCCCTGTGGGGCTCCAGTGTTGAGGGTCAGTGATGAGATGTTGCTGCCCATTCTAACCACCTGACGTCTGCCTGACAGGAAATCCAGGATCCAGCTGCACAGCGAGCTGTTTAAGCCCAGATCCCGGAGTTTCACATCAAGCTTGGAGGGCACTATGGAGTTAAATGCTGAGCTGTAGTCTACAAACAGCATTCTCACATATGTGTTCCTTTTTTCCAGATGGGAGAGAGCAGTGTGTATTGTAGATGCAATGGCATCATCAGTGGAACGGTTGTTGCGGTAGACAAACTGCAATGGGTCCAAAGAGGTGGGCAGAACAGAGCAGATGTAATCTCTGATCAACCTCTCAATGCATTTGCTGATGATGGGCGTGAGGGCAACAGGATGCCAGTCATTTAAGCAAGTGATTTTTGATTGCTTCGGTGCAAGCACAATGGTTGATGTTTTGAAGCATGTGGGGACTACAGACAGGGAGAGGGACAGGTTGAAAATGTCCGTAAAAACACCAGCCAGTTGGTTCGCGCATGCTCTGATGACGCGGCCCGGAATGCCATCTGGACCCGCGGCTTTGCGGATATTCACCAGTCGAAAGGATCGGGTTACATTCGCAACAGAGACGGAGAGTGAACCAACCTCTGTAGTATCGGCCGCGAGTGCTCTCTCCGCGGGGGTGGTGTTGTTGTTGTCCTCGAAATGAGCATAAAATGTATTAAGCTCGTCCGGGAGAGAGGCAACGGTGTTCATGGCGGAGTTTTTATTCCGTTTATAGTCCGTGATGGTGTTAATTCCCTGCCACATACTTCTGGAGTCAGTGGTGTTGAACTGTCCTTCAATTTTTTGCCTGTACTGGCATTTGGCTGCGCTGATGGAGTTACGGAGGGCATAACTGGCTTGTTTACGCTCCTCCGCGTTCCTGGAATTAAAAGCGGTGGTCCGTGCAGTAAGTGCCGCGCGAACATCGCCGTTAACCCAGGGTTTCTGGTTGGGGTAGATCTGTATAGTTTTTGTTGGAACAATGTCCTCTACGCACTTCCTGATGAAACACGCTACGCTATCAGCGTAAACCTCGATGTCGTCATCGGAGGCAGACCGGAACATCTCCCAGTCCGCGTGATCAAAACAGTCCTGTAGCATAGAGTCTGATTGGTCCGACCAGCACTGAATCATTCTGAGGGCGGGTGCTTCTCGTTTCAGTTTCTGCCTGTAAGCGGGCAGAAGCAGAATGGAAGAGTGGTCGGATTTGCCAAATGGTGGGCGGGGGAGGGATTTGTAGCCATCCCGGAAAGGAGAATAGAAATGATCCAAAACCCGGTCCCCTCGTGTGTTGAAGCTGATATGTTGGTGGTATTTTGGTGCTATTGTTTTAAAGTTGGCTTTGTTGAAGTCCCCGGCAACAATGAACGCGGCCTCAGGCTGCGCGGTTTCCTGCTGACTTATACTCCCATACAGTTCCCTGAGTGCCCGGTCTGTGTCGGCTTGTGGGGGGGATGTACACAGCAGTGATAATGACCACAGTGAATTCCCTCGGTAGCCAGAATGGTCGACACAGAAGCATGATAAATTCCAGATCAGGAGAGCAGAAAGACCTGATAAAATGTACATTCCTCTGATCACACCATGATTTGTTGGTCATAAAACATACACCACCACCTCTGCTTTTACCTGAGAGGTCTTTCGCTCTGTCCGCTCAGTGCACGGAGAAACCCGTGGGTTCGATGGCCGAGTCTGGAATCTCCGCGGACATCCAGGTTTCCGTAAGACAGATAATGCAGCAATCTCTCGTCTCTCGTTGGAAAGAGATCCGCGCTCTCAGCTCGCAGAGCTTGTTGTCCAGAGACTGAACATTTGCCAGTAGTATACTGGGTAGTGGGGGGCGATTTGCGCGACGTCTTACTCTGATGAGAACGCCGGCTCTTTTTCCTCTTTTCCTTCTGCATTTCCGCGGCCGGGCAGCCCAGACAAAGGGCTCCGCTGGCGCGTTTGTAAACCGCGGGTCGGCATTGAGGAATTTGAAGTCCGGTTTTCGGTGTGTGATTGCCGAACCAATGTCCAAAAGCGTTTGTCTGTCGTACACAATAAGGCAGACAACATCCAAGACAAAAAAACACAAAACTGTAAACAAAACAAACAATAAACTGCAGTGTTTTGACGGAGCCCGCGACACAGCAGCCATCCTCGGCGCCATCTTGAGCTGAAAAAAAGTTACTAAAAAAAGTAAAAAATATTACTCTAGAGTAATATTGTAATCTGAACCCATACTCTGGCTTTTATATGATTATGACCAACATAATGGCCTGTGTATTGTTCAGTCAGGCAACTACATCCAGGCGATGACAATAATGGTAAAATAAATAAATAAACATAATTCAACTACTAATAGACTCTATCATGGGATAAGGGGAGGTAACTGTCTCCAATCTGTCAATCACCACTGACATTTTTATATCTAGTCTATAATCAACACGGAGAGAGAGAGAGAGAGAGAGAGAGAGAGAGAGAGAGAGAGAGAGAGGAGAGTCAAAGGTATTAATGCTTTCAAAAGACTGTGCGTGGGTGTGTCTGTGTGTCTTTACATGCATGTAGATGTAGTTAGAAGTTCTTAGCAGTGTTAGACTGACCTTTCTCTTACAGTTCCAGTTCAGCAGTCACAAGTAGATATATAACACAAACACGCATACTCACTCTCCATACTCAAACAGATTTTTTTCCTTTTTTTAGTACTTGGGTCTATTCGAGGGCCAAATCATATAATTCTGAGATAACGTTGTGTTAACTGCTGTGAAAGAGTGTCATTATCACAAATATGGAAAATTAATTGCAGTCTTTAATCCCACTGTGTGAATAACTTTTCACTTCTCTCTAAAACAAGTGCCTGATTAAAACGTGATTAGAGCTCAGGAGATGTTACACAGGTTCTGAGCTTTATTTTAATTTAATCAGACGGTATTAGGCTAATCATATTGCTATATCTGCACCCACAGAACACAACAGAAAATTCCACATATTTCCAGAGAGTTCCAAATGCTTGTCTCTAACAACGCTTTACATATCCTCCACCTCTTGCACCTTTGTTTCTTAAACGTTTTGACTCATTTGATTGTGCTTTAAGCTATCAGTACAAGAGTAGGTGTCTCAGTCCAAATTTCCCCAAAAAATCAGCACAGAAAATTCAAAAAGAATCTTCAGATTCTGTCTGGACCTAGCTGTATTAAATGCTATTCTATATTCAATGATATAATGAAGTTATCCATAGTTAATGTATATGTTAGCTTTATGCTAAAACATATGCTATATGCATGCAGTGCCCCCCCCCCCCCCCCAAAAAAAAAGTAGTTTTGGAAAACAAAAGTATATTGTATATGAATTTCTCATTTACTGTATATAAGAAAAATCAAACCAGTTGCCGTTTCTTTTTAAAAAAAATATGGAAAAAACTTTTTAAGCAAAACATTTCACAAACAAAAGGAGTTTGTAAGGTTTCAAATAATATTAACACAGTAGATATATTGTTCAAATGTAAGGCAAAGTATTTGGACACTTTTTGGAAGTTAAACAGTGTGGAACATGTTAATGTGATGAATTACACATGACTAAATTCAGGCATGAACCTCCACATGGTGCACACAGATAATGTAGGTTCTTTGAACTTAGCTAATTGGCTGGCTCACACGTGACATGTTAAGCCAATCGGCTTGAATGGTGTAGACTAGATAGGTCCTTAGACTTAGAATCTGTAAGACAATCAACTTAAATTCTCTCTCATCGTCTAACATTTAAATTGTTCAGTTTTGCAGATAAGCCGGGTTCATTGCAGCATGTTGAGTTTTTTTTTTCTGAAATTGCTATTTGCTCAGGTGGTTGCAGGGTTTTTCATCTACCAGCTTGCACGATAAGGTCTACTTGATAGACATGATACACAGAAGTAGGTTTTAACAATGTAAGATTTAGCCAAATCTGACACAGGCTCACAAAGTTATCTTAGGTCATTAGTTTAAATAAATACAAACATAGCTAGGCTAAGTCACTAGTTAAATAAACCTCCTGGTCTAGATATACATTGTGAGTCAGATTACAAATTGTTGAAGCCATTAAACTAAACTGGCTCAGGCACATGTAGACATTTAGTACACATTATGCTATACAGCAAAGCTGCACTTAGCACTTAGATAGAATACACTCATTGCACATTGCTCTTCGAAGCAGCAGTGGTACATAAGTCTTGGCCTTCTTGTATTGTTTGGGTTTGTTTTGTATGTGTTTGTGCAGCTTTCCTGCTTTGTTGGGGGATTATGCTATATTTATGTATAATTGTGCTGCAGAAGTATGTTCTACGTGCTCGATGCAGCAAGTCTCTGTACTTGCTCTGCAGAAGAAGCATAGCAATTACAGAGCAGCAGCATCTAGTTTGAGAAGACCAAATCATATCAACATGTCATACTCACATTAACACGCTTAATCTTTTCAAGAGTTGTCATGACTGAACTGTGGTTACTCTGCTTGGACACTTGTGTGAACTTGAGGGAAACCAACTTTATACATCCACTATAAATTATATTGGGGCAAGTTAGTTAAAGTAATTGCAAAAATGGTTAGTGGGATAAGAGTCATGTCAATCAATTTTATTTGTACAGTGCCTTTCACAACACACATCATTTCAAAGCAGTTTAACAGAAGATCAGGCATTAAAAGAAGATAAAACTGTAATGTCTATAATGTCAATGAGTCATCATTGTGAACCTTGGCAGAAACCAGACTCATTGTGGGGGCCAGTTCCCCTCTGGCTAACATCATGAATATAATGCCAATATTACTTATGTATAGTGCAAGTCATGGTTTAAAATTATTCAACTAAGTGTTAAGGGACAGTGTTTAAACATAGATTTTGTATGAACTGTAAGATTAATGACTAATGTCTTTGAAGTCCATCCTGAATTAACTGCAGAAGTTCAAATACATGCAATTGTCCTTGTTAATTGGCTGATGAAGGATTTTGTTGGCAATTGATAGTCTATGTATTCCATTTCAAGAGTGTAGTCCATCAATAGACTGAGGTGATGCAGGCAGATATCAGTGAGATGCATCGCAGTTCAACCTGGCCGGTAATTTCGGTGAGGTTCAGTGTGGTCCATTCTAAGTCCAAGGTTCAGACAAAGGCATATGAATAGACTGGAATATAATAGACTGAAGTGATGTTTGGCTGGCACCGGCTTCATTTAGTCATCATCACACAGTGACACGTAGCAGTGGAGACCAACACAAAGCAGGAATGGTGCTGGATCCAGCCGGTTCTGGTGACATCAGTATAGGAGTCCTGAGGTTGAGACAGGGAAACAAATAAAATCATTTAAGCATAGATGCAATTAAATTTATTGCAGATTTATAGATCATGATCAATGTTTCTGGTTCCAGCAGACAAAACTAAAGCAGCCTAACTGTGGGTTGAAGGATAAATTATGTGTATGCCTGGCTGAATAGAAGAGTCTTTAGTCTACACTTAAACTGAGGGAGTGTGTCTGCATCTCAAACAGTGTTATGGAGACTATTCCATAGTTTAGGAGCCAAATATGAAAAGGATCTACCTCCTGTTGTGGATTTTGATATTCAAGGATCTATTAACAGGCCAGAATTTGCAATCGTAATGAACGTGATGGTATATATATATATATTGATGGTATATATCTTAAGTACTGTGGAGCTAGACCATTCAAACCTTTGTATGTAGTTAACAGAATTTTTTAATTAATACGCAATTTAACAGGTAGCCAACGTAACGATGATAAAATGGGGCTAATATGATAATATTACTTGGTTCTCGTTAGCACTCTGGCTGCTGCATTTTGAACCAATTGAAGTTTATTTATTGATCTTGCTGGACATCCTTCCAGTAATGCATTACAATAATCTAGTCTTGAGGTCATGAATGCATTAATTTTTCGGCATCAGCAACAGAGCATGTGCTGTAATTTAGCAATATTTCTTAGGTGGAATAATGCTGTTGGTAATTTGATTTTCAAAGGACAGATTGGTATCTAATATAACACCTAAACTCTTTGCTGTTGAAAATGATGTAACAGTACATCAATTGAGAGTCAAATTATATTTTAGCGACTTATTTTGAGAGTTTTTGGGTCCAATAATTAGTACCTCTGTTTTGTCAGAATTGAGTAGAAGGAAATTTCTGGCCATCCAATTTTTATTACATTGATACACTCTGCCAATTTGGAGAATTATGAAATCTCATCAGGTTTTGAAGAAATATAAAGTTGTGTATCGTCAGCATAGCAGTGGAAACTTATTTACCGATTCCTGATAATATCTCCCAGGGGAAGCATATACAAGAAGAAAGCAGAGGCCCTAAAACTGATCCCTGTGGCACTCCATACTTTATTTTTTTGGTCTGACAATTCCTCATTTACATAGACAACGTGGTAGCAGTCTGCTAAATAGGACCTAAACCATGCTAATGCAACTCCACAAATACCAACATAATTATCTAGCCTATTCAAGAAAATGTCAGATAAGACCTTACATCATCTGTTTGCAACTTGCTTCAATATTTTGTATCTGATGCAAAGACATACATACATTTTTAAGTATAACCTAAGAGTCCAAATACTTTGAGTTTTTGAATGTGTGACAAGAATGCTATCAGTTAGGTTTAAATTTTTTTGGTTTATGGAAAAATAGTTTTTGTAATGTTACATACTGTTATATCATTTCCTGTCTCCTCTCCTGTGGATTAATAGTAGTAATGTTTTCTGCCACACACTGTGGCAGAGACAACATAGTTTTATAATTACCTAAAAGGTAACCACAAAACAATACCCATTGGTCAACAAATTCAATCTCACCCAGCAGGGTGTCTCTCTCTAAGTCATCAGTCAGTCGATGGCACCAGGAATGCCAATGCGTTTGCCACTGTCATCATTCATGGTTAACAGCGACAAAATTAAATCAGGCTCTCTGTCATATCTGTGTTTAACTCGGGTGACATCCATTTCCTGAAGCTAATGGGTGCTGATGGACAATACCTCTAGGATGGTCATAGTTTTTCAGTCTCCCAACCTCTCCTGTACTCTTTTTCTTCATGGCTGCCTATTGATATTACTTCACCAATGCAACAGCAGAATCACAAGTAGCTCACTCTCTTTCTGTGATAAATTTTCTAGATTTGTTTTGCTGAGATCTATTGCATTCTTTACCTCTAGTGACATGGTTGTATTTTCCTATTGGAGTAAGTGATGCTCTCTTGTATTAACGTGCCTGGGATATACTTATGGCTGCAGTTGGCATAGAACATTAAGGAGCACCAGAGCGTGTCCTTCACTGGCTGTACTCATAGTGTCTGATTGTCTGGTATTTTAAAGGAATAGTTCACCCAAATAGAAAATGTCTTTGTTTACTCTTTCTTTCTTCTTGAAACAAAATGTGAATTTTCCATAAAATGATAGTGAATAAGAACTGGGGCTGTAAAGCTTCGAAATTGCAAAAAACAAATGCACCTTTGCAATTGCACACAAATGAAAGTCATGTTTGGGATGAAATGAGGGTAAGTAAATAATGGTAGAGTACTATTCCTTTAAAACAAACTATCAGGATATACAGCAGCAGCACATTGTGTCCATGGTTTAATCCAATTTAGAACACTGTCTGATTTGGAATGCCCAAAAGCTAAATGGGTATAGCTGTGGTGGATGCTGGTGGGTTCCGATGGACTGTCAACTCTTTTTCTATCTATTATTCTTTGTATTTCTTCTGAAGACTGGAACCTTCTCTGTTCTCCCCCTCCAAACAGGATATAAGTCACTCTGCAGACATCTTAGCAGAGCCAGGAATTACCGAAATGGAATTAATAAACCGAAATGAAATAAGGCTTATTTATATCCGACAACCTGCACTCATTATCTTCCATTCCTTCCCCCTTCACCCCATTTCTCTTGCTCTTGGCCAATTACCCTTCTCCCTCCTCTCACATAAATAGCCGTTTTACAGAGAGTGACAGAAGCTTGTTGTGCTCTGTGTCAGGCCTGGTGTTGTGTTGTGCACTGAAGGGCAGTGAAGCACACAGTGACAGTGTCATTCTTGGACACCTATTTACAGAATCTAATTTATCACAGTGCTGATGGTTTACATAAGGAGAAGATAATTGCCCCCAACATAAACAATGGTTGATGGCAAGTGATTTATTAGCAGGTCATTGTTCTCAAAGGGTACTAGTCAAACATAAGTAATGATGAGTGATTGACGTGGAATTCAGGTCTTATCTGGTGGACCAAGCGTTTGTGCATATGAATGGCCCCTTTATTGGGTTATGACTTGTAGATTGCCTAGATTGTGATCAACAAGTGTGGCTAACAAAAAACCTTTAACAATCTGCATTGGTAATATACCCTGTACCCATATAAGACCTCCCATATTACACTGAGAGCTTCGACAACCACATACAGCAATGTATAGTGTCAACCAGACAATGCATGTAGCCCAGAGCTGGAGGGTTCTTTGACTTAATACTGTGGCTGTGAGCCAAGGATTCAATAATGTTGATGGGGAAAAGAGAGAGACCTGGTAACTAGAGCATTGATGTATGACAGTTGACAAAGATAGGAGATAAGTTACAATAGAGAGAGAAAGAGAGAGAAAATAAAGAAAAGGCTACAAAGAAAGACACAAAACCATGCCAAGAACTGAGTCATATAAGATTATATACAATATCTCTGAGCTGTGCTTTTAGAGAGTCTCAAACATTCAATAACCTCTATCCACTTAAAAAAAATTACCATGTTTAATGGACATGGTGCCATAGCAATACAACACAGGTTTGTGGAAATATAAGATGATTTTGTGGACATGTACAGTAACATGGTAATGCTATGGTATTCTCTGAAGAACCATGTAAATACAGTGGTATATGGATATGGTAATATTTAGTAGAATGGCATATATACACTAAGCACCATGGTATTGTCTTTTTTTGCATGGTACAGTACCATGGTAATCAGTGATAGGCATGCTTCTAAAAAATTGTGAAGCTATTAGCTTAACTACATTTCTCATAGCCAGATGGCAACTTCACTTGTTTTGATTTTGAATTGGTCACAGGTGATATAAAAAAACAAGCACAAAATGGGTTAAAATGGACATATCATAAAAAATATTTCATTCTGTAAGGTTAGAAGAACTCTGCTGCACTGCAGTACTACCATATCTGTGTAAAACCGCACACACTGAACACACATCAGTGACAGGTGGATGCTCAGACAGTCAAGAATGGTCATCAGCAGACACCCTCCTTGGGGCTGTATTTCTTTCTTGCCTGTTCACCATTAGCAATGCATGCAGGGTGCTGCTGTGCTAGTGCTAAAGTCAGCGGTTCCAACAAGCAGCACTCCCAACACACGATGACCTCACACTCAGCCTGAGAATTACAAGACAGACCACTGACTGTTCTGGCCATCCCTTTAGCTTTATCATAAGGTTAAATGTTTATCAGCACTCTTTCCTGCACTCCTACCTTAGCTGGATCCTCAGAATGAAAAGTAACCTTACAAACAGTTGTGAATCTAGTTTAAACAGATGCTAAATTCACTAAAATAGCACTGTGCAGCACTACCCTTACAACAAATGGAAACTATCTGCAAACTTGCCACAAATTTGCAGTAAGTTTACCGCTCATTATTTTCACATGCAAATGAGATTCTGATTCGCTGAAAAGTTTGCTTGAAGTTTGCAGCTCTTCGCCGGTAGTGGCAAACCTTTAGGAACAATGGAGAGTTTGCCACAAGTTTGCCACAAAGCTAATTTGCGTGTGAAATTTATCAGTGGTGAATTTGTGGTAAGTTTTTGGCAAATTTACTATGAACTCTGGTATTTTCCTTCTGTAATTATCATTGGTGTCAGGGATGGACTGAGAAGAGAAATCGTCATGGGATTTTACATAGAAACTGGCACAAAAATGGTTGAGCATAGGGGTGTTCTATTTTCTGCATATCGCTGCCCCCTTCGTGGCCCATTCTGTATAATGCGGCAGCTCATTTCAGCTTATCTTGGTCTATCCCGGTTCTCCCGATGGCCAGACTGACCCTGATCGCCCCCAAAGTGCGTCGTCCCACCGGGATAATGTCAGATTACCAATCCAGCCCTGATTGGCATACTTCCTTTAGTTAATCAGTAACGTAAATAGATAGCGGATGAAAATAAATTGTGCTTTTAGCAGGTGCAATTCATGAATGCCTCCCACAGTTATCATCATACCTAGAGCAAACTGTATATCTGAAGCACAGTCACTTTCAGAGGTATTTAGATGGGATTACAATTTCAAGAGAGTTATTATAAGGGAGTGTGTATCATCGGCGTTGGAAAACAGACAGTGCCGTCTTTTGATGTGTTTTGCTAATGAGAAACTTAAATTACTAAGAGGAGCCAGAGGTCTGAAGATCAGAGCTGCTGCTTGGTGTGGGTGTGTGTGAGGGAGATTTGATGGCAGAGGAAAAACATCAAGATTTATGATGGTTTTACAGAGCAGGCATTTTTCAAATCACATGCCAGCTTGCATTCTTAAATATTCCATCACAACCCTGCTGAAAAACAAAAAGCTTAAACCAGCCTAAACTGGTTTTCTGGTTTTGGCTAGTCTCTCAGCCATCCTAGTCTGGCTGGTTGTAAAGTGGTTTGGGGCACTTTTCATTTTAGGCTTGGAGACCAGCTTAGAATGACCTTGGTTAGACTGGGAGACCAGCTAGACCAGCAAACCATCTCAGACTGGTTTATGCTTTTTTTCAGCAGGGAAATCTCAGCGTAGTGTTTTTGGGGGGGTCCTTTTTGTTTGTTTTTTTCCTTCTTTGTTCCTGTTCCTATTTTATTTTTCATCAGTAACAATCAAACCTACTTAAAAAAAAGTTTATGCTTTTTGCTCATATCACTGTTTTAGCAAAGAGAATTGATGACATGACTAGATAAAGATTTAGTCTTAGCCTCATCTTTTTTTTTTTCATCAGAAATATGTCCTCCCTCTCCTTTCCTCATCTCTCGCTCTGTCTCTGTGACAGCTTGGCGAGTTAAACAGCTCTGTTGTTTGCTTACTCTTACTCTGTTTTTCTCATACGCCCCTGTGTCTCGTAACCTGCTAGTGTTTTTAATCAATGGAGTTCAGTAGGAGCCCCAGGGGAGCAGGGCACTATGGGTAAGGAGGTTAATGCACTGGCAGTTTGAGATACACTTGTGACATTTCCATCCAGCATCTGTTTTCGTCTGGCCTGATTTAGAGGTGGCTGACTGCATAGTCTGGTCGGCCAAAGACTGTGCAGTCTGACGGGCGTATGTGAATGGCACCCCCAAGTGGTGGATGTGAAAACTGCAGCTGCAGAAAAAACTGCAGAAAATGTAGTGTTGTCCTGTTTTCAAGATACTGTATAGAGTATACATCCCAAACAATTTAAATACATTTACCTCGTAAGCAAAATTGTGTAAGATAATAATACTATTTAAGAAAATATTCCTAAAATCAAATTTTTTTTTCACCCAATTAGCAAATTGTTTTTTAATCGCATAAACCTCTGTTTTTAAACATGACATTTACTTGAGAAGTACATGTTTTCATAGAATATCTCAAATTAAATGTATTTCTCTTACACAATTGGCAAATAGCACTTGTATTGTTTTAAACACCATTTGGTAACACATTTTACCCTAAGGTTGCATTTGTTAGCATTAGTTTACAACATTAGTTAACATGAACTAACGATGAACAATACTTTAACAGCATTTATTAAGGTTGGTTAATGTTACAGTTGTTTAATTAGTTAATGCAATAGGACTAACATGAAGTAAGATAAATGTAGAAATTTACCAAGATTAAAATATGCTGTAAAAATCATTACTCATTGTAAATTCATAATACCTAATGCATTTACTAATGTTAAAAAATTATTTTGTAAAGTGTTTCCCATAATTGTATATTTAAAAATTATGTTTACATTTAAAACAAGAACAAAATGCCAACAGGTTAATACAAATTTACTTAAATCAAGATATACTCTTGAAACAAGTCTTAAAATCATATTCTATTTTGCTTTTCAAGTAAACTGGAAAACTAGTCAAAAATATATATCTTTTATTTTTATTAAATTTTGTATTTCTTATTTTCTTTTTGCAGCATAAAGGATGCACCAAAATTAGACTGGCCAAAGAGAAAGCATGTGGGACTGAAAGGTATATAATTACGGATAGATATAAAAAGCTATGGAAAAGATGAGAATGAAGAGGGGTGAGTGTGTAAAAGTGCAAAGATAAGGGCACAAAGAGGATGAAAGCAAGCATGACTGAGAGAATAACTAACTAAATTAGGAGAGTTTCACTGAAGATGAACAGCAGGGACAGTTCTGCTGCCACTTACATTTAATCTGATATAAATTCAATGGGCAATGGTAATCTTTTCAACCGCAGTGTAATTACTGGCAGAACAACAGACAATTGCACTTTCTACATCCGATGCTGATCTTGTCAGAGAATGTAAATTATCATCTTGAACACTGGCCCAAAAGGCAAAAAGTGCAGAGAAATGGAAAAAAAAGAGGGGAGACAGTCAGCCAAAAAGTTATGAGGGAAGAGCGCTTGGTCTGGTGAATGCTAATGCAGAAGTCTACCTCCCAGAGTTGTGGATTATCAGACAGAAGACAAGTCTGCTAATAGTGTATCATTTTAACACCATTTACAGTAGATAAAACTTTACCCACCACAGAACTGAGCAAAGAGGCCATCCAAAGTCCAGACATGTTGCTTGGGAATTTACAGAGATGTGAACCAGAAGTGTAGGAGATTTATGCTATTGTATCAGACTATGTAGTGAAGTTCATAAAGACTTTAGATGCATGGGCTGTTGTTCTCTTTCTTTTGTTATCCTAGTTAGCCTGAATTCGACAAGTTGTTTTCCACGTGATTCACAAAACACGTCTGCAGGAAATACAGTGGTTGGCGGATTTCCAAAATGTAGGATGGCAAAGGAAGGCTGATTCATTTAATGAGTAAATATCTACCTGATGTGTTATTACTAGGTCCTTATAAAAGGGTAAAGTGTTGGGTTATAGTTTATCTGACCATTCAGGTATTGCTTTCCTGATGTATATTACTGAATCGTCTAATCAGTTATCACTCCAATCAGTTATGACGTCATGACTAGTCAATTTCGATTCGAAACTTGTGTGTTCCAGAGAATAAAGAAAACTATACATAGAAAAACACATTGGAACAACATGGGGGTGAGTAACTGATGAAATAATCTTAATTTGTTAGTAAACTATTTCTTTAAAACTATGCATACTCTTTCTAAAAGATGTGGTGCAAAGTATAATGCATAACATAGATTCACTTTACAGAAGAGCATTGACAAGGCTGATTGTAACTAAGTTCTACTTAACAACTGAATCAGCTATATATCTTAGCAGAACTTTTTAAACGTGATCTCTTGGTGTCTACCTCTTTTCCAAATCCTCCCCCTCACACTATACTATGCAAAAAGGAGACAAAAAATGAGGGGATAAATATTTCCACCCTGACAGGAAGCGTTGCCTTGATCTTTCCCTGAAGAACACTGAGCTGTGTAAACATCATGAAAAATTGAAAGGAAGCATCTCAGCTGCCTCGCTAATCCAGAGAGGCAAATCTAGGCTGCAAACAGCTGCACCAAGAGTAAAGGCTTGGGTATACAACTTTTTTCCATGTGCTGGGATGTCTCAAATATGGTCAAGCATTTAGCCTTTCAAAGTATACTCTGTTGACCTCAAGCAACTATGCGTTCGATGCATGCACACTGCGACTGCCTTATGATACTCTTTTATTACAATCAACAGCAGGCGCATGCATGACAATGCACACAGAAAGGACAGTCCACGTGTCAAGAAAATCTGGGCCACACATGAACAGCCTGCACAGACTGCGCTGATGAGAAAATTTGCATAACACATACTGTGCACATTCCGATCAGCAACGTGGAAAACTGAAGTATGTTTTGGCGTTAAAGGCAGCCTCGGTCTTAAAGATCCTTAACCCTCTGTTCCCTTCACAATTTGTAGTATTTGTTCCACTGTTACAATAGCTTAACTTATATAAAGTATGCAGCACATTCAAACCCTTTGTAAACACCACAACACAATGTTTCTTTCATCAGGTGTCACTGTCCCAAAAAAACAAGAATCTATTGTATGGTACAAATCTACTTTAGATTAATTATCATTTTCAAGAGACTCTAGATAATTTGCCAATTTGAGAGCAGCACTTATGAAGCGAGAAACATAAATTAGCTCCATAGTACTGAGTACAAAATGTACACAACTCCAGTGGCTCCTTGAGTAAGAACAGTTTGCTGCTTGAGAGGAAGTAATTAGGATTAGCCTGACCAAATTTGGTATTTTGTGTGACAATTTAATAAGCAATGCACTTCAAACCTGTTAAAAGCATGTTCATTATAAACTGGCCACTGGAGTCATTAAGCTATCCTGGGAGACCAGAAAATGGACTAAGCAACTAAGAATATATAATTTTTACGGCATACATAATAATCAAGCTCTCCCAGAATAAGAGAGTTTAGTCATGTATTTGTGAGGGTTAACATGGTTCACTTGGACTGGCAATTGCACAGTTTTAGCTTCCTCAACTGACTAGATATTGTCTGGTTTTCTTTCATAACAAATGTGTTCACACCTCTTGAAGGCTTGGGAAAGCTAAGCACATCTTTAAAATGGCTGATTTTGAATACAGGGTAAAGAACCTAAAGGCAAAGTCACGTTATTTAGTAAATTGTCTTTTTATCTGCTTTTCAGTGTATGGAGGTGGCATACAGTAGATGTAAAGATCTAGACTTAGCATGACCCAAACACATGTGGTTCAAAAGGATGCATAATTGTACCACTAGGCACCTATACAAACACAATGTTGCTCCAGGGGCTGTCCATGTAAGTGCACTTAAAATACAGTAGAATACATCATGGTTACTGTCGTAACCTCCATTCCCTGATGGAGGTAACAAGATGTTGTGTTGATGTAATGACACTAGGGGTCGCTCTTGAGACACCCGAACACCTCCCATTCTTTGAGAAAAGGCCAATGAGAATTGGAGAGTGGAATTTGTATGCCACTCCCCCAGACATACGGGTATAAAAGGAGCTGGAATGCCCACTCCATTCAGGTTTTGTGCTGAGGAACCGAGACAAGGTCTGGCCATTTCAGCGGCTAGTACAGTGTTGTGGCAAGAGGTACACAACGTCTTGTTCCCTCCATCAGGTAACGGAGGTCACGGCAGTAAATATGACATTCCCCTTCTGTCACTTACTCGACGTTGTGTCGATGTAGTGACACTAGGGGTCCCTATACAAAAACGCCACAACAGCTGAACCATGTTACTTGAACTGCAGATGCAGGTGCAAGCAGGCTGCTGCGTGCATTATATCAGGTGCATCAGACTGCACGTAACCTCCCCCAATGCCCCAAAAGACGTCATGTAGTTCCCCACATACCTGAGGGGGGGAAGCGACGAAATAGCATGGGAGCAGTCCGCACCAGCCACTGCCTTTTCTCTATGTTTTCTCTCCACAGAGTATTAGATTCGGCTGGGGCCATCTGACACTATCATACGCATCGGGGAAGGTGTTCTTTTCCTTTCCTATTCTTTCAGGGGGAAAAGACCCCGCAGAGACAAAATCCTGCCCAACAGGGGAGGTCAAAATGCGGCAATACGACTCATGGGCTCAGCAGCCGCACATGGAAGAGGCGCGGTGGTAGGTCCCGCCATGAAAAAGGGGGAGGACTCTACCAACACAGCGATCGCGGACAGAGAGATCTCTGCCCAAGGGAGATGTGGGTCTGCCGACAGGGAGACCATACCATGGAATATACATCACTGGGACATATCTCAGTACAGGGCATATTAGACCCCGTAGTGGGGCTGCCTGCGAACTCCTCCGCCGAGTTTTCGACAATAGGGCAAGGGATGAAGGACATCCAGGGTCCACTACTTCGTGAAGTCGACTGGGGGAAAAAATCGCACATTTTCACCTTAGGGGAGGGGAAAGGCACTATACGCAAGCGATACACCCGGCCAGCTGTTCCGTGTTACCAAACTCTACATGTTTGTATCTGAAAGAACATGGGATAAATCCGGCTCAACCTGTAGATTGTAAAATCTCATGAAGGTATTTGGTGTTGCACAGCCCGCTGCTCTGTAGATGTCTGCTAGAGAGGTGCCATTGGCCAGTGCCCATGAGGACACCACACTCCTTGTAGAGTGTGCTCGAACCCGCAAGAGGAAAGTGTTCCCTTTCCTCTGTCCACCAAAGCAGACAAAGAGTTGCTCAGAGCATCTAAAGCTCTGTGTGCAATCCACGTACTGGACACAGCATCGACAGGGCTGGGTCTGCCTCCTTCTGGGGCAGCACTTGCAGGTTTACCACCTGAACCCTGAAGGGGGTTGTGGGAACCTTGGGCATGTAGACCGGTTGGCATCTCAGGATCATATGAGAATATGCTGGACCAAACTCCAGGCAAGAATTGATGACAGAGAATGCTTGCAGTTCCCCCACCCTCTTAATGGAGGTGAGCGCAATCAAGATGGCCATCTTTAAGGAGAGGGCTTTAAACTTGACTGAATCTAGAGGCTCAAATGTGGCTCTCCAAAGGCCCAAGAGGACCACAGAGATATCACATGAGGGGGAAAGGTATGGCCTGGGAGAATTCAGCCTACGGGCGCCTCTGAGGAACATGATGATTAGGTCATGTTTTCTAGGGACATACCATTTACTGCGTAGTGGTGTACAGTTACGTATACCTTCAAGATGGAGGGGGACAGCTGCGATTTATATATGCTATACCGTTATATGCTACTGTCGCTGTGTTGTCGGACTGGACCAACACATGCTTGCACTGGATCAATGGCAACAGCCTCCGAAGGGCGTGTAGTACAGCCAGCAACTCTAGGCAGTTGATGTGCCAACGCAGTTGCGGTCCTGACCAGGAAGTGGCGGCTGCATGCCCATTACACACTGCACCCCAGCCCAGTTTGAAGGCATATGTGGTGACCACGACACATCTGGACACTTGCTGTCGGTGAACTCCTGCGCAAAGAAATGAACAAGTGGCGGCAGAGCGGCGTGATAGCTACGCGATGTGTGCCGTGGCAGAAGCTCATTGTGAGTTCGTCATGCATCATGGCCGTGAGCGGCACCCCGAACCCAGGAACCAATCACCAATCATCAAGTCCAACCTGATGCATGCGGTGGCCCGGGTATGCATGGCGGTCAGCTCTGCATCAGTTCTGCATCAGCCCCGTCGAGTCATCAGCTTCCAACATCGTCAGTGCATTCTCCGATGGAGCGATCGAAGACTCATCCTTGAAAGAGATGTTATGCTGGCCGTGAGGGGGGCTGGTCTTATTTCGGAACCGGACGGGAGCAAACAAGCGTGCTGGGGAACGGGAGGTCTGCGGGGAATTACCCGGTGTGACCACGCCCATTAAACTCCCCAAATCTCCTTATACCCACGTGTAGAAGGCACAGCGTGGGGGGCAGCTAGAGTGGATAGCCACAGCCACAAAGTTGCCATGGTCATATTCTCGCAATGAGAACATGAACCATCCATAAACGCTGCCTCAGTGTGATCGCTGCCCAGACACGTGAGGCAGCGGCCATGGCCATTGGAAGTAGAGAGATAACTGCATCCAGGAATCATACAAAGACGGAAAGGCATCTTTAAAAAGATGCCCAATGTCAATGTGTGTGCTCTAATAGAGAAAATATACTCTTTAGCAGGACTATACACTCTTTTAGTACTGTCGAAGCACCCAGGGGTAAAATCTGCACTCGTCATGCAGAAGGAGAGAAAGCAGCTGGAAATGCACCATATGTCCAACAGCAAACACTTCTTAAGAGGTGAATGGAACAGCTGTAGAATTCTGCTCGATGATAGTACAACCGCTCGGCTCCGAAGAGAAAATCTGAAAGGACTGGGCCTTCCAGCTCCTTTTATACCCGTGTTTCTGGGGGAGTGGCATGCAAATTCCACTCACCAATTCTCATTGGCCTTTTCTCAAAGAATGGGAGGTGTTTGGGGCTCTCAAGAGTGACCTCTAGTGTCACTGGTGCGTGACAGAAGGGGAACACCTGCTATATTATGAATACTCAGAATTATACTCAGAAATATCCTAAGGTTGATACATCTCTTTAGTTGAAAGACATTTACATACCTAGAAACTGAGGTTCACACAATTGCTTTAGAAGAATTCTGGATCTTGATGTGTGGCTGATCCACTAACTGTATCAATACAATCCATATCAGTGAAGATTAGGCCACAATCATTATGCAAATGCAGACATGAATGCTTGGGCATTGCATGAGTCCAATTCCTTTTACATACTTACTATTAGGGGTGTGCTATGGTGGTCGACTATTCGACTAGTCCAACAACTGACTAGTTGATTAGTGGAGTTGACAATAGAGGTCTGCAAAGGCCTCAAAATTAAATCCAAACCAAGACATTCATCCAACATGTGTTTACATAGGAATACAATGGAGAAACAGAGCAAATGCACACAAAAACACATTTGGAGTGTCATCCATTTGCGTGTCAGTGAGTGAGAGCATGTATGTGAAAAAAGTTTGGTAGGCCAGTTTATCTTTTCATTAATTTCAATCCCGAAGTTTTACTTGAAAAACTCACCCGAATACAGCCCTAAACCCGGTGGATTCTCGGATTAGCTTCATTCAGGATGCACATAAGCGGTTTTGTGTTGAGAGTTTAACTAACTTACACAGCAAAATTGTAATTATAGCTCCACCATGACGATATTTGACCTGAAAGCGAAACTGTGAAAGACGATAATATGCTAATGCCCTCTATATTGCCCCTTGTGGTTGCTTTATGAATTGTGTTCAGACCCATTTTCGAATGCAATGATGAATTTGTCTTTACGTACTTGCTTAGTGTATGTTGTTTAGGCTTTGCCTTTACCAGAGTCCATAGAAGAAAATGTCCTGCTTGTAACCTCTTGAGATTCATCTTGTTACCCTGAAGATATCTCATTTATATTTTTCCTCTGTTGGTCTATCCATATGTTTGACTGAGGGTTAAAGCGTAATGTTTGTTTACACACTTGCTCTTGCCATACCCCCCCCCCCCCCCCCCCCACACACACACTTACTCTCTCCCTATGCTTCTTTAGCTTATTTAGAAATACATGAGATCAGAGGACACAAAGTCTTCAGAGGCCCTCTGAACGTTTGCAGTCCTATTCCTGTACCCCCAATCTGATATGTTAGATAGAGAGAGGGGGTGGTGTGGTGGGAGGGAGGGAAAGAGCATGTTAAAGCAAAATCACAAAAATAGAGCAATGTGTTGCAGAGATAATAAGGTCCCCCTACTGAGCAAATACAACAGCACTAAGTCAAATGTGATCACGTCTGAGACTCCGCAGAGCAGCAGGGCTACAAATAAAACCAGCGGCAGAGATGCCAGTGACTCCATTCTGATCAAGGACTGGGACACAGAGGTGTGTGTGTGTGTATAAAATTGTGTACTGGTGGCATGTTGCCTAGGAGGACATTGCATTACATGGATTGTTGCAATATATTTTCTTGCATTTTTGGACAATTCTGGCTTTTTTGAAGGAGAAGCCCTTTATTAAACTTAAACCAATAGAACATAACTTCAATAGACATAACCACAGTTGCTTTTGAGAGAAAAAGCTTTCTTATTAAAGTCAACGTGATGTGCTATTTGCAACCAATTTTACTTCTGTAAAATGATGTATTTACAATAAAATATCACTGTTATGTGGCTATTTTACACAGCAAACTACACATTTTGCCAAAATTGAGTTTGACTTAAAATTAAATAGACTGATATGTCCCATAACAGATGGGTTTGGCTACATGATTCTCAGGTTCAGAGAAAATAAGAGTGACACTAAGAGTGACATGAGTGAATTTTATAATTCATATTTGGCTGGACAATCAAAAAAAATAAATAATAATATCAGTGTTTACATAATTTGGCTTTTTACAGTCATATTGTATGACATTATCCAATAGAGAAAAACAGTGTTCGCAAACATTTTTCAATCATCTTGGTTCCGGAAGAATTTTTCCCATTAATTTTTTCAACAGGGATTTCTTAAAATTCTTTTAAAGAGTTGTAAGCCATGAACCAAACTAACCAGCTCCGAGGTAAATCACAACATTACAAAATTGTATTTGATGCAAAAAAAAATATTTGGAAATCAGACAAAAAGACAAAGGTACAATCCCATGAAGTTCAATGATGCAACGGAGTTAAAAACTTTGGAAAATATATAAGGCGAGAACCAGCTTGACAATATAAATAATAGTTTAATGAAAAACTTGACGGACAGTTGCCCATAAACGCTCTCTCTCTGTTTCACCACTGTCTGCAGTCGGCCTTCATGCCTAGAATCATGACCCAGCCCCGCCCTCCACCCTGTCACATGGGGGAGGACTTGCCATACCGTCTGACAGCAGGTCATCTATGCCTTCTTGAATATGGGAGGGGACGGGGGGAGGGAAACAATAATGATTAAATTAGGGGGGTACTTCCTGTAACAGTGTTGTATCCCCCAACAAAAAAAAAAAATAAAAAATTTAAAAGAGAGAGAAAAGGCCAACGAGGAGCGGCATTGGGAGAGAGAGAGTATCCCTCCTCCTTCCTGGGTCTTCGGCACCAGTGAAATGGGGTTAATGGAAAGGCCAGTTGCCATGTAAAAACCCGGTCCAATTTCTCTTCCCAGTCCAGCCCTGTTTATCACTAATTTTGTACATATCCCAGGGTGATAATATGTTTGTGTGAAGTCAAGTACCTTGCATCTTGGCGAAATTGGAGTTTCCAAATTGGAAGTCTGACTTCACATGGTGTTCCATTGCACTTTTCCTAGTAGGAAGTTGGAAATTAATTCTGAAACTAGAGTGTTGCACTCTATAACCCACAAAGCCTAAGTGACATCAGCCTTAAAGGAAAGTAATTTCAGATGAAAGAGCAAGTTATTACATTTTGATTAAAGAGAAAAAAAAATTTCTCTGGAATAACATGCAACGATTAATCGTTTAAGACTAGAAACATTTGCAAAGAAAGTACAAAAATAAGGGCAATTTTGACAGTGTCTATGTCTTAGACTTAGGCAAGAGTGCCCTTGAAAACAGACCACCCTCTAGCCCACCAATAAAGCTGCTGGTCACTTTCACTTCTCTAAAGCCACATCAGGGGAAACTACTTAACTATCCACTCAATAGGATCAATGGCTGAGGAAAATCAATATTGCCTTTATCCTGTGCGCGGTCAGATTCTACAGGAGATAAAGTGCATAAATCCGCTCACTCTGGAAGTGATGATGTGCCATAAAAATTAACAGAGCAAAAGCCTCATAAATCAGGGGTTCATACCTCATGGACTGAGCATATCCTGGCATCTGAGGTGGGCAGTGCGGTGTGATGCATTTCGACAGCAGAAAACATCTCATAGAGTGCCTTTCAACCCTCACAATACTCACACATTTTGATTTTAATTTACCATTCGCTTTATGTCATGTCATAATAGTAGACACTCAAATACTATAATAAATATATTATCTGAGCTCCCACAAATTTATTTTTTTAATTATGGGCCATTTTTTAGAGCATAAAGCATAGATATGTCCACCCTGTCGTGGACATATAAATTACTGTTAAATATGATTTCATTGCATTATTAAGATACAAATGATACTTTCTGAAAGGTATGATGTCCCTTTCCTAAACAGTGTTATTTTTTTGCTTTCAAATTATAAATACATAAAAGATTTTATGTAAACCATGTGTTTTTAAAGAAACTCATACAATTTGCACATGTATTTTTTCTTATTTGGAGAAATATTTGATTATTTTGATGCAGTTTTTTGTTTGCATGTTATTGCCCCCACACCTAGCACAATGGATTATATAGGTGTGATTAAATTATTATTTTAAATATTATTTAAAAATACCAAGATGACAGGGTGGATGAGCCCACGACAGGGTGGACAAGCACACGACGGAGTGGACACATAAAGCAGAACACAAAAAGCATGACAAAATATGACAATGAAACATTTATTCAACTTAAAAAAATAAATATATAATTACATTCTCAATCACATTGATATAACTGAGAATTTAGAATGGCCTCTCTGGTTGAGATGAAACAGGCAGGGAGTTCAAAAACCTGCCCGTCTTTTCAGCAAAATGTAAACATAAGGAAAATTATAATAACAAAACATAAAAAAGCAAGTACATTAAATGTGACAATTAGTTTTTTATTTGTGGCCAAGAAATATTGTAGTAAATAAATTCTGTCAATTTGTAACATTTACAACACGTGGAACAACTTGCCCCAAACTGATATTTAGAAAAAAAATTATACATTTGTGTTCAGAACACGATTCGATCTTTCAGTTGACCCTTGCCTGAATGTATTCCAGTGTGGTTCTATTGGGTTTTACATTAACTAAAAACCTAATGTAAACACCACATAACAGAGAAACACACTTCTGAAAAGAACTCTGGATATACATTAACAAACAATAACACTAGCAATAAGTCATTTTAAAGAACAGATTCTTTAAAATCTAAACTGCTCTTCGATATACCTCCATGAAGCCTTGTCTATCTGTACAGATCGTTTATTGAGACCCTGTGGCTCTGTAATTAGACAGAGAATCTGTTGGTCTGCATACCAGGAAATATCTTCTCTGGGACTAGGCCAGAAGAATTTATTTATCCCATTCCGGTGCATGCACTTAACCATAATGTTGTGCTCCTCCACTTTAATGATAATGCCAGGATAGGCTTCATCGTCATAATTCACCACACACCATTCTCCAATGTGTTTCGCCTCAATGAATTGTGGACGCCATCTGGTTTCAGTTGTGCCATCAAATGCAGGGGCATGGTTATGTTCTTTACTTACAGTTGCCTCCATTAACTGGTAACAGGGATAATCCAACATACCTGCCTCTCTCTTGCAGAGACATGTGATGTCCCGGTATTTCAGTTTGCCTGGTGAAACACTTAGCACCTGATGCACCCTTCATTGTTCCTTTTATTGGAATTCCTATTTATCAGGTATCTGATGTGTGATGAGAAGAGAGATGGTATGAACTTGAGGGACCTAGCTGTGGTGGACAGTCCAGCTCCAGTGGTTCTGGAAATGGAGTCTGCAACTCCACTATTGTCCTGGCTTTTGCTCTGGCAGCTTTCTTTGCCTCCTTCCATTTTTTCCTTTGTAAACGTTTTCCTCTCTCTGTGAGGTCATTAATAACTTTCTTCTTCCCTGTATCTCTATCTTTCCTCCATCTATCCCTTTCTTTCTTAAGGTACGCATCTCTTTGTTCAGGGTTTGCATCCCGGCGTTTTCTGTATTGCCGTGCACTTTCTGCCGCACTCAGAGGCATGTCCTGAGAACAGCAATGATTTGTTTTTTTATATAACAAAATATTATCTTGTTATATTATATTAAATGTTTCCATAAAATGTAATATAACATTTCTATAAATTGCAACATTAACTACAAATGAATGCTATGTCCACCCTGTCATGTGTATGTCCACCCTATCGAGTCTACGTGGCCGACAGAGTGGACATTTTGGAACTACGACAGGGTGGACATTTTGAGCTTCAATTAGCATATTAGCTTACAACAAACTGTGACTAGGTAAATAGTTAGTCTGGTTGTTGAAGAGAATTTGGTATATTAAAACATACATATTTGGAAATTATTGTATTTGAATCACTTCCAGTATATTTTATGCCGACAGGGTGGACATGTTAAGCTTTGGCAAACCAAGTAAGCAAACTCATATGAAGAAAATTTGTTAGTTGTAAAATCAGCAGCTACTCACCTCAGCAGTTGAATTTCCCGCCAATTTAGATACAAAAATCTGTTGTCCTGATGTCACTAATGGGGGTGGCCTATACTTAAAGGAGCAGATTCCACAATACGACAGGGTGGACAACCATTTAAGGGACATGGACAAACTCTTCTTTTTTATTAAATAAAAATATTGTTTTTATTATAAACTGATCAATACACTCAATTTGAGTAATATCTTATTAAACAAAATATTAATAGGAAAAAATAAATAAAAAATAAATATGATTTGACTATTTTATTCTCATTCAAATTTGATGAGCAGTGCCTGGGACATAGCAAAATAACATACATCCTCTTATACAAAACTATAGAAAATCATGAAAATGTATCTAAAGAGCCAAATAATGCTACTGCAATGAATAAAAAAACTTAGCCTTATATAACACACCCTTTCATAGCCATTTGTATGTTAAGTTATAATGGAAAATTAGTTATTTATGTTCAGGACACCAAAAGGCACCCTACAGTGATATTGACCGGTTTACGTCTCACATTTCTTCTTGTGATAAGATATAATTGACTAAGCCATAGCATGTGTAAGGCATATGTTCTCCCTTCCTGTTTTTGCTACTCTTCTCTTTCCTTTTTAACAAGTGGCTTTTTAAATTTTTTTCCTGCCAAGTGTGGGACTTGATGGCCTATTCTATGTCAATTCAAAAACAGTTTACACTTTTTTCAGAGTGATTATACTGAGCTTTGATCAATAGCTGACAGGTGTGTGCGGCGTGTCTGTTGTGTGTGTCTTGGAACTAAGCCACCATTGCATCTTACATAGATCTATTGCTTATGCAATAAAAGGAAATAGATAATTTTAAACTAGTCAGCAGCATCTTGTTTAATCTTAAAGAGTCAGTTCGCCACAAATTGAAAATTCTGAGATCATTAAATCAAACTCATATTGATACAACCTGTATGACTTTCTTTCTTTTGTGGGACACAATAGAACATGTTAGAAAGAATGACTACATCTCAGTCACCATTTACTTTCATAGTATTAAAAAAAGAAGCAATGGCACTAAATGGTGACAATTCGGCATACATATATGGCTAACGTTTTAATTTGTTTTCTACGGAAAAGATAAATTCATATGAGACATGAGGGTGAGTAAATTATTTAAGTATTTTCAGTTTTTTTTAATAGAAGAGTAGACGTTGCGAATGACACGAGGTGAATCCAGCACAATAGATTTTAGGAATTCAAAGAAAGATGCTTGCCCAAATTTTGGCTGCATCACACTTTATCAAAGTCCATCCATGTACTCCTCCACATAATTTAGCATTTAATCAATCCGTGAGTTATAGGCTTCACCATCCATTTGCATAATTTCCCAGTACGCTGATCTTTCCACGTCTGCAGATTTTTTTTTTGCAGCTTGGCGCAGTCCCACTGCAGACACTAATGCGGAGAGGATGTGAGCATTCATGTTGCCCCATCAGCCCTCATCGCCCAAGGCTCCTCTTTCTGCTTCTCTCTCTCATTGACACTCTGGCTCTCTCTCTCTCCCGACCTCCCTCTTGTATCCCTCCCTTTTGTTTCTCTCCCTCCAGCTGCAGTTTTAGTGCTTCCTTTTTCACACAAGCATGATTTTAGGGCTCTGATGCATTTTTTAGCACATCGTTACTGAATTTGTGTTTAATGCACATACATTAATATATATATATATATATATATATATATATATATATATATACACTGTTTAAGTATACTTAAGTACTTAAGTATAAACATAAAATCTAATTATGGTTTTCAGAAGAGAGAGAGAAAACATTATCAATATCTTCCAAGATTCAATACATAGAGCAAGTTCAGGATTGACATTTTTTAAGAATCAGTTTACCCAAAAATTTAAAATCTGTTGTTCTGAATAATTGACAAACCCTGGTCACTATGAACTTCCATATAACTAGAGCTGCAAAACAACCCTTCAAAAACATTTGTGTTCAACAGAAAATAACAACATTCAGATTTGAAACAATATAAATGGTAAAAGAGTAAATAATAACAGAGTTTTCATTTTTTTGTGAACTATCCCTTTAAGAAACATGAGCTTGTGTGGATTATTTGGCACATGTACCATGAAAATAAAGAGCCTTGAGTGCTTCAGTGCCTCACTTTGCTTGATTTATTGGTGAACTGAGCTGAAGCACTTTAGGTCAACTACTGCGATTCCAGAGAGACCCCAAACTCAGAGCTAAACTGGACTTTAGATGCTTTCCCTAAGAAAATGATAAAAGCAAAGCGTAGGCTTGCTGGCCTGAGAGAAGTGACCTTTCTTCAGGTCATATTTTGTGTTTATCAAAACTATCCTCTCACCAGGTTTGCCTCCACTGGACCCAGGGCCACTGAAATGGGATAAGAGCATAACAAACAGGCAGGGGACAGAGGGGAGGCACATTTATGCCGGGCTCACTGAGGCGTGCTCCTATTGATTTGGTTTGACACTAACTGCATGTTTTATAGACCACTGGACAAGGATGAATGACTCTAGTCAAAGAACAACACTGTCCTTAATATTTAAAAAAAAAAAAAAAAAAAAATCTATATATATATATATATATATATATATATATATATATATATATATATATATATATTTGAAATATTAAGGACAGTGGGCTTCTGAAAACAGAGCGCGAAATTGCGACGCTAGCAGTGTTTGAGACTAGCTACCAGCAGTCCTGCCTGGATTATGCAGAACTGTCTGATTCCATTCAGTGGAAGTCATCAGAGTAAGGTAAATGCCCTGGCTATTGTAATCTATTGTGCTGTAGGTGTTTTGGGTTTAGTGTTAAAACTGAATTATATCAACATTTAACATAATTATATATTTTTTAATTCATTAGAAGATGAATTCCATGTAGAGATACATGCAGTAGTCCCATCAAGCATTTATTTTTATTTTTTTTAATTAAACTGTGTTTTTTTCAGTTGGTAGATCTTATTGAGTTGGTCATTTAAAAGTAGATAATCACGCAAAAAAGTGTGGACACCCCTGACATAGAATATAGATTAACATGGCAGAGGTAAAGCTGCATCTTCCACCAAATAATTACAAATACAGTGTTTGGAAACACTTTGGGTTTTATAAGAGAGATGGAGATTTTGATAAAACCATGCAGTTTGTAAAATATGTCATGCTGCTATAAATTATACAGGCAGCACAACTAATTTAACACCACATTCATCTGCTGGGAAGTTAAGGAACATTTCTTCATTGTTTATCCCTGAGCATCCTTAAATTGTGTCACTGTTAAATTTGTGAACTGTTAAAATTGTAACTGGAAACAGAACAGGAAAATAACTTTTGTCTTCAAATAGTATTTTTTTTTTAAATATATATTCTGCTTTTAGTGTATGAGTAGAAAATATACATTTTAGTTCCCTATCTGTCACTCACTCGACGTTGCGTCGATGTAGTGACACTAGGGGTCGCTCTTGGGAGACCCAAACACCTCTGATATTTGAGAAGAGGCCAAAGTTCCACTGCCGTTTCATTCACCTCACAGATGAGAAGTGTATGCTGTTGGATATACGGCACATTTCAGCGGCTTTCTCCCCCTCTGCGCGATTGATTCAGAGTCCGCCCCTGGGCGTTCGACAAATAAGAGAGCATATATAAATGTAGAAAAGAGTATATTTTCTCTAAAAGATTGCACACTGATGGACAGTGTCATTTAAAGATGCCTTTATGTCTGTGTGTAGGTTCCTGAATGCGGTCGCTATCTCTCTTCCTCTGACGGCCACAAGCGCTGCCTCACAGGTCTGGGGCGAAGTCATGATGAGGCAGAGTTTGTGGATGGTTCGTGTTCTCACTGCGAGAACATGACCATGGCAACGTTCCTTCTTCCGGGGGAAAGACACTCTAGTCCCTCCCTGCCCCGATCCTTCTACCTACGGTTACGAGGCTGGGTCGGTTAGTGCTGGGGGTGTTTTGGGGACTCCAATGAGAGTAGTTCCACCAGACAATCCCCCATGGACCTCGTTTGCCCTGATCGAGTTCTGGGAGGAGACAGACTCTTTCGGAGCTCGTGAGCAGAATGAGCTCTCGATCGCAGCATCGGAGAATGGGTTGATGCGGTCGGACGCTGAGGACTCGATTGGGCTTCCACCTTCGGATGTGGCCACCCAGTTTGAGGCTGAGGCAGAGCTTACTGTCATGCATGCTTGTGCTACCAAGAGTGTCAGGCTGGAGTGGAACACTCCACCCTGCCCTGAGCCCTCACAGCTTGATGATTGGTTTTGAACACCGCTCACAGTAGTGCCCTGCCCAGTCCCATTCTACCTGGAGATGCACGCAGAACTCACAAATTCGTGGAGGGCACCTTTTACTGCCCGTACCGACTTCTGGGTTCATCCTCTCTCACTACCCTCGACGGCGGGGTGGCTGGGGTGTATACAGAGATTCCTCAGGTGGATTAGGCGGTTGCGGTGCACTTGTGCCCGCAAAACACAGCCAACTGCTGGAATAGCCCAAGACTCCCATCCAGGGCCTGTAGGCCTACATCGTCTCTGGCGACCAAAGCTTACAATGCTGCTGGACAGGCCGCCTTTTCCCTGCATGCCATGGCCCTCTTGCAAGTACACCAGGCCAAGGCATTGAAAGTGCTGCACGTGGGTAGTCCTGAACTCGAAGTGATCTGTGCTTGCGACCGATCTTGCGAAGGTCATGGCGTGGGCACTCGGGCAGGCAATGTCCACCTTGGTTGTCCAGGAGTACCACCTATGAATGAATCAGGTCAAGATGAAGGATGCTGACAAGGTCCCCTTCCTCAATGCTCTCTTCTCCCAGATCAGCCTATTTGGTGACACCATTGAAGACTTTGTCCAGCAGTTCTCAGCGGTGAAGAAGCAAACGGAGGCCAAACAATATCCTGCACAGAATGTTTTTTTTTTTTTTTTTTTAATTCCTTTCTTCAGTAGAACACAAACTTTTAAAAATAATATTTAATCTCTATAGGTCTATACAATGCAATTAAATGGTGACCAGACCTTTCAAGCTCCAAAAATCACATAAGGGCAGCATAAAAGTAATCCATACGTCTCCAGTAGTTTAATACATATCTTTAGAAATTATATGATAGGTGTCAATATTTAAGTAATTTTTTACTATAAATGTCTACTTTCACTTTCACATTCTTATAATGACAGTGAAAGTGAAGATTTGTGGTAAAAAAAAAAGTTTCGAACACAAAGTGATTGCATCACTTCAGAAGGCCTATTTTAAACCACTGGAGTCATATTAATTACTTTTATTATGCCTTTATGTGATTTTTGGAGCTTGAAAGGTCTGGTCACCATTCACTTGCATTATATAGACCTATAGAGATGAAATATATATATATATATATATATATATATATATATATATAAATTCTGTTCTGCCATCTGGAGTGGCATGAGAGTAAGTAAATTCTGAGATAATTTTCATTTTAGGGTGAACTATCCCTTTAAATGTATCCATCAAGGTGTTTTGTTAAATTACAGTACGTGAGTAAAATGTCTGCTTAGAGATATACACTCACCTAAAGGATTATTAGGAACACCATACTAATACTGTATTTGACCCCCTTTCGCCTTCAGAACTGCATTAATTATACGTGGCATTGATTCAACAAGGTGCTGAAAGCATTCTTTAGAAATGTTGGCCCATATTGATAGGATAGCATCTTGCAGTTGATGGAGATTTGTGGGATGCACATCCAGGGCACAAAGCTCCCGTTCCACCACATCCCAAAGATGCTCTATTGGGTTGAGATCTGGAGACTGTGGGGGCCATTTTAGTACAGTGAACTCATTGTCATGTTCAAGAAACCAATTTGAAATTATTCGAGCTTTGTGACATGGTGCATTATCCTGCTGGAAGTAGCCATCAGAAGATGGGTACATGGTGGCCATAAAGGGATGGACATGGTCAGAAACAATGCTCAGGTAGGCCGTGGCATTTAAACGATGCCCAATTGGCACTACAGGGCCTAAAGTGTGCCAAGAAAACATCCCCCACACCATTACACCACCACCACCAGCCTGCACAGTGGTAACAAGGCATGATGGATCCATGTTCTCATTCTGTTTACGCCAAATTCTGACTCTACCATCTGAATGTCTCAACAGAAATCGAGACTCATCAGACCAGGCAACATTTTTCCAGTCTTCAACTGTCCAATTTTGGTGAGCTCTTGCAAATTGTAGCCTCTTTTTCCTATTTGTAGTGGAGATGAGTGGTACCCGGTGGGGTCTTCTGCTGTTGTAGCCCATCCGCCTCAAGGTTGTGCGTGTTGTGGCTTCACAAATGCTTTGCTGCATACCTCAGTTGTAACGAGTGCTTATTTCAGTCAAAGTTGCTCTTCTATCAGCCTGAATCAGTCGGCCCATTCTCCTCTGACCTCTAGCATCAACAAGGCATTTTCGCCCACAGGACTGCCGCATACTGGATGTTTTTCCCTTTTCACACCATTCTTTGTAAACCCTAGAAATGGTTGTGCGTGAAAATCCCAGTAACTGAGCAGATTGTGAAATACTCAGACCGGCCCGTCTGGCACCAACAACCATGCCACGCTCAAAATTGCTTAAATCACCTTTCTTTCCCATTCTGACATTCAGTTTGGAGTTCAGGAGATTGTCTTGACCAAGACCACACCCCTAAATGCATTGAAGCAACTGCCATGTGATTGGTTGATTAGATAATTACATTAATGAGAAATTGAACAGGTGTTCCTAATAATCCTTTAGGTGAGTGTATTTTCACAGGGTTCAAGTCAAAATGGAAGCAGGAAGAAGAGAACTGAAAACAGATTGTGAAGAAAGAAGACTGGTTTACAATTGCCTGGAAAATGCATTTGGAAAAAAGTCTGGATTCATTTTAGGATCATCTTTGTGGTGCATGTTTGGATGGATGTCTGAACAATTGGGGGATTATGAGTGAGTAAGGAATTCCCATGGAGGAACCCATCTATCTACCATCTACTGCAGGGTGACACTCTGTACAACAAATGTTGTGCTAAATTTTGTTACAATTTGCCTCTGCTACCAAACAAATAATCTATAATCAAAAAATCCAATGAAGTCATATTTATACAAATATGCCGTAAATACACATAATGCCTTCCATAACACATAATGGCACTTGCAGTCATATCTCATTAAAATCTATTAGTTTTGGAAGAAAAGCAGATCGAACTCACATTTTAAAGCATTTACATGTCACATATCCCAATAAACTAGGACTAGACTAATGCAAAATCATGCACTCATGGAGAACTAGGTTTAGTTGTCACTATTGTTTGAGTCTCTGACTTACGTAATACACACGCTCACATAAAAAGGGTCCAAACCACCATTAGCTGTGGTCTGCCTCTACTGTATGACTATATTCTCCTGCCTCAGTAAGTTTCATAGCCCTCTCCACCTCCTTTTTTCCATCTCTCTCTGCCTAAATGAAGCTGAAAAAGGAAGAGTCTGAATATGTGTCAGTTGGCCATGTGGGCCATATTTTCTGCTGTTTCTTGCACTGAATGTGGCAGAAGTGTCAGACATATTGTCTGTAACACTGAAAATAGAAACCTTTCCACTCTCCACCAACCTGTCTCCTTATTTTCCACTTTATCTCTATTTGTTATCTCCGCCCTTTTAAATCATGTGCTTTGAAAATCTGTGGTTGGACCAGTCATGATCTAGCACTGATGAATTCCTGATAACCCATCAGTGTTAAAGGGTTACCTGGGTCTCAATGGAAGCCTTGTGCTCATAACTCGGCCTAACAAGCTATGCCAGAACCTTTTTAGTTTAATAAAAACAATGCTGGCTCTATTCAAAAACGTATAGAGATTCCTATGGAGGTAACATTTTAATTCATTATATGCAAGAATATAAATATGGTGGACAAGGTGAGAGAAATGCCCATTGTAAATAAACTCATTACTGAGAAGTATCATTAAAAATTGTTTAACACAATAAAAATTACACAATATTTGTGTGTGCCACATATTTGTATGCATATTACATTTCTGTTCCATTAACATAGCACTCACATATGTCACATACAAACCGCTCATTCAAATTTTTCCTTCGGAGCAGAGCGGTCACCTTTCATTGAGCTGAATTCCCACTGCTTCCATTCACTGCTTGGATTCTGACGGCACATTACAGCGATTTCTCCCCCCTAGGCACTGGTACACTGCAGAGATTGCCCCTGGGCACTTCGGCAGAACAAACTAGAAGAGTATATTCTAAAAGAGTATAAATCCTAAAAGAGTATATTCTAAAAGAGCAGCACACACAGAAATGCCTTTTTAAAATGCATCTTTTTAAATATGCCTTTCCGTCTGTGTGTTATTCCTGGTTGCGATCGTATCTCTCACCTTCTGATGTCCACGATCGCTGTCTTTCGTGCCTGGGTGCTGCCCACGCTGAGACATCGTTTGTGGATGCTTCATGTTCTCACTGCGAGAACATGACCATGGCAATGGCTTGACTTCGTAAGAAAGCAAGTCAACCCAGCGGTTCCCCGCCTCGGTCCTTCTACCTACAGGTTTGAGGCAAGCGCGGCTAGCACCTGTGGTTGATTTGGGGACCTCAATGGGGCCACCTCCGCTGGGTAAATCCCCACTAACCTCCCTTTGGGCCAATGGGCCAAGGGGTACTCGCGTCAGCCCCCTGAGCAAATTCCCCTGAGGAAGGACCTTCTTTCTCAGGGATGGGGCACCATTTGGCACCTGAAACCAGACCTCTGGAATCTCCACGTCTGGCCCCTGGATGGGATGTGGAAGACATAAGTGGCCTACCATCTGCCATGGTAGACACGATCACTCAGGCTAGGCTCCCTCTACGAGGAACCTGTATGCATTGAAGTAGCATCTATTCGCTAAGTGGCTTTCTTCCCAACGTGAAGACCCCCAGATATGCCAGTCGGATCAGTGCTTTCCTTCCTGCATAAGAGGTTGGAAGGATGGCTGTCCCCATCCACCTTGAAGGTGTATGTAGCCGCTATAGCAGCACACTCATATTTACATAAAACACTGTATCCGCAAAGCAACCAGCATTGTGGAGGACCCCGCACACCCCTCACACAAACTCTTTACCCTCCTGCTGTCTGGCAAGAGGTACCGAAGCATTCGGGCCCTCACGACCAGACTGTGTAACAGCTTCTTCCCCCAAGCCATCAGACTCCTCAATACTCAGAGACTGGTTTGACACACACACACATGTGTCCTGAGTTACACTTTAATAACTGCCACTTTATAACTGTCTGTTACCTCAATAACTGCTTTGTGCATAGAACACTATCTCATAGTATGTTGTGTTTACATTTGGCATTTAGTAACTGTCATCTTTTTGCACTACTGTGTACTGGTCGGCGCTGCACTGTCTATCACTCTGCCTATTGTCCTGTTCATTGTTAGAAATGTATTGTACTGTCCTGTACTTTTGCACACGTTTTTGCATGTGCACTTTATATAGGTATTTTATATAGGTATTTTATTTAGTCTGTGTAGTCTCATGTGGTTCTGTGTTTGTCCTATGTTGTTTTATGTAGCACCATGATCCTGGAGGAACGTTGTCTCGTTTCACTGTGTACTGTACTAACTGTATATGGTTGAAACGACAATAAAAACCACTTGAATTGACTTGACACTCTCTTTAAATACTGCCCTCCTGACTGCGCTCACTTCCATCAAGAGGATAGGTGACTTGCAAGCATTCTCTGTCAGCGAAACGTGCCTGGAGTTCAGTGCCCACGACCCCTGGTGGTGAACCTGCAAGTGCTGCCCCAGGAGGAGGCAGACCCAGCATTGACATATATGTGTCCGGTGCACGCTTTATTCATCTATTTGGATCACACGCAGAGCTTCAGATTGTGGCAGCCTCCTGGGCCCTGACCAGTGGTGCCTCTCTAACAGACATTTGCAGAGCAGCGGGCTGGGCAACACCCAACACTTTTGCAAGGTTCTACAATCTCCTTGTTGAGCCGGCTTCATCTCGTGTCTTAGCAGGAATGAAACAGGTAAGTCCGGGAGAGATGGCCGGGTGTATTGCTTGCGCATAGCATCGTTCACCTCCACTGAGCTGAAGACATGTTGTCTCCCAGTAGTGTTCATAAAATGTATTCCCTGGTTGACTTCCTCCTAGCCCTTTGGCAGATGAGTTTGCGGAGAAACTCGCTGCCGGCTCAGTACACATGCTAACTAAGCCCTGTACTGGGGTAGGTGCTCTGCATGAGCTGGTTCCTCGTAAGTAACCCCATGCGACGTATATCTTCCACTAAATCGTTTTCCTGTTGGTAAACTGCGTCTACCTTGGGCAGAGGCCCCTCCTCCCCGTTGGGTAGGACCTACCATGGGACTTCTCCACATGACATACTTCACATGAAAAAGAGTTGGCAAGACCATGTGACGTATTTCCACTCAAAATACCCCCCCCTCTCTCTGGGCGTGTTGTGGTCTCCGTGGTGTCTTCCCCTTGGGAGTGACACCCACATCCCAACCCCCCCCCCACCCCCCCCGCACTGCCAGTTGGCGTAACACAGCTCAGCTAGTTGTGGTGTTTTTGTAGGGTACCCCTAGTGTCACTTCATCGACATACCGTCGAGTGAGTGACAGATAGGGAACATAACCTCCGTAACCTCCATTCTCTGATGGAGGGAACGAGACGTTGTGTCCCTCCTGCCACAACTCTGGACTACCCACTGAAATGGCCATTCTCTCTTGGCTCCTCAGCACAAAACCTGAATGAGCAGTTTGCACGCCAGCTCCTTTGTACCTGTGTGGCCTTTTATCAAAGATCAGAGTTGTCTCAGGCTCCAAAGAGTGACCCCTAGTGTCACTTCATCAACACAACATCTCATTCCCTCCATCAGGGAACGGACGCTATGGAAGTAACCAGGATGTTTTTTGTTTCTGCAATGGAGCATAAAAATCATTACGCAACTCTTGCCAAACAGTGATGGTTAATAGTGTCCAGGTGATGTAAAACTCCAAAAAGCACAAAACTCACCAAAAAATTAAATAAAAAAAATGTAAGTTCAAAATAACAAGTATGAAATTGTTACAAACTTTTTAAAGCAGACTGAAAAGAAATAGAATGAGAGAAAAATCAAAAACAAAAAAAAAAACACCAAAACACAAGTGGAGCGTAACACTCCCACCCACAAGAGCAAACTATATGGAACAAATTATAATCGTATGTTTGTTACAACACAATTTTTCCCCAGATAAGGCATCAGCTATTACATTCTCAACACCTTTGTTGTGTTTAATGACCAGATTATAACCCTGTACCATCAGAGACAAGCGCATTAAGCGCTGATTTTGATTATACATATGAGATAGGAAACCAGGGGTTTATGATCTGTAAAAGCAGTTTCTAGAAGACTACTTGAAGAGCCATTAACAATGCCAATGCATCCTTCTCAATTGTCAAATAGTTTAGTTGATGCTTATTAAACTTACATGAAATGTGGCAGATAGGGTGATCAATGTCATTTTTATCCTCTTGAATTAACAGCACCTGCACCAACCGCACTCGCATCCACATCTAGTTTAAAAGGTAATACAGAGTCTGTCGCTGCTAAAATGGGTGCACTACACACAAGTGCCTTGATAGATTCAAAAGCATACTGACACTTGTCAGTCCTAGAAAATGGGCGAGATGGGCTAAGAATCAATGGATGCGCAATAGTTGAAACTTTTGTACAAAAGCTACGCTAGTAGCTGGCCATGCCTAGAAATCTACGAAGATCCCATTGGGTAGTTGGAGCAGGAAATTCCACGATAGCTGTCACCTTTGCTTCTAACCCCTGACCTACTTCCTTACCAACATACGTAATAGTTACTTGGCCGAATTCGAGCTTAGCTAGGTTCAAAGTCAGTGAGGATTTGTCAAGACTTTCAAACACCTTTTGAAGCAGAAAAACATGTTCTGACCAGTCAGTAGAATATACAACCAGAACATCTAAGTATGCATTACACTTTGAACTCCTGAAAGCACAATGTTAATGAGCCATTGAAAGGAGACACAAAGACTGAAATGTCTGAAGCAAAAGTTGAGAGAGGCACTTGCCAGTATCCCTTCAACAAATCTAATTTACTGACATAACGGGCTGACCCGAGATTGTCAGCACAGTCTTCCATATATGGTAGTGGAAAACAGTCTGGCACAGTAACTGCAATTATCTTACAGTAGTCAGTACAAAATCTAGCAGTGCCATCACTCTTCGGGACTAACAAGTGCGGAGAGCTCCAAGGAACACAACTAGATTTAGCAAGTCCATGTTTCAACAAATAGTTGACTTCGGCTCTCATGACAGTTCTTTTTGTGGTATTCACGCGATACACATGTTGGTTGATTGGCACAGCATCACCCACGTTAATATCATGCTTGAACTGTGTTGTGAGAAGGTACATCTTTAAAGAGTGAAGGAAAATCATCAATCAACTACTCAATGGCACACCTTTGTTGTTCGGGTAAACGTACTATCTCTGAATTCATAAGTCTGGCACATTGCTGGTGAGTATGACGTAACACCACTCCATCATCTTCAGTGTCAGTACCATCAGTGAAATTTACACATTTACAGGAGGTGAAACAGGAACAGCAACTTCGTCCACATCCAGTACATCCGTTCGTGGTGATAATATGCCTTTAACATATTCACATGACACACACAAGAATTTCTCTGTCTGTCAGGAGTATGAATTACATGTCAATAGTCTGTGTCCCTCAATTTTCTTAACACCTCATAAGCACCAGAAAAACATGCTGATAAAGCAAAGCCAGCAATAGGCAACAATACCAACACTTGCTCACCCTCTGTGCAGTAGCGCTGAACAGATTTCCGATCAAATTGACTTTTCATACCTTGCTTTAATGCCATTAAATCACTTGCCATGAAACAGACTTTATGCAGCCATTCCCGAAATTTACTCACATAATCCAACACATTCATTTTAGGCCTGGAATCGAGTGATAACATGTTTTCTTTAAGCAATTTCAATGGACCTCGGACAGTAATGGAATCACTTCAGGAAATCGCATAGTGGTACATTACAGTCAACAAGAATTGATTACCGGCCTTCGTTTTAGGCAGCGGGCTGACACAGTCAACAATCAGTCTGGGAAAAATAGCATCGGAATGAGCGGGGCACGTGGAATTACTTGATTCGGTTTACCCGTAAGCTTGCAGGTTAGACAAGTGCGGCAAAATTGGACTACATCAGTTTTTCTCTTTTGTGCTATATCTGAGGAAGCAACAGAGTTGGATCTTCTTTCTGAGTAGAAATTATTTTCTCGCATGTCACGCACAGCTTTAAGTAGCTTGAACTTAACACAGGCAGATTTTCAACAGCCTTACTATCGTCGGATAAAAAAACTTCATTATCGAAGTATGTGGACAAGTCATCAGCATCATCTATGTTATGAGCCTGAGCCCGCATAACAGCACAGACAGGGAAAGTTTCAGGATAATCTCTGACAATTCATCGGCCTGATCAGAAAAAACTGGTTTGTCAAAAACTTCCAACAAGCATTAAACAATCAGGAATTAAATGTCCAGACTTATGACAATAGAAATATTCTCTGTCCTCTTGATTTTGAAAAATTTGGTCTTAGCCATAACTGAGTAGTCAGGTCAACAGGAACAGATGCAGTTTTGTCAGATTGGGCTGAAGTAAATACACTCTTGTGCGTCAATGCAAATTTATCTGCAAAAACAGAGGCTTGAGACAATGAAGTCACTTTCTGTTCATTTAAATAAACAAGAATATGGTCAGGTATGCAGTCCTTAAATTCCTCCAACAGAATTAGTTCTCATAATGTCTGAAAATCTGTTACCTTATTCGATGTGCACCACTTGTCAAATAGTATGCTCTTCTCTAGCAAATTCAACATAAGTGTGTCTGGAACTTTTTTGTGAGCCCTAAAATGCTGTCATAAGCTTCTGGTACCAACTCATAAGCCAGCAAAACTTTAGTTTTCACCTCATCATAATTCAAACTATCCTCTAAGGATAAAGTAGCGCAAACCTCCTGAGCCATACCAGTTAATTTGCACTACAATAAAGAGGCCATACATTCCTGGACCAATTAATAGTAGAAGCGATATGCTCAAACACACAAATTCTGATTCCCAAAACTGCGGCATAAGAGATATATGCTTACTTACATCAAAGGTGGTTCCCAACGAGCTAGCTACCGACGAAGCTGCCACGGTCAGCTCAGATTGCACAGCTGGAACAGGTGTACTTCTAGCTGCATTCAATTCCAGTTCACGTAACTTGATCTGCTTCTCCGCCTAATTTTCTAATCGGCTGATTTTGAGTCGCAGTTCCATCTCAGCCTGACGTTCCTCTGCCCTTTAGCGTGCCTCCATCTGGACTCACGTAAAGCAGACTTTAAGCATCGCATCACCTCCTAACCCACCAGAGATCTGAGAAAAAGTTTCAAAGGGTGGTAGAATAGTTTTGGATTTGGAACCCTCCACCTCAGCAATTCCACTCTGCTCCTTCTCATCAGATATCAAAGGGCGAACATCTGAACCAAGGGAACCTATCTCTACTTCTCCAGGCAGCACCAGTACACCAAATTCCACCAAACTCTGTAAGATAGCAATCTTTATCTATCTCTTAAGCTGCTGTTTCCTACCCGGGATTTGGTAATGAGCAGCAATACGAAACAAGTAATCTTTTCTATATTTATCAAGCATTTCAACAGTCGGTGCCTCAATAAAAGTTCCAAAATCAGCCATACTGATTGTTCTGATAACAATATTACTACCTACGCGATCATTCAGTGATTATTCTGCCAACACATGAGCAATAATGACTGTCACGGGAAATTAAATATTAATAAAGATATCAAAATATCAATGTTATCTCCATACCAATGAGCCCCCATTAAATGTTACAAACTTTTTAAAGGTCTAGGGGAAATTAACATAATACTAATATTTTACATTATTGCTGGTTGCAAGCAGAGAATCAGAGACAGCCATGACGCATAGGTATAAGTGGCAAATTATGTTAGAATATAACAACAAACCAAACCAACTAGAATGAGGTGCAGGATGAGATATTTACAGTGTGATTAGTACAACAACAAAAAAAAAACAAAAAACAAAAAAAGTGTGTGTCGCCAAATCAAAGAACAAAACAAAAATAATTTAAATCTAATTCACAAGCGCTCTAATCTGCCTATGAAGAAGAAAATGCAGAAAACAAAGAAACATCAGGTTCCATTGATGTTTTTTGATACAGGCTGGGCGGCAGTGGATTAGATGAGGTCACAACACCTTGATGATTATTGGCAGGTGACATATCCAATAGGCAGATGCCTGAGAGCGAGAGAGTGAAACCAAAAACAAGAAACACCAAAACATGTGGAACATAACAGAAATGTATGTGAAATTTGTCATTTGTTTTATTTTTCTTTCATAAACTTTACTAAGAAAAATCAATAGTTTTCCATTTTAGATGCCATAGTAGAAATGTAGTATTCACAGTCAGCCATGATTACTTTAATCATTGAGGGAAAGTGTCAAATAACAGGGCGGTTACTGAGATTAAGAAAGAAGCATTCTGCTGGTCATGTGATTCTAACTGGCAGCCCCCATGTGCGGACCCTCTCCATGTAGAATAAAACCACTTTTATAAGTTTACTGATATGACTGGAGTCTTCATTTTAATGTGAGTGGTCATGATTTCCTACATATATAGCAAAATTACAATTCATGTCTTTAGGAGTTAAACTTTCTTTAATGAGGAAAAAATTACTGTACCTTTTACAAATTAGTGCACCTTTAATGCAGATCCCTGTCCACTTGTTTGCATGACTCCAACAAGAACCGAATATCAACAGAGTATAATTCAATAAGAATTAAATTATTACAAGTAATGCTACACATGTATTTGCTTGAAAGCACAGAGGCCATCATATCTACTTCTTTCATCCAACACCTCTACAACACATACATTCACAGTGCCCCCAGTGGACTCAATAATAATTGCAGGATGTGGTGACAAATTCAGAAATTCAGCTCTGCTCACAGCAAGCAATTGTGGAAATGGACATTTATATGCGAATAGAGTAGAAATTTTAATATTCGACTAGCTGGTGCAGAATGATTACTCGATTAGATGATTACTCATGCACATCCCAAGACAAAAAAAAAAACACAAATAAGTGTTAATGTTCTCCATATTTCCTGACACTTCTGAAGCCATACCATAGCTGTGTGAGGAGCAGACCGAAATTGAAGGCGCTATTCACTGATAACCTTCGCAAAAGTTAATGTCCAGCATCAGTGACGGCAAAACAGCATAACCAATGCAGCACACTATATTGGAGATCTGGAGATCTGGAGATCTTGCATGTCACATGATCGATTACGATGAAGCAACTTTGAATATGTGGATGCACAAATGAGATCCAAGAAGGAGGACAAAATTATCAGTAAATAACTGCTTACATTTCAGTTTGTTCTTCACACAAAGCTGTCAAATGATTTCAGAAGGTTTAGAATATAGTATATAAGTTGTATGGTTGTATATAGATATTTTTTTTTGGTCCATTGTAGATTTTGACAGACCCTTGACACTATGAGTTGTCATATATAACTAGAGCTGCATTTTTGAACTTTTGTGTTCATCAGAAAAAAATAACAACATACACGTTTGGAACAATATAATTGGTGCAAGATTAAATACTAACAGACTTAAAAAAAAATTGTGAACTATCCTTTTAAGAAACATGAGCTTGTGTGCATTATTTGGCACATGTACTATGAAAACAGAGAGCCTTGATCAACTACCGTGATTCCAGAGAGACCCCAAACTCAGAGCTATAAACAGGACTTTAGAAATTTTCCCTAAGAATGATAAAAGCAAAGCTTAACTTTCAGCTGTCAAGCCCCCCCAGGGCCTGAGGCTCGCTGGCCTGAGAGAAGTGACCTTTCTTCAGGTCATATTGAGTGTTTATCAAAACCATACTCTCACCAGGTTTGCCACCACCGGACCCAGGGCAACTGTAATGGGATAACAAACCAGGCAGGGGACAGAGGGGAGGCACATTTATGCCAGGCTCACTGAGGCGTGCTCTTATTGATTTGGTTTGACACTAACTGCATATTTTATAGACCACTGGACCAGGATGAATGACTCTAGTCAAAGAACAACACTGTCCTTAATATTTCAAATATATATGTATATTTGTATTGTTCAGCTGTACCATTTTATATATATATATATATATATATATATATATATATATATATATATATATATATATATAAAATGTATATGTCAATTTGTGTCAGTTATCAGTGTTTATGCAAATATTTGTCCATGAACTGTGTATGTGTGCAGCACTTGTGTACAGCATTGTCTTTGACGTTTTGTGGTATATTTTTACAGTATATTGCTGTCAAATTACTTCAGCCCTACAAACTCAATTACATGGGCAGCCTAGTCTCAAGCTAATTAAGTAGCCACATCAATGGTATACTTCAGTGACTCCAGTCAGGTCTCCTAAGCAACCGAATTGGCCCGGAGTCACATGTGGTAACCTCCTTGTGGTTGCAATTAGTGGTTCTCACTCTCAGTGGGGCACGTGGTAAGTTGTGCATGGATCGTGGAGAGTAGCATGAGCCTCCACATGCTAGTAGTCTCTGCAGTGTCATGCACAACGAGCCATGTGATAAGTTGCGCGGATTGGCTGTCTCAGAAGCGGAGGCAACCGAGATGTGTTCTCCACCACCGGTGTGAGGTGAGTAAACGTGCCACAACAAAACCTACTAAGTAGTGGGAATTGGGCATTCCAAACTGGGGAGAAAATGGGATAAAAAAAAATAAATACAAAAATTATACTTCAGTTGGTTTGTGGAAAGAGATGCCTCACAAGTAGCTCAGATGGAAGATGGATACATAAAACTGTCAATTTTTTTAGAGGCCTGCTTAGGTTGAGCAAACCGAGACAGAAGTATCGTCTGATCTGATCAGACCTGAAAAAATTTGACAGTGATTTTTTTTTTTTTTTTATGTGGAAGCAGGTGCATGGTCTTTGCTGAGAGTGAATATAACAGCAATATTTTACCTGGCTAGTAGTGTTAAACTAATGCAAGCCTGTTATAATATTGTCTTATTGCAATGTATACAAAAGCCCTGGAAACAGGAGTTTTTTGTGCCATTTGTTTACTAAGAAGTCAACAAAGGTTTTATTTCACTAATAAATTCTTTCTGAAAAGCAAGTTAAAATTTGTTGAAAAGTTAAAACGATTTTAAATAATTTTCATGATTGAAATGTAACATACCTACTGGGGGGTGCGACACTTTGCAAAAGGCGTGATGCTTGATTCAACTTCCCACATCTACCTGCGCAGATATCAACATCGCAACTGGGTTGTAGGTTGCCAAGTTGAGGTCACAAATGGGTTGAAATTTGTGTCAAGTCAAGTGATTTTTATTGTCGTTTCAGACATATACAGTTAATACAGTACACAGCAAAACGAGACAACGTTCCTCCAGGACCATGGTGCTACATAAAACAACATAGGACAAACTCAGAACCACATGAGACTACAGAGACTAAATAAAATACCTGGACTCTACATGCAAACGTGTGCAAAAAGTACGGGACAGTACAATAAAGTTACTAACAATGAACAGGACAATAGACACAGTGAGAGACAGTGCAGCGCCGACCAGTACACAGTAGTGCAAAAAGATGACAGTGTCTAAAAATGCCAAATGCAAACATAAAATACTATGAGATAGAGTTCTATGGACATAATATGCATTTCATACAAAGATTATGGCAACTGGACAACCTTGGAATAATATATTGTTGTTATTATTTATATAACGAGATTTGGGCCATACAAATTACGGGAGTTTCCCAGGACAAATACCAAAATGTGAGGGGGGCGGGAGATGGGTGTGAAATACGGGAGACTCCCAGGAAAAACGGGAGTGTGACAGTTATGAATGTAACCTCTAGAGGTACACCTCTATTTTGGCTCGAAAAACACTTTTTGTGGCATTGCTAAGTGACAGCAAAGAGGACAATTTATAGTTTGGTGGCAAAATACAGCAAAACATCCCATTGGCTGTGGCAGATTTGAGACTATTGCCTTTCCGTTTGTTATTTCCATTCCACACCTTTGTTCTGTTTTTCTCTGTAGTTTTATCTGAGCTATGGAGAGTGGTTATATTAGCCCCAAGTTCTGTATTGTCTTTGTGTTCAACAAGACAGATCATATATTAGAAGGCTGGCATACTCCAAAGCAAAAAAAAAAAAATTCAGCATAACTGGCAAACAGCATTTTTCAGGGGATAGTTCACCCCAAAATAAAAATGATGCCTTTATTTACTCAACCTTATGCTGTTAAAAATTATTATTTTTTCTTTGGACCATTTTGGGAGAACCTAATATGAATATTTACACATCTCTTTTCCATACAATGACAGTTCATATTGACTACAGCTGTCAACTTTTAAAAAAGACCAAAAATTCCTAAAAAATAAAATAAAAGTAGTCCATAAGACTTAGAAACTTTGTTTGAATTCCTGTGAATCTCTAGCTCTGAAAAAATAGTGTTGTTCCAGGTTTGGCATCATTGAAACCAAAGTGTCATGAATGAAATTTGAGAGTGTCACCTGACAGGTAAGTTTCCATTTTAACCTGTTCCTCACATAAAGGTATTGTATGGCAGACATGGTTAATATGGTCTGGTGTTCAATGGAAAAGAACTGCATAACGATTCTTGAAAAAGTATCTTTTCGTGTTCCACTGAAATAAATAACATCATATACAAATTTGGAACATCAAGCAGGTGAGTAAATGATGACAGTATAACTCCTTTAAGGCATAGCTAACACAAAATTGGAAATCATATTATACTCACCTTCATGCCATCCAAGATGTGAATTACTTTCTTTCTTCTACAGAACACAAACTTTTTTAAATCATATTTAATCTCTATAGGCATCACTAAGCATATTGCATCACTTTAGAAGTTAAACCACTGGAGTTGTATGGATTACTTTTATTATACGTTTATGTGATTTTTGAAGCTTGAAAATCTGGCCAACATTCACATGCATTATATAGACCTATAGAGATTAAATATATTTCTAAAAATCTATGTTTGTGTTCTGCCATCTGGGATGGCATGAGAGTGAGTAAATAATGAGAGAATTTTCATTTTTGGCTGAGCTATCCCTTTAAATGTTTCCATCAAGGTGTTTTGTGAAGCTAAATTACAGTACGAGAGTAAAATGTCTGCTTTATAATATATTTTTACAGGGTTCACGTCAAAATGGAAGCAGGAAGAAGAGAACTGAAAACAGATTGTGAAGAAAGAAGACTGGATTACATTTGCCTGGAAAATGCATTTGGCAAAAAGTCTGGAATTATGTTAGGATCAGATTTGTGGTGCGTGTTTGGACAGATGTCTGGAAATTTAGGGATTGTGAGTGTGTAAGGAATTCCCATGGAGGCACCACATCATCTACTGCAGGGTGATGCTCTGTACAACAATTGTTTTGCTGAATTTTGTTTCAATCTGCCTCTGCTACCTAACAAATACTCTCTAAATCAAATGATCCAATGCAATCATATTAACAAATATGCTGTAAATACACATATTGCCATCCATAACACATAATGGCACTTTCAGTCATATCTCATTAAAATCTAATAGTTTTAGAAGAAAAGCAGATCAAACTCACATCTTAAAGCATTTACATGTCACATATCCCAATAAACTAGCAAAATCATGCACTCATGGAGAACTAGGCTTAGTTGTCACTATTGTTCGAGTCTCTGACTTACGTAATACACACGCTCACATAAAAAGGCTCCAAACCACCATTAGCTGTAGTCAGCCTCTACTGTATGACTATATTCTCCTGCCTCAGCAAGTTTCATAACCCTCTCCCCATCCTTTTTTCCATCTAAATGAAGCTGAAAAAGAGTCTGAATATGTGTCAGTTGGCCACGTGGGCCCTATTTTCCACTGTTTCTTGCCCTGAATGTGGCAGAAGTGTCAGACATATTGTCTGTAACACTGAAAAGAGAAACCTTTCCACTCTCCACCAAACTGTCTCCTTATCTTCCCTCTTTATCTCTGTCTGTCATCTCTGCCCTTTTAAACCCTGTGCTTTGAAAACCTGTTGTTGGACCAGTCATGATCTAGCACTGATGATTTCCTGATAACCTATCAGTGTTAAGGGGTAACCTGGGTCTCAACGGGAATCTTGTGCTGTGTGGCAAAATAACTTGGTCTTACAAGCTGTGGCCGGAACTTTTTTAGTTTAATAAACAATGCGCTGGCACTATTCAAAAACATACAGAGTTTCCGATGGAGGTAACATTTTAATGCATGATAGACAAGAAGAACAAATATGGTGGACAAGGTGAAAGAAATGTCCATTGTAAATAATCTCATTCAATACTGAAATGTATCATTAAAACTAGTTTAAACACAATTTAAAATTACACAGTACCCAATATTTGTGTGTGCCATCTATTTGTATGCAGATGAAATTTCTTTGCCATTAACATAGTAACATGCATTCACACATAACTTAGTTCAAATCAATTTGGTCGATTTTTGACTGGAATTTGTTTGATATTTGTTTTTTGTTTTTTTGACACAATTCGTTTGCTTATGAGGTATCATGATGGTTGGGATGTTTTTTTTTTTGCAATTTGTCTCAATGTATGTGTGCAACGAGGAGGAGGGCAGGGCGGGGCGGGGCCAGGCTGGGCTGGGCCGTGACTACGCAAACCTGACCCCCAATCGGGCTTATCAGCTGAGAAGATAGATATGTATGAACAGTATGTGTTAGGAATTAATTAAACTATCCACATTCTGTGACATTATTATGTAAGGAAATTGATTATGGAATTAGTCACATTTTACAATTATAAGAAATCTAAATTACAAATAATTACATTATTTTTCTGAATAAAATTCTCCACCATTAAAATCATAATACAACATCTCGTTGTATCCGCTCACAATATTGTTAGGAATTCGCTTTAATAAGGGAATTATGATTAATTCACTTATTGGAGTAATATTATTCTCATGGCTAATTGAAAATAATATCACACATATTTTAGGTACAGCTTTGAAGCAAAGATCTTTTAAAATCAAGTGATGTGATTATTTATCAAAATACACCACAGCCAAACTATCTTTTATTACAAACAAACTTTATTGCTATTCTAAACAAAAAACTAATCTAACACATACAACATGAAACGTTTGGTGAGTAAAGTGACAGAATGATCAATACAGAGAAAATGAACATTATGGAGTCTGTTGACAATGCCTTAAGAAACATAAATCCTATGAGTCTAAATCGATTTGCAATCAGATTACCAAAGTATTGAAATAATACACCAGCACTTTCAGCAAAAGACTGGAGATGTACTTGAATGTCGTTGTGTTTCCTTACATGGCTTTTCATTGCTGTGCCTTGGTTCTTTGGCTCTTTGTAGAAAGTTTGTTTCATCGATGTCTTGGATTCTGTTGTGATTGTGGCTAGTTATTGTCTCGATGGATGATGAGGCAGGCTTTGAAGCGAGGCCCTCCACAAGGAGGACTCGCGACTCTCGTTACGTGTGTGTGAACTGTAGAGCAGAGAGTGAAAGGCTTCCTCAGGACTTCAGTCCCCGAGTTTCCTTGGACTCTACATGGAACTGAGGCTGCAATCAATGAGGGCAAGAGCGTGGAGGATGAGGAGTCTTGCAGGAAGGAGAGCACTGATCCTACTGCTCATCTCTGGGGGTCTTCGCCTATGGAAGAGCACCACTTGGTGAACAGATGCCACTTCAGGTGATAGAGACACTTCGTCGAGGGCGCCCTGTCCTGAGTGATCGTGTCTACCACTGCAGGTGGTAGGGCACTTTTTAAGTCTTCCACATCCTGACCAGGGGCCAGACATGGAGATTCCAGAGGTCTGGTCTGACCTTGCACAATGTCTGTGCAAGTAGGCTGTCTGGGGGGAACGCATATTTGCATAGCACCAGGGGCCAGCTTTGTGTCAGGGCATCTGTGCCAAGGGGAGCCTCAGTCAGAGAGTACCTAAGCAGGCAGTCGGAGGATTCTGGGGAAGCAAACAGGTCTACCTGTGCTTGGCCGAATCAACCCAGATCAGCTGGACCACCTGAGAGTGGAGTCTCCACTCTCCCCTGAGCGTCACCTGTCACAACAGCATGTCCACTGTGCTGTTGAGGTGGCCCGGGATGTGAGTGGCCCGCAGCGACTTGAGGCGACGACGGGCGAATTGTGACATTCGACGAGACAACCTTGGCGGTTGATGTACACAATCACCGCTGTGTTGTCCGTCCGGACTAACACATGTTTACCCCGGATCAATGGCAATAGCCTCTTCAGGGCAAGTAGTACAGCAAGCAACTCAAGGCAGTTGATGTGCCAATACAGTCACGGGCCGGTCCATGGACAGTGCAGCACAGACTATGCATGCTCGTTGGTGAGGCGTGCTGTTATCGAGACCGAGTCTAACTCCATACCGAGAAAAGAGATGCTCTAAACCGGGGTGAGCTTGCTCTTTTCCCAGCTTACCCGAAGCCCCAAAGGCTGAGGTGCCTGAGCACAAGGTCCCTGCATGCACACAACATGTCCCGCTAGTGATCTAGGATTAGCCAGTCGTTGAGATAGTTGAGGATGCGGACGCCCACTTCCCTTAGCAGGGCAAGGGCTGCCTCTGTGACCTTCATGAAGGCGCGAGGACACAATGACAGGCCAAAGTGGAGGACTTTGTACTGATATGCCTGACCCTCGAAGGCAAACCGGAGAAAGGGTCTGTTTCAAGGAAGAATCGAGACATGAAAGTACGTGTCCTTCAGGTCTACTGGCACAAACCAATCCTGATGCCGGACGCTCGCTAAACGCTCTGTGTGAGCTCGGTTCAGAACTCGCAAGTCCAAGATTGGCTGCAACCCGCCGCCTTGTTTGGGTACGATAAAGTAGGGGCTCTTCCTCATATTGGCTGGAGAGACAGGCTCTATCGCATCTTTCCGTAGAAGGTGGCGATCTCCGAGTGCAAAGAAGCGGCATTCTTGCCTCTCATCGCAGTGAACCGGACGCCGTTGAATCTGTTCAGGCACCTGGTGAACTGAATCGCATAGCCGAGTCAGACGGTCCTGATCAACCAGCGCGATAGGTTGGGGAGCACAAGCCATGGGCCCTAGCTCCATGCGAGAGGGACCAAAGGGACTACCAAGTCGGTACCAAGTACCCCAGGGCTGCCCGTCTCAGGGGCGCTTTGAAGCCTTTTTGGGGTTCTTGATGGCCGGTCGTGATGCGGGTGGTGTCGGGGGCCTGCGGGTAGCTCCACAGTGAGGCCGGCCCCGGGTGCCGGGGTCTGTGGCTCCGCCGAGGATATGCTTTCTTACCGTTGAGAACTGCTGGACGGTGTCACCAAACAGCCCAACCTGGGAGATGGGGCGTCAAGGAAACTAACCTTGTCGGCCTCTCATGACTCGACCAGGTTGTGCCTACCCGAGAGTGCGAGCGCTGACCTTCGTCGCTCGGAGGGCGAAGTCGGATGCCGCAGCTCCTGTATTAGTCCTGGGTCAGGACTACCCTTGTGTAGTTCTCTTAGTGCCTTGGCTTGGTGCACCTGCAGGAGTGCTATAGGCTTTAGCCGCCAGTGATGACATCAGCCTACAGGCTCTGGACGGGAGCCTCGGTCGACTCCACAAAGTAGCGGCCTGGTGCACCACAACCGCTTGGTCCACTTGGGGAATCGCCGTATACATATATATATATATATATATACACTCACCTAAAGGATTATTAGGAACACCTGTTCAATTTCTCATTAATGCAATTATCTAATCAACCAATCACATGGCAGTTGCTTCAATGCATTTAGGGGTGTGGTCCTGGTCAAGACAATCTCCTGAACTCCAAACTGAATGTCAGAATGGGAAAGAAAGGTGATTTAAGCAATTTTGAGCGTGGCATGGTTGTTGGTGCCAGACGGGCCGGTCTGAGTATTTCACAATCTGCTTAGTTACTGGGATTTTCACGCACAACCATTTCTAGGGTTTACAAAGAATGGTGTGAAAAGGGAAAAACATCCAGTATGCGGCAGTCCTGTGGGCGAAAATGCCTTGTTGATGCTAGAGGTCAGAGGAGAATGGGCCGACTGATTCAAGCTGATAGAAGAGCAACTTTGACTGAAATAACCACTCGTTACAACCGAGGTATGCAGCAAAGCATTTGTGAAGCCACAACACGCACAACCTTGAGGCGGATGGGCTACAACAGCAGAAGACCCCACCGGGTACCACTCATCTCCACTACAAATAGGAAAAAGAGGCTACAATTTGCAAGAGCTCACCAAAATTGGACAGTTGAAGACTGGAAAAATGTTGCCTGATCTGATGAGTCTCGATTTCTGTTGAGACATTCAGCTGGTAGAGTCAGAATTTGGCGTAAACAGAATGAGAACATGGATCCATCATGCCTTGTTACCACTGTGCAGGCTGGTGGTGGTGGTGTAATGGTGTGGGGGATGTTTTCTTGGCACACTTTAGGCCCCTTAGTGCCAATTGGGCATCGTTTAAATGCCACGGCCTACCTGAGCATTGTTTCTGACCATGTCCATCCCTTTATGGCCACCATGTACCCATCCTCTGATGGCTACTTCCAGCAGGATAATGCACCATGTCACAAAGCTCGAATCATTTCAAATTGGTTTCTTGAACATGACAATGAGTTCACTGTACTAAAATGGCCCCCACAGTCACCAGATCTCAACCCAATAGAGCATCTTTGGGATGTGGTGGAACGGGAGCTTCGTGCCCTGGATGTGCATCCCACAAATCTCCATCAACTGCAAGATGCTATCCTATCAATATGGGCCAACATTTCTAAAGAATGCTTTCAGCACCTTGTTGAATCAATGCCACGTAGAATTAAGGCAGTTCTGAAGGCGAAAGGGGGTCAAACACAGTATTAGTATGGTGTTCCTAATAATCCTTTAGGTGAGTGTATATATAATGGAAGGGCTCTGCTGCACTGCCAAAGCACCCAGGGGTGTTGCTCGACACAACCATAGTGTGTGAGGGGAAGAACTGCTGCAATGTGCCGCAGAACCAGCAGCTTCCAGCAGAGGAGAGATGAAGAGAATGGCAGGAAGAATTCAGCTCAGTGAATGTGTCTGCTTGGCTCAGAAGAAGAAATCTGAATGTGTGTTTCCTGCAACACTTCTTTTATACCCGTATGTCCGGGAGAGTGGAATGCAAATCCCACACACCAATTCCCATTGGCCTTTTATCAAAGATCAGATATGTCTGGGCTCCCAAGAGTAACCCCTAGTGTCAACTCATAGACACAACGTCGAGTGAGTGACAGACAGGGAACTGTGTTACTATGCTGCTCCAGCCTTGCTGCTACTATGTATAGGTGGGTTATGTATAATTTGATGAGGAAAAAAAGGGGTTCTGATTGGTTAATGTAGCAAGGTGTGCCGGGGTGACCTATTAGCCTACACCACAGAGTTTCATAACTGAACTTAATTTGGTTAATAAGGTTTTAACAAGAGTGTATAGCTTATGAACAAGCACAAAAGCACATTTCACTGATCCCCTCTCATAAGATACCACATGGATAGCTATTTCTCTTCAACGAAAGAGTCTTTGCTATCCCACTCTCAAACTCCATTTTGATCAATACACGTGTAACTATGTCCAGGAACTGCAAATGTTTGAAATAATGTCACATATATAAAATTATTAATGGAATACTGGCATCACACAATTCCTGGAATAATTGTATGGTTCTGACATTTTTTCATTATTCGACTCACTTTCTTCTTCTCATAAAACTTCATGGATCATTTGAATGATTAACACAATCTGATTAGATTACTATATTTACAGATCTTTTTTTTAAAAAAAGACTGCATCCATTTAAAAGCTTTTCCATATAAAGGGTCCTCTGTGAAGGATGTTATTCCCACCCAGCCTTCTCTACTGCTGTGTGAACATGGCTAGATGTTGATACCAATGCCAGGCAGGGAATAATAAAAAAAAATATTTGCTATGTAGAACTCTGAATATGAATGCTGGTCCTCTCTGTCATATTATTTACTGGTCTAACCACAGATTAAACATGTTTTGGCTGGGCTCCAGTTCCACTGCCACCTGTTTGTATCCCTTGGGTATGTTTTTTACAACATAATTTACATCATCTCATCTATATTTTACAATATGGCATCAAGGTTGTCCTCTATCATCTTTCCAAACGTCACTGGAAAAAAAACACAGATGGTGATTTAAGATTTTTCAAGGACATCAAATGCTACACCAGTGAGGATAACTCAGAATACAATGCAGTAGAATGTAAGGGATAATATCAGGGGTGGAAAGATTACTGAAAAATAATACTCAAGTAAAAGTACTGTTACATTGTAACGTATGTAGCATGCAATGGCAATGATAAAGATGCAAATGATGATGATTAAGCAGAACCCATGTGCAGTTTATTTTACAAACATAATGTCCAAAAAGACATAACTCCAAACGTGAACAAAACAAAAACTTGAACTTGACTAAACTAGACTAGAACAAAACATAAACATGAACTTGACTTGACTTGACTTGACTATGTACTTGGCATGAACAATAGCACAATGTTACACAAGCAATACCTGATGAAGGACAATGGAAAACATAAAGGCTTAAATGCTTGACATGGGAGAACACATGACAAGGATAACCAATCACAAGACTTGTTTAAACTATAAACAAGATAACAAGACTAAATAAACTTTAACCAATAAAAAGACAAGACTAATAACAAAGTAATCAAACAATGAACCAATGAAAACAAGGCACATGAACATGGAGGGAAACAGGAAAACCACATGACAAGGAAACAGGAACAAAACATGACATAAACTTTTCAATATAAGAGACATGAAAAACAGGAACAACAGAATAAACATGACATACATCTTAATAAATGTAGTATGAGTAGAGTAAAAGTACCTGTCCTAAAATCTACTCAAGTAAGAGTAAAATAGTAGCTCATTTAAAAGTACTAATGAGTAGTAAGAATTGAGTACTGAGTTGCAAAAGCTATGCCCCTTTATAATAAAAACTCTATGATGCGATTTAAAAATGTTGGGCACACACTAATTTACATTCCCTTTCATGGCTGTTTGCCAGAAAGAATAAAAAATATAGGTATTTTATAGGTGTTTATGACTGACAACTTTTATAATACATCACCTTTCTATGATACTGTAAAAACTACATGAATCTGATTAAAAAAAATAAAAAAATAAAAGGGCAACATGATTACAGGAATGAAAAGATGAAAGTTATTTTCAATATCATAATGTATGAAACAGTTACATTAAAATCAGTTTATTAGAGTCTAAACTTCCCTCAATGCTGACAGAAAGAGTCAGTGTTGCACATAAAACATGTTCAAAACCACGAAAGGTAGGAATTTGTTTTTATATAAACCCACTAAAAAAGCAGTCACTTGGTGTCCCACACAATAGAGGGGGTAGAGCAGTTGTTTGGTACAGGGGCCACATCAGGCTTTAAAAGGAATATTTCAAACAAAAAAGAAAATTCTCAAATTATTTACTCACCTTCATGCCATCCCAGATGTGTATGACTTTCTTCATCAGAAAACAAATTAAGATTTTTAGAAGAATATTTCAGCTCTTTCGGTTCATACAATGCTAGTGAATGGGTGCCAAAATTTTTAAGCTCCAAAAATCACATTAGTCAGCATAAAAGAAGCCTAATTCAGATGACTCCAGTGGTTAAATCCATGTCTTCAGAAGAGATATGAAAGTTTGGCTGAGAAACACCCAATGTTCCACATTGATTTAGTTCTTGTATCTTTTAAGCCCAGCAATAGTTGTGTTCTCATTCTAATGCATGTTGCACAATTTTCTGAAGTTTGAGACTGGTGGAATGATCTGCATGAAGTATTGCTCTACAAATGTTGATACCTTTCTATCTTTATAAATGCTAAGCATAATTATGAATTATTTTATCATCTCTAATTTCCTGATAATTTATTAAACAAATTAACACTCTCTACATCAGGGGCCAGTATTATTAAAAAAACAAATAATATTATTAAAAAATATCACAGTTTTATTCTATTACATTAATATTTTAAACCTACTCAAGTTATTCAGCCAAAAATAGTGAGTGGTTTTCTAATTTCCTTGTTGTTTGATTAATATCCTTTATATGACATAGTCTACTAGACAGTGCTCAATTCGGTTACATATACATTTCAAGTCCAACATTTCGATGAAAATATGCTTTTTGTCCCACTGTTTATGCTCACTTTAGACCAAATCAACTGCGTTAACATTAATGCTTCATCAAGATGGGCATTGGCAGAATTATAAATTTTATTTGATCATTTAGGCATGAACCCGCAATAACGCTCAAGCATCAGCCACCTGTCAATCAAACATCATGCGGCTATAGTTGTCAGGAAATAAAAAGTCAATCTTATATATTTTATCTAGATCAACCAACCAGTGATTGTCTTGCTATCGCGATCGATATAATGAACACCCCTGTTCTAGATGTAGAACATAGGCTAAATATAGAAAATTACTCAAAAGTTATATCATCGATATCGATCTCTCTCTTTTTTTTTCTTTAGATAAACATCAAGATTGTTTTTTTGGCCAGCCCTATTGATAACATTGCATTAATCTCTCATATCAACCAAATAATCTCAGTTATAGAAAGTTAATTTACAGGCTACAGAATCTAATAAGCAGAAATATGAAATTTACCTCGATATGTTTCTTCAAATTAGTGGCAGGATTAATGCTGATATCTGACTCAAGCAAGTTAAACTCACATGACACAGTCAAGCGACTTTTTCCCTGCGAAAAGCCCTTTCGGGTGTTGAACTGTGCTTGTGTCATTCTCAACAGTTGGAGCCAGATCTACAACTGTAGTTCAAGTGTGTGATTTGATTTGACAGGAGTCACAAGACTCTCCCTAGCAATCACATTGATGGATAAAAATAAAATCAGTACAGGGAAGTGGTGAATACAGACAGTAGGATAATAGAGCAATAAAAGTACAGTTACAGCACTTAAAATATACTCAAGTACAAGTAAAAGTATACATTTTTAAACTACTTAAAGTACAATTCCTGGGAAAAATTTCTTAATTACAGTAATGTGAGTATTTGTAATTCGTTACTTTACACTCCTTGATAATATACATCCAGACAGTCTTTATCATATAAATAGACCTTGTCAGTGCGATCAAGTCTTCTATCACCCTGGAGGGGTGTATTTTATGATAATTCCTGGCTGACTGTACATTAAACTGCTTATAACACAGCTACATGCAGAATAAATTAATAATAAACATGCAATTTTTATTTGAGTTTAAATTAATTTATTATTTGAGAGGAAAGAGACTAGCACAGCTACAGTGAGGATGAAAATTCTTTAAATAACCCATGTTATTCCAGGATAATTTGAGAACACTTCAAAGAGCATCTGGTATGCAGAATCAACAGAAGCAAAGAGATCCTTTCATAAAAAGGAGTTAACATGGTTAAATTGATAAGTGACCAAGAAATTGTGTAGAATCGTAAATATTACTTATTTATTTTACCTTATAACGTCTTTGTTTTAAATTTTTCAAAATACAAACATTTACATTTACATCTACAGTATTTATTTCCAGATTGAAATTAGATTATGAATCCCAGATATTCAAAGCAGACTCATATGACATATGAACCCCACTGTTTGTAGAAAATTGGTTGCTTGGGACATTTATACAGTTTAATATATTACATTTAATTTAGTATATTTAGCTTAATTTATTAGGTTGAATTAATTTTCAGTTGGTTACATCCTGATTTTTACATTATGGACTGCAGATCTTAAATGTGACTGCAGTCTGGAGGGCTTTAGACACATGAGGAGAGTCAAGCACCTTTTTTCCAGATGTTCGTGTCAGTGCTGCAGTCATGCAACCACTAACATCCTGTTTCTCAAAAAGCTAAGAACTAAGGGAGAACAAAGTAATCGTTAGGATACAGATGAGTGGGTTAGGCCAAAGGTTATGCCCCCAAACATTCTTGCAAGAAAGCTGAAGAAAATTACAATAGCTTTTTCAAACTCAAGAAATTAGTATAATGGCTCTATAGTCTGATGCCACAATGTTTTACTTTTTCCAATTAATTTTATTGGATTGTTAACTGCATTACATTATCAAGTCATGACTAATTTTCAGATTATTTCATCTCAGTTACTACATAAAACATTTTTGCTGCACATGTTGATGTTCCGATATAACTTTCATTCTGCTTCTCTCTTTCTAACATTTTTTTGGCTATTTGTTGGCCTTCCGCTTCACTGTAGTTACCATTGTTGCTGCAAAAATATCATAGTCACAACAGGTTTTGTTACTATTATAAAATAAAAAGCCATTCATAAGGCATCTCCTTCAAACAGTGCGAGCTTTCAGAATCCTTCTGTCTTTTTATTTAAAGGAGTAGATTAACCCAAAATGAAAATAATTTCAACATTAACTAACCTTTGTGTTGTTCCATACTTGTATGTCTTACTTTATTCTGTGGGAAAAAAAGGAGATTTTTTTTCAGAACATCATGCCTGCTTTTGCCATACAATGAATGTGAAAACGGACTGGGGCTGCGAAGCTCCAAAAATGACTTAAGTTATCATAAAAGTATTCTAAATGACTTATATATTTCAAGTCTTCCGAAGCCATACAATAGCTTTGTGACTAACAGACGGAAAGTCAAATTGTTATTCCTCTTTTGTAAGTTGCTTTGGATAAAAGTATCTGCCAAATGAATAAATGTAAATGTATTCATTATGTGGTGGCTAAAAAGCTGGATTCTCTGTTGGGTTTCATGTACATTTTGAGGCTTTTTTGTATATTGGGGACATCTATTCATGACAAAATAAGCTTGTTTAAATCTTTTAATTCCAAATTTTGATACTTGAGATACAGATGGATATCCACACTTACAATCAATAGAAAAACAGTAATCACAAATGACTGTGATTGGCCCATCCGTAACACATTCCATATGGCCACGTCCTCATTCACATTCACTTCAGCAGTGGTATAGATGACAGTGGTTTGCACAGAGAAAATTTAAAGGGTCATGATAAACCAATATATGTATATATATATATATATATATATATATATATATATATATATATATGGAGCCTATCCCAGCTATATATATATATATATATTAATTAATCGCGATTAATCACATTTACAAAGATTTGCTGAGAAAAAATATATATATATAAAATATTCAGATAACTCAAATGCATTGCATTGCATTCTTGTGGCAGAAGAGTTAATCATTGAAAAGACAATACAAAAAGCGGCTTTAGAATACAATGTATTGTTTACTACCATATATTGATCATAAGTCAATCATTAGCATACAGTTCACAGCAATCCATTTCACGTGAATTTATCAGTTGACAGTTTGTCAAATCAATTTATTATGAGGGCTTGTTTAAGGACCCGTCAATTTACACCTGCGTCAGACAGGCTTGTGTAGTGTCTCGGGTGCGTTGCATCATAAACATAAAATGTTTAGGTCACTGTGTCAAGTTAAATATAGTTTAATAATCAATATTTAAACACATCTTGAGATCCCTTAGTTCGCATTTGCGCTCCTTCAAGTGTTTTGAATGCAAGAACGTAACATGTTTGTGTTGTGTGCCTACTGGAGTGTTTTCTTCACTTTATAAACTGTGCGTTGCTCATACGGCTGAAATTTCACTTACTGCCCTCTGGAATACACAGGTGGTACTACAAGTTTGCATTTCTCAGGAATCTTCCTTATTATGGTCCGGGGGCATTGCGATTAATTGCGTTCGTTTTTTTAAGCATTATTTTTTGTAAAATTAATCACACTGAATTATAGCGTTAAATCGACAGCCCTAATATAAATACATTTAAATATATATATATATTTATAAACAAAATGTACATGCAAGAAGTCATTATACTATAAAAACATACTGTTAGATTAAAAATTCAAAACATCCTCTCCAGTCCGAAAAGAGCATTTATTGTTTCCACCCTGCAAAAGCAACTTGTTTTGAAATTGTGATCCTGCTGTGGGAAATAAATGCATCTTTGTATAGCCTTCTGAAGGATCCCAATGGGAAGGTAGAAATTGATTTTTTTCTATTGAGAACCATTATGATGCAGGCTTTGCAAAGAAACTTTAAAGTTTTAAAGAAAATTAAATGTATAACTTTAAAGAAAATTTAAAGATGGAGCAATGCCAACTATATCGATACAACAGTAAAACCGGTGATTAACCAGTTTATATATTGTTTCATCTCTCTGTGTTTGTTTAATATGTAGAAAACTGTATAGTCAGCCATTTTTATCAAAAAAAATAAACCATGATCAAGACTCCAACATGGAGCGGACTGTGCTTAGTACATGGCTGCTTACCAAAGAAATACATAATTGCTCACAAATATTGATGTGAGATTAAATAATTTAAAAAAAAGCAATAGTGTAGTCTGTCTCGTATTAGCCAGGACATCCCGTTTTTTGGCCGAAATGAATGCACTGGGATGCCCATTGTCCCAGTCAATGGTGATCCCTTCCTCTATCTGACAGGAGAAATTATGCATATTGAAATGGCCACACAACAGAGGCGAACACCTAGGTCGACCATCCATTACAGCTGGATACATATTTATTAACCCTTCATGTTCGCAGTTTGTGTTAGTCTGAACTACTGTTTTTTCCCCTGTTCTCAGCTTTATATAGAATAATTGTATCACCAAATCTTGTATGCCTAATAATAACTTTGTTCAGTATCTGATTGTTATTTCAGTTGGAACAACTGCAGTAATTTGATTGCTTGATTTCTTCACATAAATTGGGACATATCGCTAATGATTGCCTGGACTGTGTGCTTTCAGGGGATTTTGTTAATTGCATGCACATTTTATTTTTATTCTTGGGAAAAAAAAAAAAAAAAAACACTTCCAGAGTGTTGGTGGGGGTGTTTACACTTCAGAGATGTTAGCCAGTTATAACACAGTGGCTGTTTATATTGGGGACAGCATTGAAAGTCAAGCATCTTAGACAGAGGGCCAGAGACAGTGTGGAAAAAAAGGTAATTTGATACTATATTTTGTGCAAAAACCTTTACTTCCTTTATAAGTGAAACTAAAAAAAACAAACAATACAAAAAAAAAAAAACTGGCCTGACCCTAGGCATTCAAGTAACAATACATAGTGTGTAGTTATATATATATATATATATATATATATATATATATATATATATATATATATATATATACACATACACACACACACATAATACAACATGCTATTTCCCATCAATGACATGACAGTTTCGTGCTAACAGCCATTCTACCACACTTTCCAGTTGCAATGCAGTAACTAGGCCTACGGTATTTTTGGCAGAAATTGTTGTCTGCTCCATGCTTAATAGAACTGTAGATACAGTAAACGATCATTCAATACCTATGTTGCCCCCTAAATTGTAAGATGCTACAAGAAAAACACAAACAAAAATATTAGAGAAAAGAGATGGCTAATATTTGTATTATGCTGTTGGAATACCGTCACAAATTTTGATTCAAATTATTCCACATCATTTCTTGGTTCATTTGGGAACATGTTATTGATAAAAAATAAAAAATAATAACCCCCCAACCCCAAAATATGTTTTCGTAGCCTTAGGGCAACGTTGTGCAACAATAGTATAGAACCATAGAGAAAATTATTAATTCACATATCATAAGGCAATGCTCAGAGAGCAATACAAAATCACAAATCTTTTTTCAAAAATGTCAAGAAATCATTAAGTAAAAAGGAAAAAACACTTGAAATACTTTGATATATTGGAATTGTTTCAGGCGTAGGTTTGTATCATGTAGTGTGTCGTGTCATATCATGTACTTCATGTAATGAGATTTCACTCCATGTGAAACTTCAAAAAGCAGTTCTTCTCTGCTGTGAAACAGAGGTGTAGGTTACACTTTTTGCACATCAATTTGACTGTTTCTGTGCACCCAGGAACTCTGCATCTTCCCTTCTTGTCACACATTATTTGCCAGTGTGAGGTATTGTCCAAGCGGACATCCTTGTTAGGAATGGGAGCTGTGGGCCCCTGCTTCCTCCTCTTCTCCTCATACTGTTGGGAAATCCCACCGCTGGTTCGCCCTCTCTTCATGGCATCTTTTTTTGGATTTGCACAGACTGTTTGCAATTAGGGACTTGAAGGCATAAAGGCACATGTGGTCACTTCTCGACATTCCGTTGTCAGCACAATCCCGTTTGTAGATGAGCCAACATGTCACCACAGCCATATCTATGAAATGAAAGACAAGGCGGTGGGACCATTTCTTTGACCTAATGTTGGTGTGATATAAAGCAATCAGTGAATCCAACAAGTCGACACCTCCCATGTGCTGATTGTATGTGGATACTGATGCAGGGCATGGGACCTTGATGGTTTTCTTTTGGCCTTTGTCCCATCTGTCGACAAGGGATACAGGGTGAGCACCTACGTAGCTACTGAGGAAGGTGACTGGCCTGTTGTCATACCATTTGACTGCATGCAATTGGGTATCTTGAACATAGGCTGTTTTTTCCTGGAAGGACCCACGGACAGATTTTTTCAGATCAGCGTCTGGCATCATGGAACTTCATGGCAAGCGATTAGAGCGTACTGTACCTAGACAGTGGATGCCTTGCTGGGACAGCACAAGCATCAGTGGGACTGAGCTAAACCAGTTGTCAAAGAACAGCTTGAAATTCCTATTCTTGTTATTTTTTCACTTTTGCTCAAACCTTTTTCTCCATTCGACTCCACCTCACTGTCACTGCTGTCTATCTCACTGTCAGCTGCGATTTGCCTAACATGCGGATCCTGCTCTTTTCTTCCATAGAACAATCTCATGTCCATTTTTCTGTCAAAATGTGTTAAAAGAAGTTAAATTAAATAAAAAAATTAATACAACTATATTTAGAGGTTATATTGTGCAATAATACATGTGATAATATGTAATAACGTCCAAACACATTGTCAGCAAAGACATCCTTGAAAAGTACCCCTTATCGCACAAATTTGCAGGCAATGAAAAGAAAAACTGAATTTCTGAACATGCAAAATAACATGTGACCATGTGTCAGAAAAGGAAGTCCCACCTTCAAATGGTGCTTAATAGTGACTCCTACACCTTATTGGACTGTTCTTTGATACTTTTTTGACCATTTTAATTGGTTGCAATCATTTAAAGAAACATGTACTGAACATGGGGCTTAAGAAAACTTTCCATTGCCTGAGGGCAATGCTGTGCTGTAGAGAGTTAAAAGGACGTTACTTTGACCTTAGATAAATTCTTTAAACATGCAGTCATGGTAGAAAAACCAGGAATCAAACAAAGCTGGACTTGTGGAAGACGGCAGCAAGAAGAATAGCCTACGGCGTGTTTTCCACACACAGCTGGAGCAGGTAATGATGTCATCATGCGTTATCCTGGATATTCTCCCATCGAGGAACAACGGCGAGGGGAGCGTTTATTAAAAGAACTGTGAGGGGAGGGGAGAGAGGAGTTGGAGACAGAACTCCCAGGCAAAACTTTATCCAAGCAGAGAGGACTCTTGAAAGATCTTTCACCTAACTGGATTACTTTAAGAACAGTTTTCTGTGGATTAATGTTGCCATAATTCATTGGATTAAGGAATGCAGAAGGTAAAGTTATTTGTTGTTCTGTATTTGTCCTATTAGAAAACTTTACGCTTGCATGCATCCCTGGAAAACTAAGACATGTCTATATAGATATAAGTAATTATCAAAACGGTGAATTTAGATTCCATACGGATATTTACCATATTAAAGTTAATGCTGTACATATCAGATCACAATCGTTTTTTGATTGATGACTCCTATTTGCCAGGACGAACATGCTTATTCTATAGTTTTGCGTTTATTCTATGTATTTTAATACGCTATTCACCAATTATTTGCACACAATATGCAATAACTTATTTACTGCAATTACTTGGATTAAATAAAATGATTTGAACAGTGGTAGCATATATTATGTTAGATTCCACAAGCAATAAATCTAAGTACTTCCTCTTGCACATTTTACCACTTTTTATTTTTATTTATTATTTATTTTTTATTTTTGTACTTTTTTACTCGTGCCCTGATTGTTGGCCCCTAGCGGTAAAGCGTAAAGCGCATGCGTTGAGATCGTTCAGAACACATGCGCGCTTCGCTCATCTGGTCATGCGTCATTTTGAATATTATCATGTATCAGGAGGAGGTAACGGATACCAGCGTCTGCACTGTGCATCAATGCAATCACAAAAATAAAAAAATTAAGTATGCTCTGTCTGACGAAAACACCATCTGCTACTAATGTAGAAGTACAAATAGGTGAAGTGATGGTTTCTACATAACTTGTACAGACTATTCACTTTCCCCAAAATTAGGTTTAGTTATTTAAACCTGACTCAAGTAAAAACAGTTTCAATTTCTCTCTGCCTTGAGTGCAAAACATGCCATCATACGCTTCTGTAAAACATTCAGATAAATGCTTCTTTGGAGAAGAATGATTGCAAAACAGCTGTAATTGAAGGTTAAACGGTGCCACAGACCCAATTATACATTTTTCTGGATAGCTCTCTGCAGATGTGTCTCTCCAGTTCCCAGGTTTGTGTTACCAAATGCTCTCTTTTATCCTCTGCAAAGAGACTCTGCAACTCCATCCCAGTCATGTGCATCATTATCTGTTTCTGAAAATGTCTGTATATGGGTAGTTGACGTGGCTTGCGGTGTGAAATTCTACTCTACCAAAACTATCTAAAACTGTATTTTGCTAATTATTTCACAATTATGCATTCAGCTTTTATGACCTCTTATTAAATGATAGACACCATCAAATTTGTAATTCAAAAAATAAATTATATATATATATATATATATATATATATATATATATATAATTATTTTAAGAATGTGAAATGTCAGAATAATATTAGAGATAATTATTTATTTCAGCTTTAATTTTTCATCACATTCCCAGTGGGTCAGAAGTTTACATACATTTTGTTATTATTTGATAGCATTGCATTTAAATTGGGTCAAACATTTTGGGTAGCCTTCCACAAGTTGCTCACAATAAGTTTCTTGAATTTATTCTGGAATAAGTTTCGATTCCTCCAGACAGAGCTGGTGTAACTGAATCAGGTTTGTAGGCCTCCTTGCTCACACACGCTTTTTCAGATTGAGGTCAGGGCTTTGTGATGGCCACTCCAATACCTTGACTTTGTTGTCCTCAAGCCATTTTGCCACAACTTTGGGGGGATGCTTGGGGTCATTGTCCATTTGAAAGACCCATTTGTGACTGAGCTTTAACTTCCTGGCTGATGTCTTGAGATGTTGCTTTAATATATCCACATCAACAAGGTTCCTACCTAATGATGGCATCTATTTTTTTACTTGCACCAGTCCCACCTGCAGAAAAGCACCCCCACAACATGATGATGCCACCCCCAAGCTTCACGGATGGGATGGTGTTCTTCAGTTTGCAAGCCTCAACCTTTCTCCTCCAAGAATAACAATTGTCATTATGGCTAAACAGTTACATTTTTGTTTAATCAGACCAGAGGACATTTCTCCAAACAGTAAGATATTTGTCCCCATTTGCACTTGCCAACTGTAGTCTGGCTTTTTTTATGGTGGTTTTGGAGCAATGGATTCTTCCTTGCTGAGCAGCCTTTCAGGTTATGTCAATATAGGACTCATTTTTCTGTGGATATAGATACTTGTCAACCTGTTTCCTCCAGCATCTTCACAAGGTCCTTTGCTGTTGTTCTGGGATTGATTTGCACTTTTCGCACAAAACTAGGTTCATCTCTAGGAGACAGAATGTGTCTCCTTCCTGAGCGATATGTTGGCTTCGTGGTCACATGGTGTTTGTACTTGTGTGCTATTGTTTGTACTGATGAACGTGGTACCTTCAGGCATTTGGAAATTGCTCCCAAGAATGAACCAGACTTGTGGAGGTACACAATATCTTTTCTGAGTTCTTTTGTTTTTCCCATGATGTCAAGCAAAGAAGCAATGAGTTTGAAGGTAGGCCTTAAAATACATCCACAGGTACACCTCCAATTCAGTACACCACCTGTCAGAAGCTATTTGGCTAATTGATGCTTGACATAATTTTCTGGAATTTTCCAAGCTGCTTAAAGGCACAGTTGACTTAGTGTATGTAAACTTATGACCCACTGGAATTGTGATATAGTCCATTAAATGTGGAACATTCTGTCTGTAAACAATTGTTGGAAAAATTACTTGTGTCATGCACAAATTAGATATCCTAAACGACTTGCCAAAACTATAGTTTGCTAATATGAAATATGTGAAGTGGTTAAAAATGTGTTTTAATGACTTCAACCTAAGTGTATGTAAATATCTTACTTCAACTGTATATAACATATATGTATATAACACCGCAGTACCTTTTGAAATAAAGTGAAAGCAAAAATGTGTTTAAAAACTGTGAAAAACAAGTAACAACAGCTAAAATACTTTTTCCCTTACGATCTCTAAATTTAAACCTAAATTGTGAAAAAAGTAATTCAACAAGTTATGCATCAAACATATGCACACTTTGACTTTTTTATAAGTGCATTCAAACTATGTGTTTAATCATTAGGCTTGTACATAACTCTGAAATTGTAAATATTTTGTTTGTTTAGTCCTCTGCATCCCCCAAATAGATTTTTTTTAGAGGTGTTTATAACCTTGTCAGCCAGTTGACAGCATATTATATGTACAATAAGAGTAGAAAATACTGTGATAGGATGTTACTTGTTTGCTCTGTGCTAAAGAGAGAGAGTTTAAAATAACATGCTCTCTCTCCCTGAGCTACCAGTCTCTGACATGAAAACAACACACTGCATCTTCTTGACAACCTCCTTCCTGTCAGCAGTCTGCAGAACAACCTGTACATATTTTAACAATGGCTAATTAAAGTGATAGTTTATTAAAATGCACATTGTTGCTTTCAGCCATTTGCCTAGATGGAGCTGAATTGTTTTTGCGTGCAAAATATTGATTGTAACTATCAGTATTCATTGTAATGCTATGAATTGTGGCCCTGATGTGTTTGTAACCCACATCCTTGATTCACCAACTAGTGCTGTTAATTTTCGACTATAGATGTTCTCTTCAGATTGCTGGGCATTGAGCCAAGACAGAATATGAGAGTGACTCTTTTCTTTATCTGTGCGGTCCAGCTGCTTACTCGTTCTCTGCACGGCAGACAAAGTGAAAGCAAACAAAACAAACACAAGCTTTAATTTCCATTCATTTTCCTGTGCATGGAAGCAAATGGTAATGATAAATTGCCCAAAGGCTTTGAATACAGGTAATGGACTACCTCCGCCTCTCACACCTGAAATGGATGTTGTCTTGTTTACAAGAACAATGTTGATTTTGCAGTGAGAAGTGAGGTAGATCTTGTAAATAACTGAATCGGAATGCACAGGTGTGCAGAAAGCCAATGAAATGCGGTGTTGTCTCCGAAAGTAGAGCTAGTGTCATAATATAGATAAACTGGAAATATCAGCAACTTCAAATGCCTGGAAGGCCTGAAAAAGTCATGGAAAAGACAAAGGTTACATTTCTGTAGTGGATATAAATAGTTTTAGTTTTGCTCACCTTTAAAAATGTAATTGGCAAGAAATTGTTATTTGTGAGTGCGCACAAACCAGCGCACTAAGTATGTTTGCATTCACACCAATATGGTGGTAACTACCAAAAATCTTCCTATTCAAAAAGAATTTATAAAGCAAGAAGATTTTAATTAATTCAGTTATTATCTGCTTTTTACATCCAAACATAAACAGGCATGCGTGCAACACTTGCACAGATTGGAAAAGCCGCTAAGAACGTAGATCAAGATGTTTGCATGCATTGCGAAATTGGGGTAATGGGCAAAAATCTATGTGTGCAGATTGGTTTATGTTTAAACCGTTTACAGCCTTACCCTGGAAAACAACATTTAAGCCATTTGACCTTACACGTTGTTGGCTCAATGAGCAAAATTGGTGTAAGAACGTGGATGTATGTGCTCATTGAGTAAAATTTTTGACCGTTATCCCAATTTCGTGCACTTAAACACCATTACCAGCATTTTTACCGCCTTATCCAATGTGCGCAAGTGTTGTGCACATGACTGTAAACGTTTTGACATCAAAATCAGAGAATAATTAGATTATTTAAAATCTCATGTAAATGCAGGTTTCCTACATTGTTTTAATATTTTAAAGTTATCTGTGTATTGCTGTGCATACAAACACTATCAATAGCACCTGATTTACAAATCAAAATTTTCCCAAGCAATCTTTCTACAACAATTTCTAAAATATCATTATCCTGTATTTATGAACAACTGGAAATGTCATGGAAATGTATTGGTCAAACAGTGTCGGAACCCTGTAAAACTATTCTCATCTTTCGAATAGGAGGTAATAGTGCATACTCTGGGGTAGTGTTATTTTGTGTGACAACTTCACTTTTAGTATCTTAACGGCTGAAGCGCCAACAGGTACTGTGACCTAAGTTGGAGGATGCAGATTAGGTGTAGCATGCACAAACATCACCAGCGGGCTAAAATTTACAAGAAAGCCATAAAAAAAGGTTGATGAATGGACCTTGCCCCTCAGGGTTTCTGACTAATACATCACTCTGACAGGTTTGCGTTGAGACATGCCAGCGAATGTCACTTTGAGCGAGCAGCATGCCTGTAAACAGGAAAGAGAGCTGTGTTGATTCTGTGGACACTTGTTAGGACATCTGAGACACTCTTGCCTTTAAGTCTTTTATACTTAGGGAGTCAGGGAATTTTAAAATGGTATTTTCCAGGCCCAGAAAGTCATTGAAATTTCAAAAGTGATTTTTTTTTTCTATTTACCCTCTGCTCTTAAATATTTGCTTGTAAAAATTGCTCGTAAGCCACAGTTCCATCAAGAAGACTTGCAGACTTTAGCGAGATTTAAGATGACATTTATTTGATGATTATAAAACAGAAATGTAATGTTTCTCTCTTTGGCGTAGGCCTCGTCTGGCAGTCCGAATAATTTGTACTCAGAACCGTCATATCCTGCCGGAGATAGGAGGCAGGGGTGAGGAGCCTACCCCCATGCAGGACGGAACTAAACCTGTGGTGGTGGGGTGGTGGAGGTTGCCGTGTTAGCACACTGAAACAGCAATGTGACAGATTGTGAGCAGACTTATAAAGCAATGGCTTACATGTGATTGGCTGGGAATTACCCAGCTAATGGTGCGATGATGTACAGCTGCTAGTCTTCCTGCTAGAACTGCTAGCTGTGTTTACATTTATGTCTTATTTCTGAGCAAATTGATGTTTTGAATCAGTTCTTTAGAACAAATTGATTGAACTGAACATAAATTGGTCTGAATGATCTCAATAGAGAATCGATCTTAATTTGAATTATTTAAAAAAAAAAACCTTAAAAAAAAAAAAAATAATATCCAGTAATCACAAACAGCTGGAAAGATCATGTAAATCCCATTTGTGACAAGGATAAATGAAAATAAATACAGAATATGTGCATTTTTAACATACTATATTTTTAAATAAAAAAATAGTTACTTTCCTATGTGGTATTGCAGAAACCAAAATTAACATTAGAAGTGTGTACTGCTATGTGTGTGTGAGAGAGACATTTATAAGTTTGCAGAGAGGGACAGATGGACACTGTAATTATAATCATCAAACGTCATGGGTTATAAAGCTTTATTAGAAATTATATGGGTCGTTAACACAATTTATACTCTAAAAAGCACCCATCCACACTAATAGCCAACATTATTAATCTGGCCTCTAACCATTGTATTGATTATGACTGCTCACACTTTTTTTTTTTTTTTACACACTTCCCAGTAATTCTTCTGAACCTCTTTATTCCAGACGTATAGTGTTAAATGTAATGAAATGGCTTGTCATAAAGCACACCCTTGAGCATGAGCTTATACTGTAACAATATTTCCTTTATTTACATTTGTATTGGTCTGCTTAAGTAGTTTCTTCTCTCCTTCACTTTTTCTTTGTGATCATGGTTAGGAGCTGAAGGAGGGAGTCATGAGGGTCATCTGCTCCTCTCTGGTGCTTCTGACCATCTGGTTGGGTTATGAGGGTCGACTAGCATCAGCTGAAAGTAAGGGCCTTGTCTTCAGCTCCACGGGTGAGTTTGTCAAATGCCAATTCTAGCTGTTCAGATTCTGTGTGTGTTTGTTTATAAACTGTGCTGAGCACATTGTCATTCGGTTCAGTTGCCAAAATTGGCAAATGATGCAAATTCTATTTGGTACCACAGTTCTTTTTTAGTAGGACAAGTATATTTGCAATCATTCTTCCAACACATTTTTTTTTTTTAATTGAATAGAGTCTGAATCCACTGCCACAAATCTAAGTTGATGGTTTTTGAAGAGAAACTGTCTTTATACTGTGTTCAAAACACTGGGAATGGAAAATGGCAATGTGTCTATCGTCTTCCAAATACATCTAAAAAACTCATTTCTTCTGTGTTCTTGATAGCACAGAGAAGAAGAAAAAAAACTGGCCAAACTTGAGTTAACCAAAAGATCATTGCTCTTTATTTTATTATTTCTCTTCAAACCTTGTACTTTTTACAAGGACTGGTAATAAACAGAATGCATTAGAAAATAAAGAGAAACTGTGGAAAATGGCTTGGTTTTTAAAGGGTGAGTCAAACTAGTCAAACTAAGTTCTCTAGACTGCCATAGGCTATGTACCAAAAATATGGTAATGGAAATTTGTGACTTTTCCATGTTTCCCCCTTTCTTTCTCATACAGCATAACTGAGTTTTATAACTGTAATCTATAATATGTTGTAAATTAATTTTTAAGAAACCTCTATCCTGCTACCAAGTTCGCAGTTTGCGGATAAGCCACTTTGCAATCAGAATGTTTACATTTTAAGTCAGTCATACTAGAACTACTTACAGTATCTGTGTCCTATTATGCGACAGATACAGTAGTTCTGGTCATCTAATTTTATTGGACAAATGGTGTTCCAGTGTGTGTATATTTCTTATACAGTTACAGCACTGGCATGTTTTTATCATTGTAAGCCTATGAGTTACTCAGCAACACAAAATGGTCCTGCTTTGGCTTCTATTGGATACCATTTTCATTGGTTGAGCAAAAATAAACAAAATAGCTCACAATAATGTACCTAAAATGTAAGTTACTTGATTTTAACTTCTTGTTTATAGAAATACTGAAGGCGTACCACTGAGAAACATCACACTCGCAATCATGTTATTGTACTGAATATCAGTATGATGACACTCTTGATAGGGTTGAGGAGATTGGAATGTTTGTTTATATATTTTAAAGAACATCATATTGGATCTAATGGGTCGAGGAGATCTCAACTCTTTCATACCTTCAGCGAAACCTTTGTAAGGCAGTAATTTTCAGTTTCAGTCAGTCATTACCTCATACTCTTCCACTGTGTTGGTTTAATTTTTTGCTTGTTAAGTTCTTCTTATGTGAATGTCCAAACCTGCAGTCTGTTTTTCTTTTCTTTAGTTTGTGTGCTATTATGCACATTTGACTAAATTAATTTTGCCATTGTCCTACTAAAATGTTAGAATTTAGTTCTACTTATACCAAAAATATTGCATAGACAATTTAATTACCTTCCTATATTCAATGCTATCTTTTTTAGCCATCTTATTGAACAGTAAATTAAGTACCAGCCTTGACTAATAGAATGTAGTCATTGTTAAAGGTAACGGTGAAAGTATGTGACTTTTTGCTCTTTTGTACTTCTACTGAAATTTCAGCATCTGTTCCATTTTCATTGTACATTTTACTACTAATATCATTTTAACATTTTCATCATTTCAACTATGTAAAACTGTGCTCAGAAGTGGTGCCATGATTACATGAGCAAACTAACCTTTTCCCAGATCTTCAACCACTTCCAATTACCCAAAGCTTGTGTATCCTTGGGCTGATCACAGATCTGTGAGACTTCTTTTCACACCCCCTACTGTGACTTGACTTTCTCCATAATGAGTTTCTCCAGGCCAACCCCAAGACCTAAAAATATATAATAAACAATATGCAATCAGGGATAAATAGAGCAGAGGCTGAAGTAGTGATTCAGACCAAGGGTAGGCAAAGACACTGAGCAATATTTCACATTACTGATCTTTCAAGATAATGTTAATGAGGAGACCTGGTTCCCGGCGAGGTGATGACCCTATTCCTGCACACAAACCTGAAACCATTAAAACTTTGCACTGTGTTTGGGAAGGTGAAAGACTTTTATTTCATAGAACCTCAGAAGGGTTCAACAGTGTTTTTGATTTATTTGTTTTAGTTTTCAAATCTGATGTTTAGTACTGACTGTCCACACTGTCATTTTGTAAGTGTTGACATCTGATCCATTTATTCAGATTGTGTAGTCAATATCTGGCAGATCTACATCGATTGCTGTAGTTATTATAAACAGTACGTGTCAGTACAATGACAAGAAACTTTTTAATTCTGAGAGTGTAGAATGAGAGGGCAGAAAACAGTCCAACCATGCTGGTATTTTTAGCAGTGTACTGTACATACCGAAGTGAATCTCACATACTATATTTCTTTACATGAGGAAAGAGTGAGCGACAACTAGCAACAAAGCTTTAGACAATATTACACACTTATGGATATGTACATATGCATCACATCCCAAATGATGAAAAAAAAACTACTTGAAACTACAAAAATAAAAAAAATACAAATAAATAAGTGGATTTAAATAGGTTACTCAAAACAAATATGGCATATCCTATTATATTTTATAATATGGCATATTATATTTTGTATAATCCATTTAATTTTACTGTTGCTTACTGTAGATCGATTACAAGCACATTTAACTGAGCTACAGTAAGCAACAGTAAAGATGTTTAATATGAAAATTTATGCCCTATGGTTTAAATAGCTTTCTTGTATTTTATCTGTCAAAATGACAGACATCATTTGGAATATCTGTGAATGTTTTAACAATGTGGGGAAATTAAAGCTGGGGAAACCTCTGGACTGACTTTCTCCCCCCCTCCCCCGGAGGGGAGGAGTTGCCCCTTTGGTCATTCCGTCATCGGCTGCTCTTCCACGCCTCCTGGGTTCCTGGGGGAGAGACGAGGGGAGGTGTGGGGAGAGGAAAAGGGTGAGAGAGAGAGAGAGAGAGAGAGAGAGAGAGAGAGACCACTCATCCCCCATCGGATGGCAACGAGTCCTCTGGCCCCTGCCGGACAGAACCTCTCCTCCCCTTCTTCAGCAGATGGCAGCGGTTCCTCCGGCTCTCGGTGGCCAGCAGTGACCACTCCGTCCACAGACAGACAGCCATGACTGCTCCCCTGGTGGATGGCACTGGCGAGGACTCCGCGACATCACATCCCTCCTCCCTCCGGGGTTTCAGCACCACTGCAACAGTTCAAGGAAGTGGCAAGGAGGAATTGGGAACTGGCTGAACAGTAAACATAAAGTTTTAATGTCAAACTTAACTTAAAACAAACATAATCAAACACAGACACACATGCAATGTGTCTGTGTGTGTCTCTCTCTCTCGAACCTACGGCTCCCCTTTTTCTTACTCTCCCGCTGATCAGCTGATTCAGTGCCGGCCATGCACCATCACGGACTGGCCACGCCCTCCTCCTCATCACAAGCATTATCTAGATCTTTTAGTCTGACTTCTCAAAAGTCGGACAAATGCATTTACATGACATTTTAAAATGATTAATTTTTGTTAAGTTCAAACTTCAAATCAAACTTCGGTGCATGCAAATGTACTGACGGATAGTCCCCTAGCTGATTTTTTTTTTACATACCTGTAAATTACACAATACTGAATCTAAATTTATAAAATTGTTCTAAACCCCAGAAATGTTAATCTTCACTCCACTACAAACTGTATAGAACTGTCTGTCTGCAGTGCTTGATGACGTGTCTGTTCTCAATGCGTTTGAAACAGACTTCTTCTCTTCCTTCCCATCATTCTCTCAGGAGCGGGAGCCGCCTCCAGCTTTCCGATCTCCACTCTGACATCTCTGCATCTTAATTCCGCCTTTTTGACATGTGAAAACAGGACGCTTTGTAGAACTGAGAAAAAAAAAGTGATTTAAGCAAGTCTGCCTTATTTCAAAAAGTGAAAATGCAAGAACAATGCAAAATGAATTCTTTATCTGTCAGATAAGTTTTTGTTGGAAACGTTTTCTCCATATCTGTGGGTGCTAAGATAGCTGTGGAGAGGTTCAGGTGTTGTAGATTTAGAAAGAGCTCTTTATAACTTGACAGGTAATGAATATGAGTTGGAAAACCCATCGCCTGCTTGCTTCCACTAGTGCCTCAATGAGACAGTTCGGAGCTGCTGCTCTCTTATTGCTGGAGTTTTTCATACCCATCTGAACTCTGAAACATCTATGTTACAGTTTCGCTGCACTGCTCTAACTCGCTTATGCACGCTAATTGATGTATGTGTCTTTGAGCCAATCAAACTGTGATGATTAAAAACTCTTGCCTCAGACACTCTGACACACAAAAAAAGCACACAATTAAATTTTTAAGTGCCTTGTCCTATGCCTGAACTTAAGTCCAGTGCACACTATTCAAATTTGTCGTTTGGCAAATTTCAGAAATCGACACATATTTCTTTATTTGTGGGGCAAAATCGACAGTCTCAGTTTGATAAAATGTGACAAGCTCACCATTGGCAAACTTATTACCTTTGCGATGAATCTTAGCATCCAACAAACTTCACAGTGTCCGAAATGTTGGGTACAATCCAAGAAGTGTGATTTCTCCAATGACGCCAGTCACATTTTATTATTGTTCTATTCAAATTACTTTGAGTTCACTCTCAAGAATGAGCAGTCCACAAATTCTCTTTCACACAATTTTGCATTTATGTGTGAATTTTGGGATATTGCATAAAAATTGCTGGACGGAAACACTAAGGTGCAAATAAAATCTCCAAAATGCACTTAAAAATATATAGGTGGATACATTTTTATTTGATAATAACACATAGCATATATAGATGCACATTAAACAAGTCAAGTGACTTTGCCTCAACAAGCCATGTGAATCTGAAATGTTGCTCTGGTTATTCTGAAATGCCGACACAAAGCCTTTCATCAAAATGATGGCTTTAATCTCTCAGAACTGTATAACACACTTAAACTCCCAGAATGCTTGCAAATATTACATTTGTGAGAGCATTTGTCTGCATGATCTACACTGCAAGTAATTTATTGCATTTAATAAAAGAGCCACAATGGCTTCCCATTTTACACAACATATTTTATATATGAATATAGGGTGTACTGAATGACTCCAGCCAGGTCTCCTAAGCAACCAAATTGTCCCGGTTACTAGGGAGGTTAGATTCACATGGGGTAACCTCCTCGTGGTCGAGATTAGTGGTTCTCGCTCTCAATGGGGCACGTGGTAAGTTGTGTGTGGATCGTGGAGAGTTGCATGAGCCTCCCCATGCGGAGTCTCCGCGGTGTCATGCACAACGAGCCACATGATAAAATGCTCAGATTGACAGTCTCAGAAGCGGAGGCAACTGAGACTTGTCCTCTGACACCCAGATTGAGGTGAGTGACTGTGCCACCACAAGGACCTACTAAGTAGTGGGAATTGGGCATTCCAAATTGGGAGAAAAGGGGCTAAAAATATATATAATAAATAAATAATAATTCCACAATACCACAATGTTTTTCAGCTGGTTTAGGCCTTTCCATCATGTGTCGTCCTTTAGCCAGACCAGCTGTTAGTGTTCTTGTCACAATGGAGTGTGGGATTATGGGAGCGTGATTTTCATAGACAAGAGCGTGCTACATTTAGCTCCCTATCTGAGTTAGTGCCTGACTGACTTTTTGATTACCTCAACATGTTTAGCTCATGCTCAGGACCAAGTTTTGACAAAATGTCTTATAGTCGGGTGTACAAATTGTTTTATGCTAAAACTTTCACAGGTCACAGGGCTTGACTGACTTGACTGGTTCTCTGTTTCTACAGGTGTCAGCTGCCCACCAATACAGGTAGAAGACTGGAAGTTCCCTCAGAATGCCAGACTCAACATCACAGGTAGAGAGAGTTGCTAATGGACTTCCAACTGTAATAAAGGGATGTTTCACTAAAAAAGGAAAATTCTGCACTCATCTACTTACCTTCATACTTGAGCGCTTCAGCAAAGTAGTTAGCAGAATGTCCAGACTGCTCTTGAAATTTCCATATAACTTGTATGCTATGTTCCAAGTCTTCTAAAACCATTTGATAGCTTTGTGTGAGGAACAGACCTAAATTTAAGTAATTATTTAATACAAATCTTTCCTAAAAAACATGTGTTCAAGCAATAAGAGGGTGACTAGATGATTACATACTATTAAATTCTGATCATTTTATGTACACTCACTGAGCACCTTATTAGGAACTCTATGGTCCTACTAAAGTGCCCGATGTGGTATTTTGCTGTTGTAGCCCATCTGCCTCAAGGTTCAACTTGTGCATTCTGAGATGCTATTCTGCTTACTACAATTGTACAGAGTAGTTATCGGAGTTACTGTAGCCTTTCTGTCAACTCAAATTAGTCTGGCCATTGTCATCTCTCATCAACAAGGTATTTCTGTCAGCAGAACTGCCGCTCACTGGATGTTCTTTGCTTTTGGCACAACTTTGAGTAAACACTAGAGACTGTTGTGCATGAAAATCCTAGAAAATCAGCAGTTACAGAAATACTCAAACCAGCCCGTCTGGCTCCAACAGTCATACAACAGTCAAAATGAGATCACATTTTCCCCATTGTGATGGTTGATGTGCACATTAACTGAAGCTCCTGACATGTATCTGGTTGATTTTATGCACTGTACTGCTGCCACACGGTTGGCTGATTTGATAATTGCATGAATATGGAGCTGTACATGTGTTCCAAATGAAGTGCTCAGTGAGTGTATACATAAATGCTTAACCATTCTTTGTCTATACAGTATACAGCACAAAAAACTTGGGAAATCAGGTCCCTAATAAAATATTGCAAATAACTACAGTCTATGTACAATAGTAATGTGCCAAATGGGAGGTCACGCTACATAATTATCTGAATCTACTGCCATCTCTATTCATTTAACACTTAATAAAACCCCAGCTGCCCATTAAGCAGTCTGAGGAACACATTCTGTTCATAAGCAGTAAGCTATAGATACTCTCAGTAATAGGGTCCCTCTCTTTGCTTTATGTGAATTGAAAGTGTCACAGCAGAGTTGATACATTGTATACTGTAGGTCTTGTCAGCTAGCAGACTACTGATTTATTAGCCTGTGGGAATGTAATGGATTGATTGGCCAATCCGCAGGTTTCAATCTGGTGCGGCGTTTCTCCATGATGAAGAACAGCGAGGTCAAGAAGATCCGAAACTCGAGAGGCCCTGTCATCCTCCGCCTCGGAAAAGTCCAACTCATCCAACCTACAGAGTAAAGATTTTTATCTTCCCTCCTTTGTATCTATGTTTCCTTATTCATCAGACATTTTTGTACGTACAACCTGTGTGTGAATGCTTTTACGCAGAAATCTTTATTCATCAACAAATTTGCACTTACATTTTATTCAGAATTTAGGATGACATTTAGACCAAAACCACAGAGTCCCTTAGACTCTAAGGCTTAGAGGATAGGGAAGGAATAATGTTTTTATTTATAATGTTTTGGATTCTCTCTCAATAGTTTGCATTCCATCGCAATGAGTTGTATGTGCACTCATAATACATTTACCATGGTTTTGCTATAGTAACAATAACTGTCGAAAATGTTGCTTCATAATTTTCTAAGTACATGAATAAAGACATCTGTTTGCAATAATTAGTGAATAAGAACCACTGAGTAAGGAGAGAGTAATTAACTTTTCATTGGCCCTCAATTAAAGGAATAATTAAGTTTTCATTTTTTCTCAAACATAGTTTATTCAACCTATTTGTAATAAGCAATAAAACTACCAAAGTATTCTAGCAGGTCAGTACAAGCCTGGAATTCCTGGCCGAGAATGTTATTTGGTTTAACCTTTGCTCTGAAAGAATCAGAATAATGCCACCAGACATATTTCGACTTCTTGCTTATGTCCATCTCACTGAAAATAAACATTTCAGCAGATTACTCACTGCTTCCTGCTTTTACACAGAAATGCTGTTACATTTTATGAACAATAAATTTAAGGGCTTTTGGTGAGACACAGTAACAATCCGTTTTATGACCATGCTTTTACAGAGCCGTTTTGAAAAATGACAATTATATAGACTAACAGTGTGTTAGGATGAGAAAGTCTCATTGCATAGGTTTAAACCACAGCTTGGATTCTGCATTAGAATTTCCTGTTGTCGTCTTCTCATGTAGACTTAATTAGTGCTTGAGCAACTGTTTATCTATTTTCATAAGACGATGGCTGTTCTTTGGCTGACACTGTCTTTAGAAGGGTTGTAAATAAACATGAAGATCTGATGAAGCACATGGTGCTAATGATGTGTTGCTAGAAATATGTTCTATAGCTTATGGGTTCAGATCTAGAAGTTTGATGTTCCAGTGATCTTCATTTCACTATAAATTTCATTGCTGTGAGCTTACGCTTTTAGTTCTCACTTATTTTTAACTTAACTTGTTTTAGATGTTTCTCCAAAATTTCCTCAGGAGCAGGGTCAGAAAATAGGAGAGGGTATGGGCAAAATGTGGGTTTTTATATGTAAAAAAAAAAAAAAAAAAAAGAAGCTCATTCATTTTAAAAAAATGCCCCTTAAAATCAAATCCAGGAGCCATCATTGCCTCTTTATGGAAAAGTTCATTTTTGACACTGCTTAGAAGAGGAAGAAAAAAGTGATACAATTTACATTAATGTTGACCTACTGTAAGAGTAAAGAGCTAAAACATTAATTCTGATAGCATAGCTCAGATAATGTGGTCTATCAAGAATTTTACTATTTGAAAATGTTTGAGTTAGGACTTTGGAATCTAAGTATAATTTGACATTCTTTAGATCACTTCTTATACTCTAGATGAGAATTGAGTTATTTTTCATAGGAGAAAAATCTGACAAGCTGGAGATTTAAGCAGAGTCTCCATTTGCTTTCCATTTAATAAATGCTTTGTAGAAGAAAAACATTTTTATTGAAGAGGTGACTGCTGTCATGTATGGTAATCTCACACGCATTTCACACAGTTTATTTTTTATTTATCCTAAAGCATTTTAGGAGAAACATCTGAGACAAAGTTCAAGTTTCAAGGAGACATTAGAGAAATCCAAAAACATTTAGCATTAGAATTTTAATCTGGGTTGTCAAGCCAATACATCATATACAACATATTAGTAATGGATTATCACATCTGAGCCTTTTCTATTTATTTTGTAACTCCAATAGCTCTATCGCACCAGTGACAATCTTTTCTGTTCTTGAGAGTTTTACAGTTTGACCTTCTGAAAGGAGAGGCAAAAATGCACACATACCCAAATCCCCCCATCATGAGGGAGTTCCTCTGTGAGAATGGTTTTTCCAGAGCCAGATGTGTTTTCACCATTTGAAACCTGATCACTTTCTCCCATTTGCCTCAAAGCCAGAGAGAGAGAGAGAGAGAGAGAGAGAGAGAGAGAGAGAGAGAGAGAGAGAGAGAGAGACTGCACTCAAAATTCACTTGGCATGGCCAGCAAAACACTGAGAAAAAACATCTGGATTCTTCCTCCAGAAATGCTCCTCTCCACTCTCTCTCTATATGAGATAAAGTTTAATGTAAAGTCTTGTCAGCTTGGGTCTTGATAGCAGCAGATGGTCTCTGAATTGTGTGGCCACCTCTGTGTTAGTCATTCTCTTAGCTTAGACTTGGCCTGTAATGGAAATGTCTACCTCTTGCTCTGCTTTATCTTGTATTTTGGGAGCGAGATGGGGTTGTCTGTTTGGGTTTGCTTACTTAATCTCTTGTATTCCCAGAAAAAAATGGTGTATTCGAAGCAACTCTGGGTATACAGTGGCCCCAAAAGTTATTTGGACAATTTGGACACTTAAGTTACACTTAAAATGTATGAATTCTCTTGCATTCACAACACAGCAAAGCAAGTGGGATCTGCAAACAAATGGTGCTAGGCCTTTTCTTAAAATAAACTTTACTTTCCTTGGCCATTATTTCTATTACTTTTTACCTGTTAAGGGCTGCTGCATATTTTATTTCTTAAATAACATATCTTAAAAAAACATATCTTAAATAATGTTATAATATACTTACAATCTAATGAGAACATGCATTTTTATTTTTAATGTTTATTTTTTTATACTGTATATGCTAATTTAGAAAGTTTGTGATTCAGGTTCTGTTTGCTCTATCCCTGCAAAAAGTGAAACATTAATTCCAATAGATGGCAGCAACTACTCAGAAAAATACATACATTTTCAAGATATCTTCTTACATCACAATATACAGATCTCAAATCAGGTGGCACTCTAAGGCTGTTGAGCACTCGCCATGTGCTCGTCCATAGACATTCATTCTACTTCGTGATCCCATGCACCTTCCTCAGTGATTTGTTGAATATCTCAGCCTCTGAGTGGACTAAAAGCTTAATCTAGATGTCGTCAGAAAGCTGAGATACCTTTTGATGATTTATAATAATATGTAACCAAGAACATAACATACTGTATGCAACATAAATACAAAAGTGATGGAGTTTTTTGAGTCTAAGAGTCTAAGCTATCAAATGGTACCACATAGGACTTTTTATGTATCCAGGGACTTTTACATTTTAAGTGTGAACATATAACACACTTCTGGTCCCTGCCGCTGCAGAGTTTAAGGGAACTGGTGTCAGAATAATTTTTAGCGGATGTATGAGTTCAGTTTCACTCAAATTCACACAGTTTGTCCTGCAAAATAAAATGTTCATAGTTAATGTAATGAACAACACCCTGTGGCTAACAGGTGTTGTTCATTACATTAACTATGTACATTTTACATAAATTTAGACAACTAGAAAGTGTTAGAATTTTGTACTATATCAATATTATTATATAATAACTATTCCTTTGTAATATTCACTATATATGTGCTTTCTTACTTGGTTTGATATTTTGTAATATAATGCCATTCATACATTTGGGGCCACTGTAGACCTACTGAACATTTAGTTTGATCAACAAGAAATCTTTGAAAGAGCTGAATGTACTTCACCCTGTCATACAAGTTTAATCCTGTACAAACACATTCTCTCTCATAATCTAGTGACAGTTTCACGGTTACCTTGGATTCCTTTTTTCCGTTATAAATCATTGTCACCCTGCTTGTTGAGCATGCTATGTATGCATTTATATGATCAGGTCCCCACTGTTTCATGACTTGTCTGTGTATGGACTCCAGTCCTCGGTCAATGCGTGCATGCATGTGTGTGTGTATGTGTGTGTGTGTGTGTGTGTGTGTGTGTGTGTGTGTGTACATTTGGGATGGTAAACAAATTCCCAGTTTGTCTGCCCTTGACCCACAGAGAGGCAGGAAAACTGTTTATCTAGCGAGAGATAAAACTTGAATGAAAATGAGTTTGGCTGAGCCACATTTCTTTTTCAAAATTAGTGTCAGGGGTCAACCCTCCATCTGAATCCACAGCACTATTAATACAGAGATACTCTCACTGCTGATACCGTTCACAGACTGAATCTCTACTCTTAAAACCTACCAGTGTATACATGTTTTTATGTTTTTATTGGTTTGTACATGCACTGCAATCTAACACATTTGTCTCCACAGTCAAGTGTTTCCTCACGGACTGCCGGAGGAGTTTACCCTGGTCTTCACCCTGCTGTTGAAGAAGAAAAGTTTGAATGATAATATTTACCTTTTCCAGATATCAGATGCACATGGTTATCCTCAGGTGCACCAACTTTCTTCTTAAGTCTATAGATTAGCTCTATTTTTCTGCTTTCAGAGACTGCTTATATTATCTATGAACTTGCATTCATGACTACTATGTAGTGTATATGAGAGAATTTATTATATGTATGAGAGAGCATTATTCTTTGTCCAAACATTTAACAATTAAGCATCAGAAACTAGAGTTTGTTTCCATTGCCTTATAAAAATGTAATTTCTACTGGGTATGCTCAGAATGGCATACTACCGTAATACTCATGCTGTTTTTACACTATGCTGTGCACAGTATTCAAATCATCTGCATGCATGGACTACTCAATTTACCTTCTTCATTTACAAGTATGCTGCATGGAATACTGCATTCCAGAATGCGATGTCCACAACCTAAACTTCTATTTCCAGTGTGATGAATAAAGTTGTCTAACTAAAGTTAAGATGTTTTTTCTTGGGCTGTCAGTCGATTAAATTACAATTAATTGCATTTAACAATGTGTATATATATTTATACACTGGCAGCCAAAAGTTTGGAATAACGTACAGATTTTGTTGTTTTGGAAGGAAATTAGCATTTAATTCACCAAAGTGGCATTCAGCTGATTGCAAAGTATAGTCATGACATTACTGATGTAAAAAGCAGTACCATCACTATTTGAAAAAACTAATTTTTGATACAATCTAGACAGGCCCCATATCCAGCAGCCATCACTCCAACACCTTATCCTTGAATAATCATGCAAATTGCTAATTTGATACTAGAAAATAACTTGCCATTATATCAAACACAATTGAATGCTATTTGGTTCATTAAATGAAGCTTAACATTGTCTTTGTGTTTGTTTTTTAAATTGCCACAGTATGCAATAGACTGGCATAGATTGAATTAGATAGATTGATTTAGATAGATTTAGATACAGTAGATTCTTTATTTTGGGACCTTTCACATCAAACGTTGTTATATGCAATTAATTGTAATTTAACTGATTGACATCCCTAGAGAAACATCTTTAATTTAGACTAATTTATTTGTCCAACTAAAAAAATTATTAAAAAAAATTATTAGAAAAATAGGGACCTTTAATAATTCAGATAATTGAAGTACAGGGACTTTACATTATTGTGGCAGACAAGTAAAGAATTGTTAGACAAAACAAAAAGGTCAAGGACAATTTATTTATAAAGCACATTGAAAACAACAAATGTATACCAAAGTGCTGAACATAAACGATTAAAACAAAGAACATAGAAGAGTACAAGATACAAGGACAATCCAAACAATAAAACAAATCGCTATCACTCAAAAGCTGAGGGATACAGATAAGTCGTAATACATGATTTAAAAATATAAATAGAAGGAGTTGAACTAATGTCCAAAGGTAAATTATTCCATAGTCATGTGCCGACTATAGAGAAAGCACAATCTCATCTGGAGCGTGGTATATGTAGGATGAGTTTGTCAGATGATCTGAGACGAGTGATGATGGATAAGAATGTTAGAGAGATAAAGCGGGGTCAAGCCATTTATAGCTTAAAAAGTGGCTTTAAAAGTCGATATATAATTTGTTTTCCATATCATTGAACATAAGCCTACATAATTTTGCAGTTAAGTTCACTGATTTATTCGAGGTAGACTTTGGCTGTTCTTACAGGATGTGTCCTTGCGCCAAGATGTATACTTGTGTCAGATTGATGCTTTTGGAGTGTCAAGTTAAATGTAGTTTGAAATATTAACACATCTTGAAACCCCTCAATTCTGTTATGTTTCCATCCAGCTATCTTTAAACAGTGGTTAGTTTGTTGCTTGTACAGCTGGAGTTGCGCTTACTGCCCCCTGCTGACTACGTTCTGCAAAAACATGGTGGTTCTTGAAGCTTAAATTTCTCCTTTGGTAGGAACATTTGTTACTGTGAAATTAGCAGTCAGGGGAAGTGATTAATTTTTTTAATGCGTAAATAATCACACTGAATATTGTGCTAAATCATGAGGCTTTTACCCCAAATTCTTTTAAAATGCAAAATAAGCATATTTATTACCAAAATGATAACTGAAAGCCACTCTCTGAATTAAATATGCGACGTAGTGAGATCATGTAATAAACATGCAGCATTCTACTGTAAATATGAATTGTTGCACATAATTTTTTTTAAAATAGCATGCAGAATACAGTGTAATCTGTGCACTATGCAGTAAGTAGTATGCAACTATTTTATTCTGAACATACATATCCACTTCCAAAGATCTGAGATTCGCCAAGAATGGAAATAAAAGTTGAATAATCTTTTATTTCAATCGCTAGATGGATTTTAAGAAAAAAAGAAAAAACAAAACAAAAACAATTTCCCCTTAATTACTTCTTGTAGTGATAATTAAAATAAAACGGTAAACACGCTCTGCACCTATTTATCTCTCTCCTTTAGTTCTCACTGGACTGGAATGGGCCAGATGGCAACCTGGCTCTCCGGGCGAGAGGGGCTGACCCTGATGGGTCCATGGTTGGGTGTGTGTTTGAAGGTGATGGTGTGGAATCTCTGATGGACATGCGCTGGCATAAAGTGACTCTGAGTCTGCTGAGAGATGCTGCCACCCTGCATGTGGACTGCAACTCCATTGAGACCAAGCCCTTGGCGATTCGCGGCCAGCTGCCCAGCAATGGACACACTCTGTTGGGTTTGAGAGCCACTGATGCTGCCCCTGTCGAGGTGAGGGCCAGTGAGGTATCCTAGTGAATATTGAGATTTAACAGTTCATCTGCCATATTGTGAGCCTTGCTGAGCCTTTTTTTTTCCAGGATGTCAATTAGATTCCAGCTCCTCTGATAATTGAATGTTACAATACTAATAGAGTATTTGGAAGTAGATGTATCCTATAAGCCAGCTCCCTGCAGGTTTAGCCCAAGGCATCCTGTCTACAGGGGAAGAATGCAAGTGTGTGTGGCAGGGGCGTATCTGTGGGAGTATGAGAGACAAGAAGACTACGGGCAACTCTTTAGGGCTAACGTTACTGAGCTCCCTTAGCTCAGAGAAGATGAAAGGAACAGCCCATACCAGCAAAAAGAGCTTCATCCATTACAATTTAATTACATTCTTAACCAAGCCAATTATTAAAAAGGGATCATTTTAAATAGCCAGATGCAAAGCAGAGGGGGTCAAGCAATTAGAAAGCTTATTTGCTATTTCTTTTGTCTCAGTTTTTGCTCTCCATTCCCTCATTTTGATTATACCATTTCACACAGCCTACACCGGATACAAGCAGCATGTTGCATCAAAGCAAACCACTCCCATTGTGATCAATAATGCTGTCTACATTATAAGCGAATGTGCGCCTTCAAAAAGATGGATGCCTTGGTGTATTTCTGATGCTCTGTAGAGCAATGCCAGCCACTTTATTATACCATCCATTTAAAATACAATTCTTTTCTTACAAAATATCAAATGTCTGAATTTTATTTATTTTTTAAATAACTTCAGACAATCAAATCCAGCTCATGATGTTTCTCATGCCTGGTCAAATAATTTTAATCATCTTTTGTTTCTAATCATGCATATACAGTTATTGCAAAAGTTACATTATATTAGTGATTCAATAATGAGTATAATTTTATATTTTAATTGAAAATAAAATAGGATACATGTTGTTCTCCCATTTAACCTTTGCTCAGTTCTAGCCTTGAGCTCACAGCCTATTGGTCTTGTATCAGTTGCTCTTAATTTTAGCATATTCACTTCATCGTGTCCAGTGTAGATAGCCTCAAGCCATTGCGTCCAGTGTAGAAAAGATGTTATATTCTCTCTAAGCTGAATGTACATAGATTGCATTATTTTCTACGTGTAACATACTTTCTTTCTCCCTCTTTCATCAGATTGATGTTCAGCAGGTGATGGTGTATTGTGACCCCTCTCTTGCCATCCAGGAGGCCTGCTGTGAGATACCAGGAGCTCGGGTAAGAAATTTCCGAAGTGTTCTGAAACAGCAGACAATGTTCTTGTTCATAGGGTATAAATCATGGTAAACCTAATACAGGTTGTTCAGTGGTCTATATAATTGCAATATATGTATACCAAAGTTTAATGATAACAAATAATGCACAGGCAAATATATGATTATTAATTGTACACAACATTTAGAATTCTCTAAAAGAATAAAAATGGAAAATGTTAATTAGCCAAAGTCAATTTTGTAATTGCCACAAGGGAGTTACCAACAACTTCTGTTAATCAACCAAGCAGCCACGGTCATAACAATGCCAAAATATTTAATGAATTGACCTGGCCAATAAATTGGTCTGTCACAACAGTAACAGACAAAGTTTCAGTAAAAATATCAAAACATTCTCAAAAAAAAAAAAAAAAAAAAAAAGGAATTGAAAAGAAAAAAACTAAATCACATTCAAAGCAAAAAGTTTATTTGTCTAACCCCAATATATACTTTTTTCCACATAAATCTTGCTAAATTTTGTTAGATTTATCTGAAAACAAGACTTAAGAAATTCATTTTAAGTCATTTTGTTTTAAATAACTGTATTTGTTTTAAGGATGTTAAGATGTTTTACAAAACAAAAATAAAAATACTATTCCCTATCTGTCACTCACTTGACGTTGTGTCGATGAGTTGACATTAGGGGTCGCCCCTGCGGAGCCCAGACAGCTCTGGTCTTGAGAAAAGGCTAATGGAAATTGGCGTGTGGAATTTGCATGGCACTCCCCCAGACATACGGGTATAAAAGTGTCGCTGCAAACACACATCATATATCTTCTTCGGAGCCGAGAAAGCAAGTCACAGAGTTGAATTCCTCTGCCACCTCCATTCATCTCTACACAACGCTGTTGGATCTACGGCGCTTTCCAGCAGTTCTCCCCCTCGCACACTACGTTGTGCTGAGCACACACCCCTGGGCGCTTCAGCAGCAGAGAAAAAAGTTTACGAATTGAATAACTTCATTTATATATATATATTTATATACCTACTTATATATATATATATATATATATATATATATATATATATATATATATATATAAAATACACAAAAGAGTTTATTGGTCTAAAAGAGTGGCGCAAACGGAAAGCATCTTTTTCAAGATGCCTTTTCGTTTGTGTTTATTTCCTGGTTGCGGTTGATGTCTCTCCCCATCTGATGCCCACGATCGCTGCCTTTCGTGCCACCCACGCAAAGTCAGCGTTCGTGGATGGTTCATGTCCTCATTGCGAGGACATGACCATGGCTATGTTGCGGTCACGGCTTACCCTCGTAAGAGCACAAGCCACCCAGCGGCTCCCCGACTCGGTCCTTCTACCTACGGGTATGAGTCGGGGTCGGTTAGCACTGGGGGCGATATGGGGACTTCAGTGCGAGCCTCTCCGCCGGATATTCCCCCACGGACCTCCCACTCCCCGTCACGCTTGTATGCTCCAACCTAGCACTGGGGCGAGGTTGCCGGTTCGTTTTACAGCGGACCCGCAATCTCGTTCGTGGCGCCTGACTACGATGAGATTTCAATCGCGGCATCGGAAAGCGGGCTCGTCATGTCTGACGCTGAGGACTCGTCTGGACTCCCACCCTCGGGTGCGGCGGCTCAGTCGCAAGCTGACACGGAGCTGACAGCCATGCTTGCCCGGGCAGCCGCGAGTGTCGGGCTGGAGTGGAATCCTCCGCCCCCCCCCGAACCCTCACGGCTCAAAGATTGGTTCCTGGGACAAGAGCGCCGCTCACGGCCAAGCTCCACCCCCATTCCTTTCTTGCCGGAGGTGCATGAGGAGCTTATGGCAGGCACAATTTACTGACACATACGATCCGTGAGCTCCTCCGCTCTCACTACACTCGATGGCGGGGTGGCAAGGGACAACTCGGCGTTTCCCCAGGTGGACCAAGCAGTCGCGGTGCACTTATGCCTGCAAAACGCCTCCACCTGTCGGAACCGCCCGCGGCTCCCGTCCAGGACCTGTAGGCTGACATCGTCCCTGTCGGCTAAGGCCTACAGCGCCGCTGGACACGCCGCCTCTGCCTTGCATGCCATGGCACTCCTGCAGGTGCACCAAGCCAAGGCACTTAGAGAACTACACAAGGGTAGTCCTGACCCGGGTCTAATGCAGGAGCTGCGCTCGGCGACCAACTTCACCCTCAGGGCAACGAAAGTCACGGCATGGGCTCTTGGGCAGGCAAAGTCCACCCTGTTGGTCCAGGAACACCACCTCTGGCTCAACCTGGTCGAATTGCAAGAGGCTGACAAGGTGAGTTTCCAGGTTTCCAAGGTTGGGCTGTTACGGAAGGGCGCAATAGAGCCTGTACATATACATATACAAAGTCCTCCCTCGCCTTCACGAAAGTCGCTGAAGCAGCCCTTGCCCCACTAAGGGAAATGGGCATCCGCATCCTCAGCTATCTAGACGACTGGCTAATCTTAGCTCTCTTGCGGGACACCTGGTGCTCAGGCACCTCAGCCGCTTGGGGCTTCGGGTCAACTGGGAAAAGAGCAAGCTTGTCCCGATTCAGAGCATCTCTTTTCTTGGTATGGAGTCGGACTCGGTCTCAATGATGGCGCGCCTCACCAACGAGCGCACGCAGTCAGAGCTGAACTGTCTGCATGTATTCAGACAGAACAAGCTGGTCCCACTGAAATCCTTTCAGAGGCTCCTGGGGCATATGGCATCCTTGGCGACGGTCACACTGCTTGTGTTTATGCATATGAGACCACTTCAGCACTGGATATAGACCCGAGTCGAGAGACAAGCATAGCACCATGCCACACTCCACAGCATTATCACGCAGGCTTGTTGCCACTTTCTCATCCCCTGGTCAGACCTAGCATTCCTACGGGCAGGAGTTCCCCTAGGCCAAGTCCCAAGGCATGTCGTGGTTACGACAGATTCCTCCCAACGGGGCTGGGGCGCCGTATGCAATGGTCACTCAGTCGCCGGCCCTTGGATCGGCCCGTGACTGCGTTTCACATCAACTGCCTCGAGTTGCTGGCGGTACTACTTGTCCTGAGGAGGCTATTTCCATTGATCCGGGGCAAGCACATGTTGTTCCGGACGGACAACACAGCTACGGTAGCGTATATCAACCGCCAAGGCGGCCTACGTTCTCGCCATATGTCACAACTCGCCCGCCATCTCCACCTTTGGAGTCAGCACCGGCTCAAGTCGCTGAGAGTCAGTCATATCCCAGGCCACCTCAACAGCACAGAGTACGCGGTGCCATGGCAGGTCACACCCAGGGGAGAGTGGAGGGTCCACCCTCAGGCGGTCCAGCTGATCTGGAGTCGATTCGGCCAAGCACAGGTAGACATGTTCGCTTCCCCAGAATCCTCCCATTGCCCTCTTTGGTACTCTCTGACCGAGGCTCCCCTCGGCACAGATGCCTTGGCACACAGCTGTCTTCAAACAGAGGATCGCCCACTGGTTGTTGATGCCATCACTATGGCATACCACGGCCAGCACATGCCGCCCCCTGTTGGCCTACGAGACACCTTCGCTAGGTTCTATAACCACAGGGTTGAGCCATTTTCATCCCTTGTGTTATCAGGTGACACAAACAGGTAAGTTCGGTCAGCTGGCCGGGTGTACCTCTTTTGCATAGCGCCTTTCCCCTCCCTTAAGGCGAAGACATACGCTCTTTCCCCAGTTGCGTTCTCAAGAAGTGTGAACCCTGGACATTCTTCCTCCCTAGCCTAGTGGCCGACGAGTCTTTGGAGAGGCTTGAGGCTGCCCCAGTACTGAGGTAAGTGCGTAACCGCATCTTCCTTGGGCAGAGGGTCCTCTGTAATTGGTTGCCATGTTTGCAGCACCGCTCCACACCATGTGCTTCCGCTCCTAACCGGTAAGACCATGTGTTGTATTCCACCTAAAATCCCCCCCCCCCCCCCTCTGGGCCAGGTGTGGTCTCCGCAGTGTCCTCCTCTTTGGAGGGATACCCCCCCAGCTTAGACCATATATTTGGCCCCCAGCCGAATGATTTCATTCCTTTTTGGGGAGAACAATAGAGAGAAGACCACGGCTGGGCCAGCCAGTCCTTATACTTCTGAGCAGTTAGCCGTTCCCCTAGGTGCAGGGGACTGCTTCATGCCTACCAGTTTGTTGTGGGTAGTTATGCAACGGCTTGCTGCTCTGGCTCCAAGGCACACAGAGGTCTACCCGTCTCGCACTGCCAGTCCGCGTAACTCGGTTCAGCTCTTGTGGCGTTTTCCATTGGGACCCCTAGTGCCAACTCATTGACACAATGTCGAGTGAGTGACAGATAGTGAAAGTCTCGGTTACTGATGTAACCTCCGTTCCCTGATGGAGGGAACAAGACATTGTGTCCCTCCTGCCACAACACTGAACCAACCGTTGAAATGGCCGGGTCTTTGGCTCTGCTCCTCAGTGCGATACCTGATGGGTGTTTGCAGCAGCACTCCTTTTATACACGTATGTCCAGGGGAGTGGCATGCAAATTCCACACGGCAATTTCCATTGGCCTTTTCTCAAGATCAGAGATGTCTGGACTCATCGACACAAAGTCTCGTTCCCTCCATCAGGGAATGGAGGTTACATCAGTAACCAATATGATACTGCCAGGACAACTAGGGAAAAATTAAACAGTGAATTAAACTGGCCAATCATCAATAGAATGCAATGAATTATGTAAAGTAGGTGACCTGAAAAAGCCATGGAAGACTCAGGGGGGCAGAGCCACTTGACAGGGGTCAGCAGTCTGGATGACAGCCGCTGGACAAGGATCATTCTGGACCTGGGTAGCTGTTGAAGACTGAACAGGCTTAATGAATACCAAGAACTGAACAGGTTTTAGGAACTGGACGAACTTGGGAAACTCATCAGGCTCAGAGAACTGGACCAGCTCGAGGAACTGGAAAGACTCCTTAACAGCCTCCATTGTCAAGAGCTCAGGCAGCGACTGGGAAATGGCTTCCTTGGCCGGGAGTGCAGGCAGCGACTGGGAAATGGCATCTGTGGCCTTGAACACCGGCAGCGAAAGGGGAATGGCCTCCGTGGCCGTGAACACCAGCAGCGACAGGGGAATGGCCTCCACGGCCGTGAAAATCGGCAGCAACAGGGAATGAACTCCGTGGCCTTGAACACCAGCAGCGACAGGGGAATGGCCTCTGTGGCCATGAACACCAGCAGCAACAGGGGAATGGCCTCCACGGTCGTGAAAACTGGCAGCAACAGGGAATGAACTCCGTGGCCTTGAACACTGGCAGCGACCGGGGAACGGCCTCAGTTGCCGTGAATACCGGCAGCGATAGAGTTGGTGTAGATTTGTAAAAACAGGTTGAGAGTGTGTTTTCACTCTCAATATATAGTTTTCCCATCATTGTCGAGTGATATTTCAGACAAGATGGTGAAAAGTTTGCACATGTATAAATGTTCACCATAGAGTATAAATCTCATGTTTTGTTGAAGGAATGGATGAATTGTGTCTGTCATAAGATCATTGTTATAGTTGTACTTGATGGTTGAAGCTCCAGCAGCAGCTCAGCTTCCATAGGGAGAACTGTGGTGCCGGAACAATGTGGGAGTGCAGCTTTATTTGAGAATTTGGAATTTGGTGTGTTTGTCTTCTATGATTTGATCAGAGCTTTGGCAAGACTTCCTGAATCAAAACGACTCATATGAGTGTCACACAGATAACTCCAGCCTTTATGAAAAGCTTACAACCTCCCACAGACTAGAATAGTAAAGAATGCAAAGACTGGAAATGTCACCTGTAAAACTTATTTGACAATGGAAGGGCACAAATGAATAGGTAGAGCCAACTCTGTGTTGGCATTTCAACTGTGATGCATATTTGGATGAGAGGATTTTTGGGTTGTCATATACAGCAAAGAACTATTAGACACCATAAATTGCATTCCAGATGGAATTATTCATCTTTCTGTAAATTATTATTACCTTTATTTATTTATTAAGTGCCCATTTGTAGGCAAAGATAGGAATGGCATTAGAACCATGTAACTAAAAATGGGAAGTTTTTAGGCAAAAAAGGCAACAAATCTTTTTGGTGTGCTGTCATTTTGGGGTGAATGCTCAAGACTCCCCTCATGCAGTGTTTAAAATGGAAACAATGGCAACCGTTTGCCCTGAATGTATGCTCTCAAATGTGGATGCTTAAAAGCAGATTTCTTATGTTATGTTGCAGACATTTTCAATGTCACATATGTTAAAAATATGTATTGAAACCAAAAAATATGTTTATTATGGTAGACGAAGAGTGAGCTGTTTGTATGCCTTGTCACATGGGGAGGATTTTGACTTTATTAAATCAGATCTCTCTGTGATCTGTGACTTTCATCCTTCCATAGTGTCCGCCAGAGACCCAGAAGAGTCGGCGAGCTGCTGAGAACCAGGTGGAGTTTGTGTCCAATCCCTTTGCACAGGTAAATGTTATATTTTTTATATTTTAAAGGATTTATATTTTTATAAATAATATTTTTAATGTCGCTCCAAACCCATATGACTGTGTTTCATCTGTAGAATGCAAAAGTGAGTATGCATTGTTTACAATGATGAGGGAATGTAAAGCTTAAAATGGAAAAAATCACAGTAAACATAGCTTATGATTTAGGCACTATATATTCCGAAAGTCTTCTAAAATCATATGATAACTTTGTGTGATTACCAGACTTATGTTATTATGTTATTATTAAATAACTTATTCAAGCTTTAATTTGTTTGAACTATTCCTTTAAAATTACTTTGTGTATTGGGAGTTTTCTTTCTTTTGATCAAAGTTATCCTATTTAAACAATGACAGATATTTGAAATGTAATTTTTAAAAGTTACAGACTACAGTGTGGAAAGTCACAACAGCTCGTTACTGCGAATAATGTGTGAAAGGACCTCTGCTAAATGCATCATACAGTAATTAGGAAGCTGAAAGTAACTGAATGTGGGCTTTTGTTTTTGAGATTGTTTTGACAAGGCCTTGTTTCCATTTAGTGGAAGCTAACAAGCTTTACATTTACATTTATTCAATTAGCAGACACTTTTATCCAAAACGACTTACAAATGAGGAGAACAATAGAAGCGATTCATCCAACAAAAGGGGCATTAGTGCATTAGGATGAATGGGTTAAGTATTCACGAAAAAGATTTGTATTTAGCTGTTTTTTGAAAGAGGCTAAAGACAGCCACTTGTGTGGAATTAGGCAAGTCATTCCACCAGCGGGGAACAGTCAAGGTAAAGGTCCGGGACAGTGATTTTGTGTCTTTTATGAGATGGCACCACAGGGTGCCGTTCACCCGCAAAATCCAGTCTTCTGGAGAATTAGTGAGTTTAGATTGTGGGGTACGGAGCTAGTGGTTGTTCTGTAAGCAAGCATCAATCCCTTGAACTTAATTCGAGCAGCCATTGGCAGCCAGTGCAATTTGATGGAGACGTGTGACGTGCACTCTCTTGGGCTCATTGAAGACCACTCTCACTGCTGCATTCTGGATCAGTTGCAGAGGTTTAAGAGTACATGCTGGAAGGTCTGCCAGAAGAACATCAACAGTCCAGCCTGGATAGAACAAGAGCTTGGATGAGGAGTTGTGTAGTATGCTCCAATAGGAATGGGCTGACCTTCGTAAAGTTGTACAAGGCAAATCTGCACAATCGGCCAGTCCTTGCAATGTGGTCGGTGAACTGATTGTCAAACACAACTCCAAGATTTCTGGCTCAATTTAAATAATTAAGTAAAAACAACAGTACTTTAATCACAGATGAATTAAGTTTACTTGTAACTAGTAAAGTGCATTTAAATAATTAAGTTCACTTTACTTCAGCCAAATACGTATGCTTAGAAAAAGATTGTCGTAAAAAAAATAAGGTCAACTTATTCGATTTTACAGTGTACATTCTTGCTGGTTACATTGCATATATGCATATATTGTATGAGGCCTGGCCTGGAGAAGTTTTTAACATCAAAAATGCTAATGATGTGAGATGCTGAAAAATCACCAACACACAATGCAATAGCAAGTCCCAATTAATTTAATGAAAGTATACATTGTCCAACAATTAAAAAAATGTATCGAGCAAAAGCAAGATTGCCTCTTTGTGAATGCCCCTCAAAACCCAGTGTCTACATGCTTCTAAAAGTGATCTTCCTAAAATAGATTCATCAGGCCCTTTAGGGCGAGCTAAATTCAGAATATACCAATGTGCAGAACCCAGTGGAAAACTTGAGAGTCTTTTAGTCATTTTCACCTGTTAGAACATTTGAATTATGCATCCCTGCAGCATTTAAGCTCATAAATACATGAACAGATGAGATGAAGATTCGATGTTGGCTGATAAATATTTCTCATCCTGATAATTTCAGCATAAAATGACACTGTTAGCGGCCATTAAGCAGTCTTCTACAGTAGCAGGCAGTTGAATGTGCTAATCTGCTGAAAATGGAAATGCCCATTGGCCTGTAGTACATTTAGCAGAGTTGGAGTCAAACTTTCTCTTTTATTTTTCGTACTTGCTCCTTTTGTTTTTGTCTGTGCACATTCGTCCTTGTACCTTCACGTTGATATTAAATTGGTATGCACACTGAAATGTTGGCCTTCATCTCCAGTGTGTTAATGATTCCAACATGTGCCTTACCTTAAAGGGAAAGTTCACCAAAAAAAATCAAAATTGTATTATAACTTTGCCAGATACAGTGATGTTCCCTCAAAAGCATTCATTGTATCACACTACACGATACAACTTTGCTTACATTCAGACTGCAAACTTACTCCACACAGAAATTGCATGTAGCCAATCAGAATTTTGTTCCTCAGGGGAAAACATTATTTGTATATAATGACAGAATTGTAATTTTTAGGTGAACCATCCTTTAACAGTCCTTCAGCTGCCCAGCCATATGCCATAAACAAAACTCCTAAGTTGCCTGTTTTGTGCTGAACAAGATTATGTCAGCAGTTATGAGTAAACACAATTTAGTCCATTCTGTTTCTAAATACATCCCAATGTCTCTCTCTGCTTCTGTATCTGTAAGTCCATTATTTTCCAGATAACAATAACTTCCATTCAGTAACCAATATTCCCTACCAAAAAGCTACACTTTGATGCTGCGCTGATTTAGCGCTTTGGGAACGTCTTTAGGAGTGGATATGTGCTGTGAATATGTGTGCAACATGTCAATGAAATTGACTAGAATTTATAGCCTCTGCTGGTGACATCATTGGATGCACCTGTAGCAGAGCTATAAATAGATGCATCACAGGTGCATTGTCAGATCTTTTGTCTTCAGATCATTCTGTGTGTGTTGTGCTTCTTGACTGTCAGAACTTTCTACTTTCCTCTGTTAGGAGTTAGAATTGTTAGGCAGTGCAAAGGAACCTTTCTCTTTTCTTTAAAAAAAGAAGAAAAAGAATGACTGATAAACAAAGCAAGCGGTGTGTGTTCCCAAGTTTACACTCTACGCCTGAAACTGACACACACCAGTTTTGTTTTGTATGTTTGGAGGAAGAGCATGCTGGTCTTGCGTTGGGGCGAGGTGGGTGCGAGCATTGCGATCTGTTTACAGTCAAAAGATTTTCACCCATCCCCGCCCCGGCCCTCCTGGAAGGGAGGCTCAAAAACAAAGCGTGGCGAGTCGTGCTTCCTCTCGTAGGGACTGGGGGCCTCCACTACGGTGAAACCAGTACAAGCATGTCTACTATGGAAAGAACTGCAAAATCTTTTGGTCAAAGGGGCCATAGAACATGTTCCCCTTCCAGGGAAAGATTTGGGTTACTACAGCAGATACTTCCTGGTTCCCAAGAAGGGTGGAGGTTGCGTCCGATTTTAGACCTTCGAAGCTTGAATCGCTCAATCAGGGCGTTCAAGTTCAAGATGCTAACTGTCAAGATGGTCGTGTCTCAAATCCAACATCGCGATTGGTAGGTCACGATCGATCTCATGGACGCATATTTTCATATAGAAATCTGACACAACACAGGAAGTTCCTGAGGTTCTCTTTCGGGGACGAATCTTTCCTATACCGGGTTCTTCCATTCGGCCTAGCCCTATTACCCCGCACATTCACGAAATGCATGGATGCAGCACTGGCTCCTTTGCGACTCCGGCGCATCCGCATTCTGAATTACATAGACGACTGGCTGATACTAGCACAGTCACAAGAACTGGCAGTTCAGCACAGGGATATTGTCTTAGCTCATCAAGTTTCTCTGTGTCTGAGACTCAGTGTGCATCCAATGATGTCACCAGCAGAGGCTATAAATTCTAGTCAATTTCACTGACGTGTTGCACACATATTCACAGCTGGTCACTCCTAAAAATGTTCCCAAAGTGATAAATCAGTGCAGCATCTCGTTCCGCTTTTATCAGGGAACAGGGGTTACATTTAAGTAACCCGAGATGTTTGGCTGCTATTTTCCTCTCCAAAACCATTTCAACAGCAGTTTATCAATATATGTGGTGTTGAGGGGAATGGCTGGTTCTGGAATTTCTGACTTTGGAACAGAGCAGTTGTGATGTTGTTTCTCACTGGCAGCAATGAGTCATGATAATGAGTGATAAAAAGCTGTAGTGGTGAAGGCACTGCACAGAGTCTTTAGCTAGTCTCCAATTGGTAACATATCTCCTCCACTAGCCACGGATATTGTTATACTCATAATATACAGTATGCTCACTCATGTGGTACAATCAAAACCAGAGGGCTGCTTACTCAAGCCAAACACACTTAAAAGAATAATTCACCCGAAAATGAAACTTTTCTCATAATTTACCCTAATGCCATCCCTGATGTGTATGACTTTCTTTCCTCTGAATACAAACAAAGGTTTTTATAAGAATTTGTCAGCTTTTTTTGGCCCATACAATGCAAGTGAATGGGTGCCAAAATGTTGAAGCTCCAAAAATCACATAGGTCAGCATAAAAGTAATCCATATGTCTCCAGAGGTTAAAGTCATATGTTCAGAAGCTAATTGATAGGTGTGGATGAGAAACAGATCAATATGTTTGTGAATTTTACTGTAAACTCTCCTCCCTGCTCAGTGAATCTCTACTTTCACTTTCACATTCATCTTGTGTTTTTGGTGATTTGCATTCTTCCTGCAATTACTTAAATATTGATCTGTTTCTCACCCACACCTATCATATCACTTCTGAAGATATAGATGTATCCATTTACTTTTATGCTGCCTTTGTGCTTTTTGGAGAGTCAACATTTTGGCACACATTCACTTGCATTGTATGTGACCTAAATAGCTCAGATATTCTTCTAAAAATCTTAAATTGTGTTCTGCAGAACAAATAAAATGATACACATCTGGGATGGATGAGGGTGAGTAAATTAGGATTTTTTTGGGTGAACTATTCCTTTAAACCAACTTATTCACACTCACATATGGATTTTGACACTTAAGACATACTTAAAAAAGTACTAACTCTATTGCAATAGATAAAAAATTATTGAATAAAATGTGACATCAGGAAATCCATAACGCTTAACCTTTTCTCAGAACAAATGACACTTTTCTGAGCCATTTTTATTTTGGTTTAATTACTTTAAACCAACTGGTGTCAAGGTGACTTTTAGAGAATGTATGAATTTCCCTCAAGTTCACACAGGTGCCCTAACAGAGGAACCACCAGTGTAGTTCAGCACATTAACTATGGACATGTTCTATAAAGTTTGACCAGTGTTGGGTAAGTTACTTAAAATAGTAATCCACTACAAATTACTAATTATTTCTCTAAACATGACAAGCCTTTTTTTTATTATTATAATATATTCCTTGAGATTCACTTTTAATATTAGTATTGTTTTTTGCATATATTTGTAAAGCATGGTCATTTTCCACGCTCACTCTGACCTTTTGCCAGAAACACTCATTTTTAAGTTGTGATGCTGCTTCTCCTTTAAGACTTGAAAGTAAACGTCAACTGTAATGTTTGGCTCTCAGCTCTTGACTGTCTTGCTATCTCTACTTGCCATCTCACTACTCACAGTTGCTGGGCGGGGCTATGGAAGTGATAAGGTAAAGTAGGCACTTATGTGTTGTTGTAGAGGCGGTTAGATGCAAATGTCTACCACAGTGTGACATCACAATGTGGAGGAATTAGAAAATGAGTAGTTTTGGCAGCTTGTTTTCAACAAAAGCTCTTTGGAGGAAGTTTTGAGTTCTGAAACTTACAGTATGTTTTTTATTTTACAATAACCTCTTCTATGTCAAATGATCAAGGAAATTCTTCATGCCATGATCCCTTTAAATGTGGATTAAGTGACCATATACTTATTTTCAAGGGGACTTTATATATGCCAACATATACTGTACACCAGTATGTAGTAATTTCCTATAACTCCCACATATGAACTCTCCTCTCACTGCCCCTATAACTTTGTGTACAAAGCTGTTAAACTTTGTGACATACAAACACTCTCACATTAATCACTGTCTGAGTCAGAAGAACAGTCAGAGCTCTGAGGTGGAAATTATACCAGAACATATTTTGAAAGTGTTTTTGTGATGTAAATGCTTTCTTAATTTCTGCTGCCATACTGACAGAGTAATCAGCTCTATTAGCACACAATAATTGTGTAACTTTGTGTCCTTTCATGGCACTTCTTACCTCAATATTTGGTCATTTCATCCCTCTATTAAAATGTCTGCAGCGATGATAAAGTAATGTTTGACAATGCCAACCAAATTGAGAATTTGTCTGAATTTACACAGCTTCATTTGATTGCAGATGAAATTGCAATTAGTTTTCATTTCATGATTTATGTCTATTCATTATATTTGCCATAAAAGGTGAAGTGTGGCATGAAATGGACCTGCAATAATAATTACTCATTTCAAGTGTATATTAAATTATGTATATATGAAAATATCTTTGGATAACGAAAATAAATTTTCTTTTTGGACCATTTCGATGTTTTGCATTGTGGCATTATTTTCAGGACACTTGAGGGATGCCCACACAAACTTATATCTAAATAAAAAAATATATTTTAAAATATCTAAAATATATTTTATTGGAAAATCAATTAAATATTTATAGTTGCCTCTGCATAAATATCTAGGATAGAAGAAAGCATTTTAGCACCAAACAAATGACACCAATCACCTATAATATTATGTATATTTTTAAAGAACCGGGGTAGTGTAGTTTATTTGCATGCATGCTTGTGTTCATTTGGAGACTTTTTAATAAACATTTCAACCATAGAGTGCACAGCTGTGAGCTCAAGTTCTTCTGCAAATTCACAAGAAAGCACAGACACTCAACTTCCAACCCACTACTTTTTATTTTTTTATTTATGTGTTGGAGAAGCACTTCACAGATGTAGAAGGGGAAAAAAAATCAGACATTCTCCCATGTTTTCCCCTGACCCAAGTTACTGTCTTGTAGCATAGCAGTCTGTGTTTTACGACAGACTGTAATGAGTTCCAGGCTGCATTGGAGGCTGATAGCATTAGCCTACTTCTACATTAACCCCTTCCTCCCACACGTCAATGATCCACCCTGTATTATAGTCACATAAAAGCTAGGGGTGATCTGTATCTGTCTCTGTATTCGAATAGAACCGTATGTGGTTGGGGCTTAAACTGGAAGTGTGTCAAAACTAAATGAAACGCCCATTTTCAAATGTTACTCTTACATTTATTGTTTCTATTAATGAAATATGCCTTGTATATGCCTTTTAATAATAATAGCTTATTATTATTAGTATTATTAGTATTATACAATTATTATTTAAAACAAATATTATTTTAGTTGTTTTTTTGTTTTTGTTTTCTTACCAGATGAAGCAGAATTTCTATGCTATATTAACTGTGGAATATATTGAGGTTTCTCCTGGTATTTCTGATATTGATATCTGCATGCAACATAATTGTTTTTTGTCTATTCATGTATAACAACATTATTCTGGAGGCAAGAGGTGTCAAGAAAAATGTGAAATGTCAAGCATAAATTATTTCATAAAATATTCATAAATTCATTGTAATTTTGGATATGTTTATTTAAAATGTCACTTTATCCTTGTGCTTTTTGGATAATCAGTCAAACAAATATTTTTTTTTATAATTCGGATAAATCCGTTATTCGTTTTGAAGTCATTATTTGTGCCTTTCTGAATAAGCTTCGGGCACATCCCTAATAAAAGCACAGCATTTTCTGTCATTACATTCTTTTTCTGTTGAGCTCACAGGCAGGGTGAAATTAATGAGCTGAGAGCTGCACGGCCTCAGCTACACAAAGCTTCATGCATTATTCATGCACACATTCCACTAGGGTTTTTGGAACAGGTCATCACAATTCTCTTCCATCCCTTGCAGGTCTATAGCTGAATGGACAACATGTCCATTTCATGTTCTCTGTGGAACTGTGGTTTTAGTGTTTGTGCATGCATGTGCTCGCTGTAATTTCTAAACTGGATTCCTGGGTATGACTGGAGATTAGGTACTGGGTACTTTGTTTTCCACATATTATTATTTTTAAGATTTTTCCTTCCTTTTTTATGCTTATGCAGTATGAATAGCCTTTTCTATGCTGTGTTTGCTCCCCATGCTCGGACATGACTCAAACATGTACTTTCACATGTTTCTTGAACACATCTTATGTTTATTTGTCTGTCCCTGATGTTCTGATGTTCTCTTTCAAACCAAGTCCCTTTACACCACACTTCCCCCTCTCCCCTTCTCATGCCAGATCTCCTCCCATTTTGCTCATTTTCACTCCCCCTTGTTCTTTTTACAGTGAAAGAGTCATATTCAAAGTTGATCATGCTGATGAAACTCACAGTAACAGTTATATGATACAGTGTATAAAGATCTATATAAAGAAAGCACTTGAATGTTCTAACATCAGCCCAGCAGAACATCTGCTAAATGACTAAATGTAACATTCTCAGATAAGAATGAGGAATTAGAGATCGAGTTCAAAAAGCTCAAACAAGCCTCAAAAAAGGACGCAGAAGCACCATAAACGTGGTTAAAAGTTCTGCGTTATATTCATAGTATTAGAAACAGACTGAAATTTTACATTTTTGGATAAACCATTCCTTGAAAAAATGTGAATTAAGTGAATGAAACTGGTTTACCTAGTAGGCATTTATGTATATTAGTTTTTGAGAGTCTGGTTTCTATTGTCTGTTTTAATAAATATGACATTTTCTGCCTATTTCTTTGTTTATAATATTTTATAGGAAATCATTGGATCAAAGGAACTGGCAGAAATTGTTTTAAATAAGTCAAGATAAACGTTTGTTGTTTCTATTTGTCATGAACGGCATAAGACAGGCACAATTATAAAGCTTCAATCCTAAATAAAGAAGCAAATAACCAGCAGGTTACATCCAATAGCTTAAAGAAATTAAGTTTAATCGCTACTTAAATTGGTGCATGCTGAGTTGCAGTGGGAAGAAAATTGACACTGACCCTGACAAACATATGAGATAATTGTACTGATTGCAAAGCAGTTTGTGTGTTTTTATACTGCCTGGATCGGGACTTGCTTTTGCTAGGTAAATGTGATAGTCTGGCACTATTTGAGAACACCACGCATGTTTTGCATACAAAAAGCCATTCTATAGTCATATGCTTATGTGTCATTTAAAAAATACAAAATAAGTAGCCTTCAAATTAAATGTGACGTTTGAATGCCAATAATCGATTGTAATGGGAGGAAGGTGATTTTTTTTAGTTTGGATATGATCCACAGAACTGAGCAACAGGTCAGTGTGAACACCTAACAGGAAGCAAATTTACATTCTGACTAATCTACTTACTGCTGCTATATACATTTGTCACTGCCATGCAGAGTGCTTAATCTCATTCTGTACACACAGGGGTGAATTCACTAAACAGTTGTGCCATTTTAGCATGTTGTATTTCGGCTTATTCAATAACCATCCGCAATCTAGTTTAATCTGGAGCAATCAACGCTGAAATAGTGCTGCATCTTGAATATTTAAGTATCAAACATGCCTCCATTCTATGTAAATTATGCTATTTATGGATTGCTCTTAAAAAATTTCCAAGTGCAATTTACATCGTGCTATAGGAGCCTGAAAGCAGACAGTAAAATCAATGTTATTTCCATTTATCAAATTACACACTGATTCTTGAGATAAGGCACAAAGCATGGCCAATGTACAAAAGTCTTCTTTATGTTAACAAATCAAGAAATTCATAATAATAATAATATAAAATAAGTTAACCGGTCCTCAGCAAGAGGTAATAGTGTTAAACTGCCAAACAAAGTGTTTAAATATGTATTTAATCATTTAAAAAAATAAATTGAAAACATGGAATTTATGACAAAATAAAGAGAAATTTGGGAAAAAACTAAAATGGATTTCTCAGGGACCTTTAGTTGTCCCACTTTTTACTCCAGTAAATACTCCAAAAAAAAAAACAATTTTAATTAGACTTAACTCAAAACCCCTATCATTACTTTAATATAGCCATTGTGACAACTTCCCCTTTGTGGCAGTTAGCCCTTGTAAATTGAGGGCCAAATTGGACTAAGTCACCTTATGCAGGCCAAATTGCATTGATTTTTTTAAACCTTGATGTACCCATGGATGATGAGTGGATGCACAGATCATGTTATTCGAGCTAATAAGGCTGTAATAAGCCATCTGAAAGTGAACATAACACAAAATAGGGCCTAAATAAAAATAAACCGCACAGTGCATCATATTCAATTATCATTCACTTAAGACCTGGATACACCTGAGAAATTCACATTCACCTCTATTTTTCAGTGTAACTGTCCTTGTTGTCATTATTATCATAACTGAGGAAAAATTAACTGGGTTCTATTGTGACAGTGTCACTCACATCTGGTTTCCGATGATAAGCGCAGGTGCAGTAAATGTGAGACCATGAGTACCTAAAGCTACATAGGGTGGGTGTGTTGGAAGCCCAGAAAACATGACTGTATTCTGAAAAAAAGCCCCTAAAAAATACAACCCGTGAATTTGCATATTTACAGTATAATCAACTATATGAAAAAACGTCTCGGTTACGTATGTAACCTCCGTTCCCTGATGGAGGGAACGAGACGTCGTGTCGAAGAAGCGACACTAGGGGTCTCTCTTGAGCGCCGAAAGATACCTCTGATCTTTGAAAAAAGGCCAATGAGAGTTGGCGAACAGTATTTGCATACTCCGCCTCCGGATACGGATATAAAGGCGAGAGAAATACACTTGTTCATTCAGGATTTTTCTGAGGAGCCGGGAGTGTTCCGGGCATCTCAGCGGCTCGGCTCAGCGACGTGGCCGGGAAGACACGACGTCTCGTTCCCTCCATCAGGGAACGGAGGTTACATACGTAACCGAGACGTTCCCCGTCTGTCGCTCACTTCGACGTCGTGTCGAAGAAGCGACACTAGGGGTCCACTTCAAAACTCGCCATGCGCTGAGCCGTGTACGTGTACTGCTGACACAGAAGCGGGCAGGTAATTGCACGTGCCCAAGCGACCCACTGTGTTCAGGCTGCACGTACTCTTCCCTAATGCCCCGAAAAAGCGTCAGCTATCCTTCTGGTTACCCTAGGGGGGAACAAGGTGACGCTCCCAACTAGGGAACGGGCCAAGCCTGGCTGGGCCTCTTTTCTCTCTATGTTTTCTCGGCATAGAGCAAGAGCAGCCGGGGCCCTTACCGCATCGAGGGAAGGGGGTCTTATTCCGGATTCCTATTCTTTTAGGGGGAAAAGACCCTGCGGAGGCCACACCCGCCCAACAGGGGAGGTAAAGGTGGCAAAATACATCACATGGCCACTTGGGGCATGTGGAAGGAAATGGCGCGGTGGTAGATCCAACCTCGAGGAGGGGGGAGTTGCTACAACACGGCGACCGGAGGGCAACGAAGGACTGCCTAAGGGAGACGCGGGTCAGCTCGTAAGGTGACCGTGCCGCGGAAATACACACAGGAGGAGTCCCGTAGGAGGCCTGATCTGTGGAGCACCTATTCCAGTAGGGGTAGCTGGAGGTACCCGTAGTGGACTGGACCAGCACGTTCCTCCGATGAACTGCTGCGGGTCCGAAGTGCTAGGGAGGAATCAACCAGGGACCTGGGTCCTCTGGGACAAAAGCGCACTGTTTTGCCTCGGCAGAGGGAAACGGCGCTGGGACAAGCGGTTCACCCGGTCAGATCGTCGACGTGTACCGAGTTCTACGGGCTCGGACCTGAGAGAACACGGGACGAAACTGACTCAACCCTGAGATTGTAGAATCTCGTAAAGGTGTTAGGTGCTGCCCAGCCCGCAGCTCTGCAAATGTCTGCTAGGGAGGTGCCCCTTGCCAGTGCCCATGAGGATGCCACGCTCCTAGTGGAGTGGGCCCGCACCCGTAAGGGGGGTGGCACGGCCTGGGTGTGGTAGGCCAACTGAATGGCCTCCACCACCCAGTGAGACAACCTCTGTTTGGAGACAGCGTTCCCTTTCTGCTGTCCTCCAAAGCAGACAAAGAGCTGCTCAGAGCGCCTAAAGCTCTGGGTGCATTCCAGGTAGGCACGCAAGGCACGTACCGGACACAATAGTGAGAGGGCTGGGTCTGCCTCCTCCTGGGGCAGCGCTTGTAGGTTCACTACTTGATCTCTAAAGGGCGTGGTAGGAACCTTGGGCACATAGCCCGGTCGAGGTCTTAGAATCACATGAGTGTCTGCTGGACCGAACTCCAGGCAAGTGTCGTTAGTAGAGAACGCTTGCAGGTCCCCGACCCTCTTGATGGAGGCGAGCGCGATCAGCAGGGCCGTCTTTAGAGAGAGGGCCCTGAGTCCAGCTGATTCTAGCGGCTCGAAAGGGGATCTCTGAAGACCGGCGAGGACCACCGAGAGATCCCAGGAGGGGAACAAGTTTGGCCGGGAGGGGTTTAACCTCCGGGCACCTCTTAGGAACCTGACAATTAAGTCGTGCTTGCCCAGAGACTTGCCGTCTACTGGGTCGTGGTGAGCTGCGATAGCGGCAACATACACCTTTAAGGTGGACGGGGACAGCCTCCCCTCCAACCTCTCCTGTAGAAACAGGAGCACCGACCTAACTGCGCACCTCTGTGGGTCTTCTGCCTGGGAAGAACACCAATTGACGAACAGACGCCACTTCAGGGCGTAGAGTTGCCTGGTAGAAGGGGCTCTGGCTTGGTTGATCGTGGCTACAACCGTGGGTGGTAGACCAGCTAGATCTTCCGCGTCCCGTCCAGGGACCAGACATGGAGATTCCAGAGGTCTGGGTGCGGATGCCAGAGCGTGCCCCGTCCCTGAGAAAGAAGGTCCTTCCTCAGAGGAATTCACCAGGGAGGGGCTGTCGCGAGGAGTACGAGGTCCGAGAACCAGGCCCGGGTGGGCCAGTAAGGAGCCATGAGAGTGACTTGCTCCTCGTCCTCCCTGACCTTGCACAGCACCTGTGCAAGAAGGCTCACTGGGGGGAATGCGTACTTGCGCAGCCCCACCGGCCAGCTGTGTGCCAGTGCATCTGCCCCGAGGGGAGCCTCTGAACGGGCGTACCAGAGCGGGCAGTGGGAGGTCTCTTGGGAGGCAAACAGGTCTACCTGGGCCTTGCCGAACCGTTCCCAGATCAGCTGAACCGAGTGGGGGTGAAGCCTCCACTCTCCGCCAGGCAAGCGTTGTCGTGACAGTGCGTCCGCTACCACATTGAGGTTGCCGGGGATGTGAGTGGCGCGCAGCGACTTGAGTCGGTGCTGGCTCCAAAGGAGGAGACGACGGGCGAGTTGTGACATGTGACGGGAGAGTACGCCGTCTTGGCGATTTATGTACGCGACCGCAGTGGTGCTGTCCGACCTGACTAGGACATGTTCGTCCCGAATTAACGGGAGAAACTTCCGCAGGGCAAAGAGGACGGTCAACAACTCGAGGCAGTTGATGTGCCAACGCAGCTGGGCCCCTTTCCAACGGCCTGAGGCTGCGTGCCCGTTGCAAACGGCGCCCCAACCCAATCTGGAGGCGTCGGTTGTGACCAAGACGCGTCTGGACACCTGCTGTAGGGGTAATCCAGCCCGTAAGAAACAGAGGTCTGTCCAGGGGTTGAATGTTTGTCGGCAGGCGGGGGTGATTGTTACCCGGTGCGTGCCGCGGTGCCATGCTCGTCTCGGGACTCGGGTCCGAAGCCATTGTTGGAGCGGTCTCATATGCATCAAGCCCAGCGGCGCGACCGCCGCGGCGGATGCCATATGCCCCAGGAGCCTTTGGAAAAGTTTTAAGGGGACCGCTGTGCCCGGCCTGAGGGTGGCGAGGCAGTTCAACACTGACTGAGCACGCTCCTTTGTGAGGCGTGCGGACATTGAGACCGAGTCTAACTCCATCCCGAGAAAAGAGATGCTCTGAACTGGAGTGAGCTTGCTCTTTTCCCAGTTGACCTGAAGCCCCAGACGGCTGAGGTGCCTGAGCACCTGGTCTCTGTGGGCGCATAGTAACTCTCGCGAGTGGGCCAGGATGAGCCAGTCGTCGAGGTAGTTGAGTATGCGGATGCCGGCTTCTCGGAGCGGGGCAAGAGCTGCCTCTGCGACTTTCGTGAAGACGCGAGGGGACAGAGACAAGCCGAAGGGGAGGACTTTGTACTGATACGCCTGGCCCTCGAACGCAAACCGCAGGTAGGGGCGGTGTCGGGGCAGGATGGAGACGTAGAAGTACGCGTCCTTCAGGTCTACCGCTGCGAACCAATCTAGATGCCGGACACAGGTTAAGATGTGCTTCTGCGTGAGCATTTTGAACGGGAGTTTGTGCAACGCTCGGTTGAGAACTCGCAGGTCCAAGATTGGTCGTAAGCCGCCGCTTTTCTTGGGTACGATGAAGTAAGGGCTGTAGAAAACCTTTCTTCATCTCGGTTGGAGGGACAGGCTCTATCGCGTCTTTGGCCAGAAGAGTCGCGATTTCCGCGCGCAGGGAGTGGGCGTGTTCGCCGTGTACTGCGGAAAAGCGGACGCCCATGAAGGGGGGCGGGGGCCTGGCAAACTGAATTGCGTAACCGAGTCGGATGGTCCGAGCCAGCCAGCGAGACGGGTTGGGAAGTGAAAGCCATGCGTCCAACCTCTGCGCTAGGGGCACCAAAGGGACGATTAATTTTGACGTACCCGGCGGGGCTTCGCAGTGGGGCGGAGCAGGTAGGGCAGCGTTGGGCGGCGACGGGGCGACCCGCGACTGAGGTGCTGAGAAAAGACTCAAAGCACTTACCTTGCTCCGCACACCCGGCAGGGGGCGGGTTAGCGACCGAGGAGGAGGTCCTGGGTAGGCGTCCTCTAGACTCGTCGGAACCGGCCGGCCGGGGGACAGTCGTGGGGCTGAAGACGGGTGGTCCGTGTCCAGGAAGCCAGGACTGTCGAGATCTAAGGGCAAAGTGCCGTGAGAACGGCATTTGCGGGCCAGGTGACCCAGAGACACAGGAAATAGCTCTTTTACTGAGAATGTGGGTACCGCAACCCCATCTAAGGGGGGGCGGCAAATTAAATTGTTTAAGAACAAAAGATTCTCCTCCCGGCCCTCCACCGGGGGACGGAGTGGTCTTACCACCTCCGGAGCTAACATCTGCGTCGCTGGGTCGTCCGTCTCAGGACCGCCTGGGAGCCTTCCGGGTCCTCGAGGGAGTCCGGGAGACGGGGGGCGTCTGCTTCTTGCGGTGTGCTCGACGCAGGGGCTGAGAGCTGGGCCCGGGTTGAGGCGGAGCAGATTACTTAGCCGCAGGAGGACGCCCTCGGTGAGCAGACGGGGCAGTGGCCTTGGCGGCAGGTTTGCGGCGAGGCAGGATGTGAGAGATGGCCTCCGTCTGTCTTTTCACCGCGGAGAACTGCTGGGCGAAGTCCAAGCTGGGAGACAGGGGCGTCGAGGAAGCGAACTTTGTCGGCCTCACGCATCTCGACCAGGTTGAGCCAAAGATGACGTTCCTGGACCACAAGGGTGGCCATCGCCTGCCCGAGTGCCTGCGCGGTGACCTTCGTGGCTCTGAGGGCGAGGTCGGTCGCTGAGCGCAGTTCCTGCAACACATCGGGATCAGGGCTACCCTCGTGCAGATCTCTGAGCGCCTTGGCCTGGTGGACTTGCAGGAGGGCCATGGCGTGCAAGGCGGAGGCGGCCTGTCCCGCGGCGCTGTAGGCTTTGATGTTGAGGGAGGATGAAGTCCTACAGGCCTTGGAAGGGGGTACAGGGCGCCCGCGCCAGGTGGTAGGGTCACCGGGACAAAGATGGAGCGCAACTGCCCTATCCACCTGGGGAATCACCGTGTACCCGTGGGCCTCTCCGCCGTCGAGGGTAGCGAGAGCGGACGAGCAGGGCTTTTGACGGACGGAGAGCGGGGCTCTCCATGACGACGTCAGCTCGTCATGCACCTCCGGGAAAAACGGGACCGGGGGGGGGGCGTGGTTGTGAGCGGCGCCCAGACCCCAGGAACCAGTCATCCAACCGTGATGGGTGTGGGGAGGGTGGAGGTTTCCAGTCCAACCCCACCCCGACGGCGGCCCGGGCAAGCATGTTGGACATCTGCGCATCCGCCTCAACCTGGGCCTGCTGGCCCGAAGGCTGCAGTCCAGGGGAGGAGTCAGCATCAGATGCCGCGCTCTCCGATGGAGCGGCGAGCTCATCAGCTTCAGGCTCCAGAGGATAGGCAGACCGGCCCGGAGGCGAGTCGCCGTTACCTCGAGACTGGACGGAGGTAAACGAGCGTGCCGGGGGGCGGGTGGTCCGCGGGGACGTGCCTGGCGGAAGCGCACCCGCTGCCCTCCCCAAATCGCCTCCAGCGCCAACCGCATCGTCCTCAATCCCGTGGGAAGAAGGAGCGATACGGGGGGCGGCTGGAGTGGCGTGCTTTCTATTGAAAGCAAGCCGCGACCGCAACGTTACCATGGTCATGTTCTCGCAGTGAGAACATGAGCCATCCACAAACGCTGCCTCGGTGTGATCGGCGCCCAGACACACGAGACAGCGCCTGTGGCCGTCAGAAGCGGAGAGCACTCTACCGCATCCAGGAACTACACAGGGGTTGAATGGCATCTTTATAAAGACGCGCCCTGAAAAGGGCGTTCAACACCGCTATGTAATGCTCTTTTAGAGAAATAAACTCTTTATGAGAAATATAACTCTTTACTGTATATTGTGAACTCTTTCAACTCTGCCCTGTCGAAGCGCCCAGGGGCAAACTGCACGCCGGCAGAGAAGAGAAAACAGCCGCTGTAGTGCGCCGTAAATCCAACAGCAGCAGAGCGTCAGAGGATCAGAAGCAGGATCAGCAGTGTTACACGCAGCAGTCAGCATAAACACGACCATCGGCTCCGAAGAAAATTACTGAATGAACAAGCGTATTTCTCTCGCCTTTATATCCGTATCCGGAGGCGGAGTATGCAAATACTGTTCGCCAACTCTCATTGGCCTTTTTTCAAAGATCAGAGGTATCTTTCGGCGCTCAAGAGAGACCCCTAGTGTCGCTTCTTCGACACGACGTCGAAGTGAGCGACAGACGGGGAACTAGCAATTATGGCTTTAAAATGCAGAATCACTGTGCATGCACATCCAAACATGCGATTGGCCACAGCTGTAATCGGTCACCGGTCGCAATAGTCAAGAAACACAGTAGTCATTAGAGTTGAGACAATTCGACAGGATTTGTTTGCTTCATGATTTTTTTTCATGGTCATCTGTTCATCTGGTCACGTTAGATATGAGTAGAATACCTTCTTGGCTGGGAAAAAAGTGTTCTTTGGGTACGCAAGTGACAAGTATGAATACATTCCAGACATACTTCATCAGGGAGATCCGAATATATGACATTGTAAAAACAACTGAGAAAATAATCTCTGGTGTTGTTAAACAAGCACTATTTAACCACTTGGAACAATGCTCTTGGTTTTTATAGTACTTTTAGTTGTAAAGAGCTGCAAACTTGCGGTTCTCCGTCATTATGGTATATTACGGTGTCCAGTAAATGTACACTTTAGATTCTCTCCAGATGAAGAAGGTAATCCTAGTATTTCTCACCTACTCTTTTATGAATACTGTGGACACCCTACTCCATTGGCACACTGTTTTTGGCATCCTATATAGCAGGGAAGTATGCATATTCTGGTGCAGCACTAGTTTTTCCAGACATGCGTAATCCACATCTTTTCACATCATTGGTGCATGACAACTTTACTAAAAGAGTATCACAAAGTGGTTGTTAAAAGGCTTATCACTTGACAGAATGTCACATGGGGGAAAAAAAAGCCTTTAATGTCTCTGGTCGCTAAAATTTATTTTGTCAAATATATGTGACACCAAAATGCATTAAACAGGCAGCCATGTTTCTTGTTTACAGGAAAGAAAATAAGAGTGTGTGTGTGGGGGGTGGGGGGGGGGGGGGGAGGGTGGTAGTGCGGTGCTTTCCATTATAGCTATGTGAGACTGATTAGGGCGAAATATATTGAAACATAAAAAGTTATTTTGGACTGTTGTATTGATCAAGTCACATGGGGGTGCAGCTCTATTTGTTGGTCACGAAACGTCTCTCAATGTGTTTGTGTGTTTGCGCTTGTGTATGTATGTGTGTGAGCATGTGTGAACGTGTGAGAGATGAGGGAGCTTTTTAAAATAAATTTAAATGAATGTAGGATATTATAGATATTGTTTGATGTTCTTAACTGATTTAATTTAATGTAAATTACCAATGTCTTTGTTTATATGGAGATTTTGCTGTGGTAGCATGTACGGTGAGTGTGTGTGGGTGAGATGAGAGCGATAGAGAGAGAAAGAGAGGGACCCCAAGGACACTTTTCAATCGAAATTTAAATACATTTAGAATATTATTGTTTGCAATTCTTATCCGATGTACTTAACTAATGTCTTTGTTTTAATTGGTTATATTGTTGTGATAGCCTGTAGGGGTTTTGAAATAACTGAAATCATTTGGTGAAGTGATATGGACCCGTTATGTGGTCAAGACCTGGAACAACTTCATAGCCATGTGTTTACTTGAAAAATAATTGCACAGTTAAAACATCTGTCAACCAATCAGAATCAAGCATTCAATAGACCCGTGGTATAAATGGCAAAGAACTTATAGTACAATTACAAATCTCACATCTGTTAATCATTCAAAGTTGATAGAAAGGAAACATCATGTTGCCTGCCTCAGTGTGTGAGCACCTCTGGAAAAAATGAATCAGCCTAGTGTGTCAGCCAACTTGTTTTTGGAGCCACCACACAGCAAGGGAAAAGGCCCCATCATATCCCTTACCTCACCACATCAATGCACGTTAACCGCCTGTTGGCTGAACAGAACATAGTGACACAACGGGTGGTAGATTTTGTTTTAATTGCACTCGTCCGCTAAAAACAAACAGCTATTTATAAATTATTTTACTTTGCATAAACCCTCCCCCTCCCTTGTAGCTGTGCAGCTGGTGTTGGTTAATGTTGCCATGAGGACTCTCCTGTTCCTATTGATCTTTGTCTCTCCTGAGAGAAACCAGTGGGCTAAAATTACACGCTGTCGTGGTCCTTGTGTAAGCCCATTATTGGTGTGTTGCACTGCCACCCACAGGCCAAAATTTGCAACAGCATCAAAGTCAAATCTGTTCTATTTAAATCTCTCTTTAACATAGTAGGAGTAGATTCCCAATGCAGGATAAAAATGCAGGCTAAATCAAAGAACAACAAAGAGAAAATGTTTCCACGGATAGGAACTTGACTGAAACAGCTGGTTTTCTCTTTTTCCCAGTGAGCAGGCTGTGTGTTGCTCAGTGAGGAACATAGTGTGGTTATACATATTCAGTCTGTTATATGCAGCATGTATAATGTCTCTGTAGGTAGGCAGGAGGATTTGCATGCAATTGTGTGCATGAGTGCTGTGTGTAGTGTTATCACACCCTTGGAAAGATTCAATTTATCATGACTCTTGGCGGGAATTCATGAAACTTTAAGTAAGAATGTTTATAGGTTGGCAAGACTTTCTGCTGCTTTTGAAGAGTTTGAAGAACACAACTTGTTTGTGAGAAGCAGCTACCAATGCACTGTATAGTACACCAGTGCATTTAATGCATTGTGCTCAGAAGAAAATGCCAAGGTTTAGTATATATCCACACATGCAGAGTTTGTTTAGCTCAATGCCACGTGTTTTGCACAGTGCTAAGGATTGACATATTGCTTAAAGGAATAGTTCACCCACAAATGTTAATAGTTTTGTGTTTTACTCATCCTCACGTTGTTCTAAACTAATATTTCTGCCATGGATTGTTGATGCTGCTCTTTTTAACATACAGTACACCAAAGTGAATGAAGATTCATGAATATTCTGCCTACTATCTCTTTTTTGTTGTTGTTCCATGGAAGAAAGAAAGTCCTACAGGTTTTGAACAACATGATAACAGACATGTCATTTTTTGGTGAACTATCCTTTTGACTCTTCACATACTCAAATCCAGTTTTGCATGTACAAAATGCTTATGGAAGTCATCGCTGGGTAAGCACACTGATTGTGCTTTTGTGTTCATATGGTTTTGTGTTATCTCTTTACAATTAATTCTTGATTGTATTACAGGTTATACAGGAGGGTTATACAGGTCAGCAAGGCATCAAAGGAGAGAAAGGAGAACAGGTAAGGGAAGAATATATTAAATACTGAATCATAACGTGCCACATAAACAGATTTACAAGTCATGGAATGCGAGTGGTTGTGTGCAAAATCCAGTAGCGCTTCCCACTCTCTGTCCAAATATGCTGGGAATAAATTACTGCAGCGCTCTTTATTTTGGCATATTATACAAATGCCTCATTAGGCACTAGCTTCTGTGCCATTGACCCAGCTTGGTGGACTATTAAATTTTTTCTTTTTTAATGGCATCCTCTCTTAATGTATTAAAAACATTAATAAATTAATATAAATACCCTGCATTTACAATATTAAGATGTTTTCAGAATGCAGACTGACACATGGAATTTAAAAGCATGAAACCTGTGTTGCTTGACTTACAGTAATGTTTGGGATGTTGATTTATTTGTACATGGGCTATTCTTTCTTAAAGAGCCTATATATATATATATATATATATATATATATATATATATATATATATATATATAATATATATATATATATATATATAAGATATCACACTCACAATCGTGCTATATGGCTCTAAATCAGCACTGCTGTGATTAGGCCACTGGCACGAGGCAGCTGAGTGCTGATTTAGGGCCATATAGCACAATTGCAAGTGTGATATTGCTTATATACAACAGTTCAATTAACAAGTAAATTAAAAAAAATAGGAAAAACTGAATACGGTATTAAAAAAAGGATTTGTGCATGGAACTACAAGAGTCTTTCTCTATAGAAACCGCAATCTCCTCCACCATTTTGAACAGTATTTTCTCTCCAATGTGGAAACTCCTGTAATAGATAAGCAACTTGAGTTTGTGTAATTAATAAGTCTTTTGTGTCTCTCAGCTGTGATGAGCCTTAATGCTGAAGTTGTTCGTTTAAACCTGTTTAAAACTATTTCCTAGCTTTTTCAGTTTGATGTTTTTGATCTTGCAGGGTTTGGACTGCACTGCTGCTGGAGTTCCTGGACGAGTGAGTCTATGTGCCATTGCCTGGAAAATTACTTTTTTCTTGCACTGACTGCCATTGATTGGTCATTAAAGTGAATGAAGTGCCCCATTTGAAATAAAGAAATGATCTATGCTTTGGATATGTGAATTAGACACTTGGGTGACATGTATCTGTGTGTTTCAGTGCTCAGAAGGTGCTAAGGGGGAGAAAGGAGAGAAGGGAGAGTCGGTAAGTGTTTGGGTTATCCTTTTCTGAGAGAGAGTTCAGCTATCATATATTTGTTCAACAGGCTTCACTGAAGAAGAAGGGACATCTCAACTATTTCAGGCTATTGATTCACCAATTACTCATTCTCTTATGTTTCAGGGTCTGCCTGCCAATTGGGGGGAAGCTATTGGAGTGAAGGTAAAGGAAGGAAGCAGCATTTGAGTAGCTGTGTCTCATTCCGCTCTCTAGTTCTCTGTGTGGTGATTCAGAATATTGTGAACACAAATTCGACTTCTTGCAAAGGCCTTGATCCACTAAATATTGGGACAATGATGACTCAATTTATCTGTGACATGATCAGTGGTAGATGTAATCCGATAACTAAGTAATTAGTTACTGTTTTCTAATACATTTTAAATGGGGGAAAGTAGTATAGCTCATTATATTTTACATTTATGGAATCAGATTACAGTTACTGACAGTTATACACATATTTCTAAAAAAAACTGTTATGTGAAATGAATAAGTTCAGACATGAAACTCTTAATGGTGCAGCAGAAGCTGATAGGTTCTTTGAACTTGTTATCTGTCAGCCAATCAATTTGCTAACATGTGATATGTGTCAAGACAATAGGCTCACATGGTGTAAGCTTATAGGTCTTTTGATGTGTAATCAGGTACCCAGTCAATCGCTCTTTGCCACGATTTAAATTTGCTCAGTTTGCAAGTAAGACAGTTTCACAAGAGTTTTCTCTGAAAATGCTATTTGATAAGGTGGTTGCTGGGTTGGGGGGGTCCAATCAGCTTGCACAGGAAGGTCTGCTTTTGGACATAACACATAGAAGCACATCTTTATCAAAGTTTGTTTATTAGTTTAAATAAATCCACATATAGTAAGGCTAAGTCACTAGTTAAATAAACTCTTGGCTTTCCAGATCCAGATACACATTCCAAGTCAGATCGGAAGAATCAGAATCAGCTTTATTGAGAAATATGCTTACACATACAAGGAATTTGTCGTGGTGACAGGAGCTTCCAGTGCACAACAATACAAAAACAGCAGCAAGACATAGTTAATAATAAAAAAAATAATTATACATACAAGTACATACACACAGACACACACCTTCATACATACACACATACACATACGTAGTGCAAATCTAGTACAAATCCATTATATAAAGTACAAAAATACAGTACGTTATGTTCAGTGCAATGTATGTAATGGCAGAAGATAATATGTTGGATAATATAAATACACTAAACTGTGTATTGCACATAATTATTGCTCAATGGGGCAATTTTAACTGTTCATGAGATAGATAGCCTGAGGGAAAAAACTGTTCCTGTGCATGACTGTTCTGGTGCTCAGTGCTCTGAAGCGTCGGCCAGAAGGCAACAGTTCAAAAACGTAGTGGGTTGGGTGAGTGGGATCCAGAGTGATTTTTACAGCCTTTTTTCTCACTCTGGAAGTGTACAGTTCTTGAAGGGGGGGCAGGGGGCAACCAATAATCCTCTACGCAGTTCGAACTGTCCTCTGTAGTCTTCTATTGTCTGATTTTGTAGCTGCACCAAACCAGACAGTTATTGAGCAAAAGCTGTTTAAACCCTTCAACCAAGCAGGCCCAGGCACACATAGATTTTGTGTTATGCCAATTGGCCAGCAGGGCAAGGCACACCTAGCTAGCATACACTCGATACATATGGCTCTTCGGAGCATCAGCAGTACACAAGTCTTGGCGATGGATCTGCTTGTTTGTGGGGCTGTTTTTTTCCAGCTTTCCTGCATTGATGTGGGATTGTATTATTGTCTAATTGTGCAGCAGCATGTCCACATGCTTAAGTCAGTATGTCTATGTATGTTCTAGCAGTAGCAAGTCTCTGTACTTGCAGCAGCAGCGTAAAATATCTGTTCCACCAAGACCAATGTCATACCCACATTAACATGCTCAATCTTTCAGGGAGTTGACATGACTGAAATACATTTAAAGCATTATTATGTTCATATGTACGTCTGTTTTGTTCCTGTGACATCTGAAGGGCATGCGCCCCATAACAAGTCACAGTTAGGGAGAAAAGTGTGGTGCTGAGTGTATGACTTGTGTGCAGCAGTGAACAAGGAAGAAATATAGACATTATTTTGATTTTGTTGAGTGGAAAGCATTTTCGAAAATAACAGAAGCAATTAGTAATGTGGTTATTTTTCAAAGAACTATCAGTAAAGTAATCTCATTAAAATTTTATAAAAGTAATTAGTCATTTGTAGTGACACAGTCACAATTACGAGGTCATACATTAAAACATAGCTGGTATTTATCAATAACTCCTCTGTATAGCATAGCATCATGCGCCGTCATAGCTTTCAAAAATTATATTTTTGAGTTTTTGTTAAGCAAGACAGATAATGGACATGCATAATGGCATTCAGGCATTAGAATTTAAAGTATGCATTAAAAAAGATTTTGCTCAGCATAAATAAACAAATTAAAATTGCATTAAACATAGACCCATGCGGGCTATGTTCAGAATGGCAAGCAGCTCTTACTTTTTCTGAGTATGCAGTCTGTATACTGTGCACATAATGCAAATGTTCTATATGTATAGAGAATTTGGATGACCTACTATAGTGTCATTATTATGCACTTGTCTTAGATATTTTTTTAAGTGTAAAAGACAGTGTACATGCATAATGGAATTAAGGCATTGAAATAAATGATTAAATAAAATTGCAGAACATACATAAATGCACAAATAAAAATAAGTTATTGCCAGCATGAATTTCACTTGCGCTCATCCTTTGATGACTTCAAAAACTGGCAACATTTCCTTTAAAGTGAAAATAGTGAGCAGCTGATTCTCTCTGCTTTATACAATGCATTCTGGGAATTTTTCTGGGGCAAACTGTGCACTGCAACTATTTTGACAGTGTGGCAGCCCTGGATGTGACTCCCTGGCCAGTGCACTACTGAACTAGGAACCTGATTGAGACACAACCTGTAGAGTATATGAGTGTGTTGTAGATAGCAGCATCACTCTCTGTCTCTATTTATGTCTGTCTGCCATTTTCTCTGTCTCACATACACATATTTAGGGGGGCAAAGGGCAGAAAGGGGAGATCGGAGCCCCAGGTGTGGCTGGAAGTCCAGGAAAAGATGTAAGAGAAGTTTTTGATGTGAAAGTTGTACATGTATATTTATGTCCTACCTCATTTCCATTGTGTATGCATATGCCCCCAGGTCCCTTCCTGAGTCTCTCTCAATCTTCAAAGACATGTTGATGTATCTTAGTGTCTCGCTGCAAGAGTGTATTCATAAGATTGTGTAATCTTTCACATGCACAATATGTCTCTTTGCACATATTTTAATTTTAAAGGTGCTGTAATCGATTTCAGCCATTCTACTTCCACGACACTGAGCTGTTGGATTAGCCACACCTCCTCTTTCTAGAACTCTGAACTCCAAAGATACCAAAATGAGCTTTATTGTGAGCAAAAACAGTTGTTAAAAACAACAGCAGCTAAATAGCACCCTCAACTGACAACTTTTATGAACACCATGGCATAAAAACACATTATGCCTCAATAATTTGTTGCAACTTTAATACTATGAGAACTTGCAAAATGATTGACAGGTTAGAAAGCGTAATTTTCCCCGGTCCACAGACACATTTTTGTTTGCTGTTTACACTGTCTATAGCTGTCACAGAAACTGGTGAGATATCTCAGGACACTTATTTTTTTAAATCTTTAAGGGAGTAGGAACATTTATTGCATACCTTTCATTGAAAAAAATTGCTTGCAGCACCTTTAAGTGAATGTTAGAGTATATTCACAGTGCTTTGCTGTGATAGGCATTGAAAAGCATTTTGCATTTGACTATTACCCATACACTCACTGCTGCTGTTTCTTCTCATTAAATATCTCTTTGAGTGTGAAGTCTTTTTAATGCTACAGAGATAACTTAAGCCAACAAAGACCCACAAATCAATGCAGCCACATTGATTCTTTTAAATGGATAGTCGGATCACATTAAGCTGAATCTTTTCTATTCTGTATATAAACCATGCTAAAGGGATGGTGAATATGGTCGAGCTTGCAAATGCATATATAGAATTTGGTTTTAAACTGTTTATCTTTCTAAGCCTCAACGCATTTATAAACTAACTGGTTTCGTTCTCAATGCAGGTTTGCTTTATAAAGTGTGACACTGCTAATACAAGCCTTTGAATGAACTCTAGCTAATGGTTATTTATTTGTTTTGGCTATTACAGGGTCGAGCTAATCCTATTTGTGTGGTGGGCCCAAAAGGCCAAAAGGTAAAGCTAACTGTTTTTCTCTTGCTGCGTTTGAGTTTTGTGTTTCCATGAAAATTATAAATTTAAAGGGAAAGTTCACCAAAAACTGCATGTTGTACCAAATCTGTACTGTATGACTCACTGCATATTTGTCCTTGCAATGAAAGTGAATGGTGACTGAGGCTATCAAAATTAAGAATGAGTAAATAATGACAAAATATTCATTTTTGGTTGAACTTCCTCTGTAAATCTTAAGATTGTTATATCATTATATTGGTTGTGATGAACTGTGTAGTGGATGTCTCTAATTGGTGTTGTTTTGACAGGGTGTTCCTGGTGCAGTTGGTCCAGAAGGGCTTGCAGGGGAACCGGGTCTTCCTGGACTACCTGGAGATGGCAAACCAGGACCACCAGTAGGAATTTGTTGTTCATGATTTAAAACATGATCTTTCTTGACTGCATTCTTTCCAGAGGTTTTATATTGAAGTTTAAATACCTTTTTGCAGTATTACATTTTAATGTATACTTTAGTGTACTATTCTTAAGTTTATTCTATTGACAATTGGCTAAAATATTTTTTTATGAGTGTTTTATTGGATCATATTTTCACCTTTTTGTTTGTTTGTTTGATTGATTTTTGTTCTGCCAGTACCAACCGGTGACCTACTTTCATTTTTGCTTTGTTTGCAACTTTTTCCCCACAATACTTTTTAAAGATTTGTGGTGAAAATAAATAAATAATCAAGAATCAGACTATATTCAAAGCAGCATAGCACTCTTTCTGCTTTGTTTCTGTAGCATGCAGTAGGCTATGTATACTGTGCACAGTATGCAAATGTTCCATATTACTTTTAGACTTCATTTGCCAACGTGCAGTTTGCAAAAGATCACACTTTGGGATACTCTATCCAACAATGCAATGCACTCAACTTGATATTCAATTTTCAGAGTGACAAATTAACCAAAAGTAATATCAGCTGCAATTAATATAAAATAGTTAAGGTAATTTTACTCTTTTCATAATTAAAAAATTGGATAAAAAAAATTCAAAAAACTATATTGAGATGATAACTAGACATGCACGTGACAACAATGTAGTGACAACATAGCACTGATTAAAACATTTACTGCTGCATAATGTACTCTTTTTTTTTCACATACTATTTTTAAAAACAATAGTCTGTATACGGCATTTTGAATCTGTAAACATTTGTGTTATTATCTCAAAGGGGCCCCCTGGTGGACCTGCAGGCTCTAAAGGGGACAAAGTAAGTGGACTATTACAGTATACATTTGTTATTAATGACAGAGTACATGCTGATAACATGATATTACCCTTATTTTATTTGGACATTAATAATCTGATTAAAAGAAAACACTTTCTCACAATGTGTAGGGGGATTCTGGCATTCCTGGTAAAGATGGAAGTTCTGGAGAACCTGTAAGGGCATCTTACCTAATTACACCTATAGGAAAATGTCAATTTAAAACAATGTAGTGTGCTGAATTGTTAAGAATGAAGAACCTGTTATCCTGATTGTTCTATCACTGTAAGGGACAAAATGTGATTTCTATGCTTACTACCATAATTAGTTTTACTTCCTCTGCATATAATTTGCATTTGCAACTCAAAGTTTTGCAGTGGTAATATTCATGCATACTCAATAAAGTTTTTATTATTTTTTTTTTTTTGCTGACAGGGTCCAAGAGGTCCTTGGGGACCAAAAGGCGAGAAGGTAAGCTAAAGCTGTTGCATAAAATTTTACATAAACATAAAACACTCTCCATTATACTTATGTGAATTTGTGAGTTTGAACTGTAAATTGTTGCCTGTATGTGCCTTGCTTTATTTTTAATAAAAAATACAAATAAAGTTAATGTCTTTCTTTTCTCAGGGAGAACCATGTGAAGCATGTCCAGTCATCTCTCCAGACTCTACAGGCAACACTGTGACCCTTCAGGGCAAGCAGGGGCCAAAAGGAGAGCCAGGGGCACCAGGCATAGGAGAACAAGGTCTACCTGTGAGTTTTCTCAGAATCTAACTCCGGTACTGCTTGTACTCAAAAAAAAGAAGTAGTTCAGCATTGGTGAATTAAATGTAAGATGACACTTGTCAAGGATGTCGCGCCCTGGAACTACTTTAACATCCAATACCTAAATTTAATTTTAGTATTTTCTGCTGCATAGTTGATGCTTTGTCACTGGTAAATGAACCCACTGATGATGCTATTCACCTCAGTGGGCCCGCCATATTTATATTTGCCAAGCTCGATGGAATAAGCTAACAATCAGCAAGCTCCTCTCCGCCTGCTGATGCTGTTTTGAATGAGTAATGCTGTCCCTATTTTACTTATCTCTTATAGAGAACAGATATTCTATCACGCTTCATTATAACTTCAGGTACCACAACTCTCTTCGACCATTCATGAAATCTAGACAGCTTTTTTTTGCCTTAAAGTTTAGGCCATTTTGCTCTGTTCGTTGCTTTAGATTCCATTTCACTTTTAAACTTAAGGTTTTTCTATCTTTTTAGCCAATTAAAAATGGGGTGTGCCATAAAATGCTTGTTTGCCTTTATCTGTAAAGATTTCCAATACCATCACAATCTATTCCTCATACCTAATTATGGACAGAGAGGGAGTGCGTGTTGGATTGAGTGAAATGACAGGACGAAAATGTAGGACATTTGCACTGGGCCAGTTGTGCTAAGCTAGGATGACTATGTCATGATTAGTGACTGATACTAATATTTTGATCTGCCTCTCTTTTCATAGGGTCCTTCAGGACTGGATGGCAAAGCAGGAGAAAAGGTGCATGTTTCTGATATCTAGGACTTAAAAATATACCCATGTGACTCTAAATCGTAATCAAATCAAATCGAGCGCTTGTGAATCGTTATCAAATCGATAAATCTGTATCAATACCCAGCCCTACTGATAACTGCATCGTACTGCTTAGGACCTCATATAATGTGTATAACACATTAATATATGCATGATTAAAGGGAGCATATCATAATTAGTGGTGATTGCAAAGGCAATAATCACTATTACTATTGCTCATACTTGATGTTAGGAACAAACTTTCCTCAAACCCCTAACCATAAGTACTAAACATCACCGTGAAAATCCGATTCACCGTTTGTGCTACAATCGTACTTCAAGTAATGCAGAAACAGGAAAAAAAGTCCTGTAGACTCACAATGGAGAAAGTTCCTAAGCCATGTCAAGGGCACATAATATAGACCTGAGGACAAGCTCTTTTGAATTGGGCTAGTAATTAACCACCCAAAAAACCTTAGCAACCACATAGCAGCATGCTAAAAATTCTGCAACACTTTAGAAAAGTCAGAGAACAAACAACTTTGTAATGAGCAATTTCTTTGCTGATTAGTTTCTAAAATTTAGTTATTATATATATATATATATATATATATATATATATATATATATATATATATATATATATATATATATATATAAATATTTGAGTTCTGAAAGTATATTTTGCAAAAATAAATATTAACCCCTTTTAAAAAAATAACAATTGTTTTCAAAGACAGAGGTTAATTTTTTTGTTTTGAAGTAAAAGAGATGCACTGACAAATGACCAATAGTTGACTTATCTGAGCCTGGACTATTTATAGTCTGAATCTGGGAAACCTTTTACCAGTGCTATCCAAAGTACACAACATGACACACACACATAGACAATGCAATAGACCTTCACATTTATTTTGACAGCTGCTTCCAGCTTCCAGTTTAAGAGCTTTACTTTAGAACTCAGCAACTGTGTGTGGTGACAACTACAGTATATTGCAGTTTGTATTCCAGACTAAAGTCCTGCCTGCTTTTTGTCACATTCAGAGTGCTGAACTTCTGAAACTGTCACATAGTGTATGAGACATTATTTGCAACCTGCTTTTCATACATTGTTTTGGCATTCTTTCACAGGGCGAGCCAGGAGCGAACGGAACCAAAGGGGAAAAGGTGAGTCTATATTTTGGCAGGTTTTAGGGAGGAAGATGAAAAATCTCTCCACTGAGTCAGATACACCAAAAAAAATCCAGTCTGAACAAAGCCAAAGTCTCGCCATCTACAAGTATGTTCCTTTGTCTCTTAGGGGGTGAACCCTGTATAGGCTGCCCAGTCATTGGAGATCTTCCAGCGGGTCTTCTGAATCGGGCTCAGAAGGGAGAGAAGGGAGATTCAGGAGTTGGACAGAAAGGAGAGCAGGTGAATGTGATGGAGTGGGACTTGAAAGCTCATTATTAGCCACTTTTCCACTATCGAGCCATTGCAAGCCAGGGCTATCAACTGGCCAGCCGAGCCAATAGCCTCGGACCTCGAGCCGCCAGACCAAATCTGTGTATCCACCATTGGGCCAATAACTCTGCAGCTTTGCCCAAAAACCTACTGTTAAGAATGTCACACACCCCATTTCACAAGCAAGAGGGAAGGACAAGTTGAGGTATCATGTTATCTAGAATATCGAGTTTATATTGAATTTAAACAGCAAGATAAGTTAGCATTGACAACTCACCGACTGTAACTGCCATGGTGTCCCGAGTGGTCTCTCCACTAACAGCAGGACGATGTCCCAGGCCACCATCTATGAAAGTTCACCGAACCATGGAAAGTAATTTTTTTGGGCACTGCTTTGTTCATTGGGCATTTTAACAGATTTGTACTGTGCCCGTATTTATTTATTTTTTTCCAAACCTGTACTGTGGTGCGATGAATATACAACCTGGGAAATTTGGTGAAACTCTGTCTTGACATTCAACCCGCCTCAGTCTCTAGTTGGCCTTGTTTGGCCCAAGGGTAATTGGTGGGCCAAAGGTCATTGGTCTTTGGCCCAGAGAAAGCCCCAAGGAGACACGATGAAGCACTGGAAGTGACAGTGGAACACAACTGGCCCTGGCACGCCACTAGCATACCATAATTTAGCTCGATAGTGGAAACAAGGCTATTGACATTGAATAAATTGAGTTTTAAAAACTTCAACTTCACTTTATCCAAGTTCTGCAGTGTAGTAAATCACAGTGCAAAAGTGTTTTATATCCACATCTGTGTTTACGCATGAGTTTGCAGGGATGCATATATTGGCTCATGTATAATCTCAGACAGCCCTGATCTATGCTACTCCACGAGTATGGCTCAGAATTAACCCTCAGGCACAAATGCTTTTAAAAAAATTAATGTAACAACAGATTGGGGAATTATTCAGCCAAGGCTAGCTTTCATTGCATGTCTTTTAAGCAAGAGAATATGCACTGATCTTTCTCTGTTTTCTCTTTCATTCTTTCTCTCTCTCTTAATTTTTTTTCTAACTAATATTCTCTCTCACATATACAGGGAGAGCCTGGTCAAAGTGGCATTGCGGGATTGAAAGGGGAAAAGGTAAATTGAACAGAGCAGTCTAGAAACCATCTGATTCTGAAGAATATAATTTTTGTCTGGTATTTCTAACAATTCAATGACTTCCTCCTTGTCGATGATGCATACAATTAATTCAGTCAAAAATTTGGACACATTTGAATGGTACAGTATGTTTCACATGATGTTAAAGACCTTTTAATCTAAAAGCTTATGTTGAAATATTTGAAATTGGTCTAATAAAGAAATGTGAATTGTGCCTATATATGACGATGAAATGAATAAGTTGGACTGGAGAGTGAAGTAAAACCTGCCAACAAGTGTTTGGTATACATGGGAACTCATTCAATACTTTATGAAAAACTTCCCAAGTTGCTACCTCGTGAAGTTGGTTGAGAGATTGCCCACAGTGTGCTGAACTGTTACTTTGGTAAATGATGGCTACTTTGAAAAATCAGTAATACTGTATACGATTTTTTTTTACCATTTTTGGTCGATGCATAATTCACATATATACTTCCATTTGTGTTATTTCATGGTGTTAATGATTTTACTATTATTCTAAAATCTGGTGAATTGTAATAATAAAGACTCCAAAGGTGTGTCCAAACTTTTGACTGGTTCTGCCGATGTTTATCCTTAATGTGAAACTTTGAACAATTCTTATAAGAGAATGTTTAAATGGTCTGCATGTACATTTTTAAAGTAAATTACCACAAGATACGTTTAGGAGCATATAGTTGGCACATCCACCTGTCTAACAGCCTGTCTCACACTGTTGTCACTCTTTTGGTAATAGGGTAATGCTGGCAGTAGAGGAACTGAGGGGAAAACTGTGAGTTACCATTATTTCTTTGTTGGTCTGCATTAAGAATTCCTCCCTAAACTTGAGTCTGTGATTTTTCACTGACTTCAGCATTAAAATAATTTAAATGATGATTTTTTGTTTAGGGCAAGCCTGGCCCAAGAGGACTTAGTGGGAAGGATGGACAGAAAGGAGCAATGGTAATTAAGCTCAACTCAAAGTTTGTTATTCAGCACTTATATTTTGTGTACTGAATAAGTTAGCCAGCATAATTATATTTCTGGTTTAGATACTAAAGACATTAGTAGACACAGAACATTTACAGGTACACTTCCCACAGTCATGGAAATTCTAGAATTATCTGGGATTTTTGAAGTCATGGAAATTAGTTTAAACAAATAAATACAATGTTTTGATAATTTCCAGAATGTCCATACATTTTTTCATTTGCCAATATAAATATATTGGCTAGATATTGCTCTTTGTGAGTGCTTTTGTAGTAAAACTCTGAAACCTGCATGATAGCATCAGCCTGTCCGATGAGAGCCTTATTTGAGACATTATTACTGTAATAAGTATATTTATTAAAATCATAGTCATTTACAAATATATGTATCTGACAAAAAAAATGGAAATCTGGCTTTGCATGCTCTGTAAAATGATAACCACGGTACGAACGTTAACCAGTGATTATAAACGATTGGAGTGTTCATGGAAAAATCATGGGAATGTATTGGTTTAAAAAGTGGGAACCCTGTGCAGGGCTGGCAGTTATTTTACTATTGTCCAACTGAATGGATATATTGTATGTATTACATAAAAATATATTATTATATTTAAACAGGGTGAGCCTGGACAACCCGGTCTAGGGACATCTGGTCAAAAAGGTGAAAAGGTGAGTAAATATTTTTCATTGGTAATAAAACTATGGATCTCTCTCTCTCTCTCTCTCTCTCTCTCTCTCTCTCTCTCTCTCTCTCTCTCTCTAACATTGTATGGGTGTGTTTACATGGGACATGCTCTGTATCTTAGGGAGAGTCATGTGGCGTGTGCCAAACCAATCCTTCTGAGGTTGGAGGAGGCCCATCTACAATAAAGATTGCAGGGGAACGTGGCCCCCCAGGACCACCAGGGCCACCTGGAGATGGAGTCGAGGGCAAGCAGGTAAGCCTGGCAGTTTTATATTCACTCTATATAGGGAGGTAGGTTAGTGCAGGTGGTACGTTGCTGCTTGGTCTCAGTGTATCTGTACTATTTCTTTGAGGTTCTCAAATCACTCTGACCTTGCATTTAATATCTGTCTCTACAGGGGCCACCAGGTCTTCAGGGGTTTAAAGGAGAGAAAGTATGTTGATGGTTTTTGTTTATTCAGTATAATAGAAACCTCATTGTATGGGCAATTTTCTAGACATTAGATTATATTTTGCTGTCATTAGGGTGATCAGGGTTTACAGGGAGACCCAGGTGTGGCTGGGACACCTGGAGCCCAAGGACCTCAAGGTGACCCAGGAAGGAACGGCCTTAATGGACTAAAAGGAGAAAAGGTTAGTGACGCACACATAAGTGGTCAACTTGTGATTTACAGTATAAATGTAACTAATTATGCATTTTTAACATAGCAAAATAAGTAGGCTAACCAACTTATAAAAGGGAGGATAAAAATCTTTCCTTTTCTTTTTGTTGTTGATGTCATAGGTCATGAATTTTAATTAAAATCTTTGGTGTTTTGGTGCAATATAATCTGTCATTTGGTAACATGGCTAGTACAAATGCAATATTTTCCCCAGTGTTTGTTCTATGTGTTACACGTTTAAATAATTCTTCTGCCGTTGTTTATGCATTTACAAAATTGTCAATTGTCCTATTCGGTCTATGTCATGCTAATGTTGTACATTGGTAAAAAGTAGTAACCTGCAAATGTTACCTTTTAAAGAGCTATTTCTACCTTATCTAACCATTAATATTTAATTTGTTGGTGTAACCTAATCAAATATGTCAGACACAGTAGTCAGTCAGTGCAGCGAGGAAACCGAGCCCATCAGGATTGAAACTGAGGTTAAGCAAGGCTATATCATTGCCCCAACCGTTCATTGCTGCCATCCTTCACCTTATTGCAGAAGAGATGGAAATGTTGTGAACATAAACAGATTTAGGGCCAAAAGCAAAACTATCAACACATCCATCGTGAAACTGCAGTATTCCAATGATAACTCCCTAGTGTCTCTCTCTCTCTGAGGTTACCTGCATTGCACCCTGGAATCTTTTGCAAAGACATACAAGCAACTTGGTTTGGCACTCAACATCAAAAAGAACACTTCTCACGCTCTGTTTCCAGCCATGTTGACAATGCCAGACTTGCAAAGGTAGATCAGTTCCCATACCTCGGAAGCCTTCTCTCTTCCAGAGCAAACATTGATGATGAGATACACCATTGCCTTGAGCTGAAATCTTTAGAAACATACTAAAAGAGATGCCTCAGGAAAATACTTAAGATCAGCTGGCTGCACAGACAGACCAACACCAGCGTTTTCGTGGAGGCCAACATGCCCACCATCACTGCAATGATTGCACAACAACAGCTCAGATGGACTGGCAATGTTATCTGGATGACAGATTCACACCTTCCAAAATAAGTCCTGTATTTTCAACTGTTGACAGGACGTCGGGCTCCAGGAGGTCAAAAGAAAAGTTGCAAAGATAACATAAAAGTAAACCTTAAGGGAAGCCTGGAGTAAGTTTGTTCGAACAGGTGTTATGCTCTTCAATAACAATATATTCCGTACAACTGAAGAAAAATGCAGACTCAGTTAGGAGAAAGCTACCAAAAAGGCCCAAACTGGAGCACAAAACATATCTTACCCCTGCCCTCACTGGCCAAAATGTGTGGTTCTAGGATTGGCCTGTTCGCCCTCCTAAAGTACCATAGGACCCAGTAGGAGGACAGTCAAACTCAATCTCGAGTGACTGCCGATGATGAAGATGATGAATGTGTTCAGGTTGATTCAGTGATGTTAAAGGGTCATGATATAAATTTGTTATTATTTTAATATATTCATTGAGGTTAATTTATAATATTATTAAATATGAGTAATATATTTGTAAAACATGATCATTTTCTATTCCATTTCATTCTGACCCTCTGTCATAAATGCTCGGATTTGGTTCTGCTTTAAAACCACTGTTACAATTAGCTCTCTGCTCTTGATTGACCTGATCTTTCTACTTGCCATCTCACTGCTCACCACTACTGGGTGGGGCAACGGAAGTGATAAGGTAAAGTAGGCATTGATGTTTTGTTGTGGAGGCAGTCAGACGCAAATGTCTACCACAGTGTGACATCACAGAACGAGTTGTTTTGGCAGCTTGGTTTCAACAAATGCTCTTTTTGCAGTGAGGAGGAAGTTTTGAGTTCTGAAACTTAGAGTATGTTTTTATAGATACAATGACCTCTTATATATTAAAAGATCAAGGAAAATGTTATTCTTCATGTCAAGACCCCTTTAAAAAATATTTTTGATTTGAATAAAAAGCTCAACATTTTAGGTTAAAAAAAATGTTCAGTGTGTGTGCAGTTTGTTGTTATATTTAGAGATTTTAATGTTTGACGTTTTTGTACGATGAATAATTTTAATGTGTTAGGTTGCCACTGCTAAATTACTTAAAAGAGAACGCTTTTATAAAAAAATAAATAAGAAGAATTAAAAACAAGTATTATATGGCTGATGCACAGGCAAAAATCATTTTTGTGAACTGGATTTCTTCTCCACTGTGATTTAAATGCCAGAGCCTTTCCTCCTCCCTTTTTGAGTATGTGTGTGTGTGTGTGTCTCTGTCACCAGGGAGATGCATGTGATAGCTGTCCATCACCTTCTGAAGGACAAGGCAATGTGGCTGTCTTACCAGGACAAAAGGGAGAAAGAGGAGAGCCAGGTTTGCAAGGGGAGGGCAGAGAAGGGAAACAGGTGAGAGGTTTTTGCTATACAGGTGCTTGTTAAATTAAACTTCACTATTACCACTGTTCATACTTGAGAGAGGGGTTTGTTCTAAACTCCTTTAAAATCTGCAATGGGGCCACGCATTAACATTGCCACACTTGTCAGACAAGAATCAAAAATCCCTGAAGTGTACAATGAATTATAAATTAGGTAAACAGTTTCATCTGCAGTGATATTTTAATGATTTTGACTCAATCAGCAAGGTAGTATTTAAGTTTGATGCTAAAACACAATAGCTGTTGCCAAATATCTTGCTGAATCTTAACTCATTCTGGTTTATTTCCATTTTGTAGGGTAAACCAGGACCGCCTGGTGTCCAGGGGCCTCCAGGGCTCAAAGGCAGCCAGGTAAAGTCTGACTAATGTGCAAAGTGAACGCATGTGTGTGCCAGAATGATAAGAATGACCGTAGAGTTGACTATTATAACTTAAGGCTTTTTGCTATGTTTGTCTTAGGGTGATGCTGGACCTGCAGGTTTTGGTCTTCCAGGCCCACAGGTAAATAAAAAGTCACGTTAATCTGTCAAAATTAAAAAGTTATTCTGAGATTCAAACTCAGTTATTTCAGTGATGTCAAATTATGTTTTGATTAATGTGAATGCCTCCACGGTATTCTAAATAATCATTTTAATGCACCAGTCCATTGTACATTTTTTATTTTCTCTCACAGGGTGAGCAGGGACCTAGAGGATTTCCTGGAGCTGCTGTAAGTGTACAATAATTCTTTGCTTTGTCATTTTATGAATAAGTATTTGCATCTTTAGTAGAGCAGATTTGTAGCTTGGGGAAAATATTTGGGACCCCTTAAGGAAGAATTTCTCCCAAAGCAATCTGATTCAACCAGTCAAAGTAATAAATAAATAAAAATAAGACATGCTAAAATAAATAATATGAAATAAATTAATTCATAAATGTTTTACATTGCCATACATAGTATATCCCACAGTATATATTAACTGAACAAATGGTTTGTCCAATACATATTTGGCCATCTTTTCATCATTTACAATCAGTGCTTGCTTGCATTCTGTTTGTACGCTTAACAAAATTAGGACATGTGTCCTACAGGGTCCCGAAGGACAACAAGGACCTGCAGGGCCAGTGGGACCATCGGGGCAGAGGGTAGGTCACCACCACTATGACACAGTGCTTTTCAGGCCAAAAGAGACCATCTCCATTTCTGTTTTAATTGATTGCTTTCCATTAACAGGGGCCAAAGGGAGAGAAGGGACCACCAGGGCCTCAGGGCCCAATAGGAATAGGAGCAATCGGACCATCGGTGAGAATATGTGTGGGCAGAAAGATTTTGATTACTGATACTTGATATTATGCATGGGATATTAATTGTATTAGTGTATCTGTGCAATTTATGTATCAGGGTAAGGATGGTAACACAGGGGCACCTGGAATCCCAGGTCAGGATGGAATCCCTGTAAGTAAACATCTTTTGCATTTATTCCACATATCACCATTTTTCTCAGTAATCTCTTCATTTTCTCCTTCACCTTATTCCCTGTTTTCACATTCCCTTGGCATTGACACACTCTGTCACCAACCAAATCCAGGGCTCGAATCTTTCATGCAGCACATTTCAGCACTGATTGTTTTATAAACCTAATGCAGGTGTTGAAAGATGCCATTATTGAAAGACGAGGCAGTTAAAAATTATAATTGACACAACTGCAAACCCTTATCCCAGCGAGAGCACCAGTGGTTTTTAATTCACAAGCATTTTTATTTAATTATATGACCTCTTTAATCAAATTCCTCTTGCATCTAAAGATGGGATCAAATAAACTTCCATAATCCACTGAGACAAAGACAGCAAGAGCTTGTTGTCTTGGCACAGCTTGGCTCATTAAAAAAAGCTAAGGCAGCATCATATGTTCTCGTTGCATCAGATGTTTTATACCTGGGGCTTTGTTACAGAGAGCTTAAGGAGGGAATCTAGACAGACTCGGGTCATCTCTGACTCTGTTTGTATCCCTAACAGCAACACATTGTCTGCTTTCATCATATCACCTGTCCCTTCTTCTCCCTGATCAACACTCATCTCACAGGCCCTGGAGAAATACACAATAACACTGTCTAACTGAGCCTTCTGTGTTTCTCCCTGTCTTTCAGGGAGCCACTGGTCCTAAGGGTGACAAGGTAAGTGTCTGGATCAGTGAGCTGGGAAGCGATTTGAAGGTCCTACAAAATAGTGAGAAAATGTCTGTCTTCCAAAACTTATCCTAGCTACCTCTAAGGGTACATTTACATCAAATGCATTTTTGTGTCCATCCGCACTGTTTTTATTTACTTTATTCATATAGATTTGCTCTGGATGGCATCTTCGACTTTTACGCTACGTCTCAATGCTCTTTTATGGCATGTCAGTTTCATAGACCTCACATTTCTAAAAACATGTATCGAAACACACGTGCATGTTTTCCCATTCATTTCGCTGCATTAAGCTTATTAACCCACAAGGCAAGGCTTTAATTTTGAATGGCCTCTGAGGCAGCTTTCTAATCATCACGGTATATCATCAGTGCTACGTAGTCAGCAACTCACAAAAAGTAGTCCATATAGCAGATTACAATTACAATGTATTCCAATCGAGTGCAACAGTATGATTCCGGAAGTAGGAAGTAAAAATGTCATTTTTTTTCCATTTTGATTTTTTAATTTTTAACGATAACTTATGAACCTTTAAAGACAGACGTACCTTAAGCTCTGGGGTTGTTCAACAATAGTATATGCTTCAGTTGAAGCCATCTGCCTGCACTATTTCAACTTCATTGTTTAAAAACCGTGTTTGATAGCGGAATTTATGGGAAACATATACATTACCCATGGTCCAGCAAAAAAAAGCTTCACCAATCAGTGAACCGAAGCCAACCAAGCCCACGAAACAGAGTGACTGTCCACTCCTATGAAACACTGTGAATGATGTAATCAAGTCTTAAACTTAATCTTAAACCACTTATATATTCAAATATCAGAATATTTAGCAATAAACGTAAAATATATTGTTTCTGTACTTATAATCAACCTAAAATCAATATTTTTTTTATATATTGCTATGCTTCATGTGATTGAATTCCATGCCCTCAGGAAAGACACTGACTGTGTACAGTAAGTACATAGTCTTGTACCTTTGTTCTTTTGTCTGTTTTTCAAATACTTGTTTGCCTAAAAAAATTGTTTGTAGTGTTGTGATTTGCCTCAGGGATAGTTGCCCTTACAAAAATTCAAGAGTTCTTTGAAACTAGCTGCAAATTTCCCACAAAGTTGCCACAAATTTACCTCTAATTATTATCATATTGCAAATTAGATTTTTTGTGGCAACTCTTGATTTTTGTATGGGTGGTTTGGTTCATGGCTTACAATGGGGAAAAATACTTCCGGAACTCATAACGCTAAATAAGTGGGCAGGCACTGTTGCATTCTGCAGAGACTGACGTTAGCGTGCTGCTAAGCTACAAAGTGGGGCACCTTTGTGGAATGGATATGATGCCTAACAATTATAAATATAACATAGCACACACTAATAGTGGGTACAATAGTTGTTTTTTTATTTAATTTTATTATTTGTTATTTTTTTGCTATCGATGAAATATAAGTATATTTGTGATCAACATTTATCTTGCTTTGTCTGCTATCTTGGGATATTTTTTTAACTGAGCTCATTGCAATGTTTTTCCTTCTCCACAAAGGACACAAGTGATGCTTCCTTAGAATTTGGCCAAAGCGATATAAGGAGACAGCATAATTAATTTGCCTACATTTTGGAACAGTCTTTGCATCAGCTCATCTATTATACCTCAAAATGCAGCATACGGAGGTGTAACAGGAGCCAACTGGTTGATAGCTGTGCAGTGTGTAAAAAAACCTCACTGACTAGCCTCCTTGTTAGCACACCAATGCCGCAGACACCAGTTCGAGTCCCATATGGAGTGTGTAGAACAGGATCATCACAATGGTGCCGTGACCCGGATGGGAGTGAGGTTTAGGGGGTTGAGTGTAACGGGAGCCAGCTGGTAGATAGCTGTGCTTTGTGTAAAAAAACCTCACTCACCTGAAGAGGTGCTCTAGCGACTGACGCTAGAGGATGTAGCCTTCAGCCTCTTTGTTAGTGTACCCGCCTCCCACGCAGGAGATGCCGGTTCGAGTCCTGTGTGGAGTGGGGTGACCAGGGCCGGTTACAGAGGCAGCAGTGTTTTGGAGTTTGTCTGTGTTTGTGTGTGTGGAGGGAAGGAAGAATAGGAGGAGAAGTGTTTAGAGGGACCTGCTGTTTGGACAGTGATGTGTCCACCCTGGAGACACAAACAGAGGTGTGGGATGTCTGACAGAAGAGTTTGACAATGCTGAAAAAGTAGAAAAAATGCCCTCGAGGTGAAACAGAGCAATTAATTGGTGAATATAACAGCTGTCATCTGTAGTCTGGCATCACAGATTATCAAAGAGAAAGAAAGTGAGCGTGAGGGAGATGAGAAAGAGAGAGCTCGAAAGCAAAGACCTGGAAATGCCTCATTCTTTAATGTCCTCTGTTGTCTCCCAGACTAATTTTTCTAACCACAGAGGAAAGTGGCAGCCGATATCAAATGATGCATATTCCTCCAAAGTGTGATGAAGTGCTCTGTCATTCCAGTGGAGTGCCAGGGAGGAATTCTAGAGCAGAGCCTACTGTAGTCCCTGTGTCACATTAGGTTGTGGCATACGTTAGCATTGCTTGTGATTTGCATGTTGGGAATGTTTTGTGGTGATATTGTTCATACTTAGGTTTAGGGATTTGAACAAATCCCTAAACCAAAGTTTTACATTTTTGGAATGTAATCCCACACCGTTTGTGCTTTGGACACATGTGCTCAGATTTGAGAAAACATTGGTGAAAACAAATCCAAGCCATATTTTGGGATGTGAATATCATGTAGTATGTTTACATACACTTAAAGTTCAATTTCAGACGGTCTAAAACAATAATTCATCCTTTTAAAATGTCATGTAAATGCTTTAGTTCGACCTCACAAAAATTGCTCTGGCATAATTTCAGTTGGATGAAATTTGTAACAGACCTACTGTTGACAATGCAATTGTAGCTTGGCTTTGTTCTCCATGTACAGTATACCTATTAATTGGACCTCAGTTGGCCATGCTCGAAAGATGAAGGTGACATTTTTCATGTATTTAACCTGAAGTCAATCGCAATACAACAAGGTAGAGGTATCATTGTGAACACAAGGAACATACAATCACTGAGCACTTTATTAAGAACACTATGTTCCTAATAAATTTACCAACATGATATTTTGCTGTTGTAGTCCATCCGCCTCAAGGTTTGATGTGTTGTGCATTCTAAGATTCTGCTCTATACAATTGTACAGAGTAGTTATCTGAGTTACCGTAGCTTTTCTGTCAGCTCCACCCAGTCTGGCCATTCTCTGTTGACCTCTCTCATCAAAAATACATTCAGAAAGTAACTGAAGCACCTGACATGTATCTGATGACTGTATGCATTGCACTGCTGCCACATGATTGGATGATTAGATAATCTCATGAATAAATAGCTGTACAGGTGTTCTTAATAAACTGCTCAGTGAGTGTGTATTGATGACGGATGAGGAAAACATTTAGTCACTTACTCAGCTGATGTCCTTTCATCAAATATTCGATTACGTATTGTATTATGTATTGGATAGACAGATGAAGACTAGCCTGACTACTCAAAAACCTGCTGAAGCTTGATTATAACTGCATGTTAACATGCTAATAGAGACTTGGGCAAGTAGGTGGACCAGAAAGCATACACCTAGCAACCACCCATAACACCTTAGCAAACTCATAGCAACACCCCTTAACACAAACAACTTAATATAATTGCAGCGCAGTTTACACAGGCAAACAGCAATCACAAATCACTACTCAAAACCATCAATGTGACCAAAGTGTTTTTTTGTTTGTTTGTTTGTTTTTTATCACAGGGTGAACCAGGAGAGTGCAACTGTCAGCATTATACATTTCCAGGAACTGGCGGGCCTGTGAGCATATGCTTTATTTCATTGGTTTTTAATCAGGAGAACATTAACACACACTCACACATGCTCACTCACAGTATGTAGTATAATACGTACATCTTAGGTATAGTTCACCCATATATATTTATATATATTTATATATATACATGAAGGTGAGTAAATGACGACAGAATGTTTAGAAACATTCTGTCATCATTTACTCACCTTCATGTTGTTCTAAACTTTCTTTCCTAGAGCACAAAAGATGTTAGGCTGGATTTTAGTCTCAGGCACCATTCACTTTCATTGCAGCTTTTTTCCATACATTACAAGTGAATGCTAACTTACCTTTCATTGTGCAAAACATCCCCTTTTACGTTCAAGCCATCTGGGTTTGAAACAACATTAGGGTGCATAAATAATGACAGCATTTAAATTTTTGGGTGAACTATCCCTTTAAATGTACTGACTTGACTGAAATAAATGTGATGTTGTTCATTGTAGAGCTGATGTAATTTGAACTGCTGAATTTGATTACTAATGTCTTGCAGGGTGTCCCAGGTGGTGAGAACAGGTTGCAGCCTGGTCCTCAGGTGTGGCTTTCTATTTCTCTCTCTATCTGTCCCTGAAAACCCCTACTCCCCATCTCTATCGCTCCCTTTCTTTCTCATTTTCTCTGACTCATCATGCAGTTAGAGGGAATTACGTGTTCACTGGTGCAGAAGAAACTCTGTTTACACTGACTTTGAATGTACCTCATTCAATCAGAATTTAAAGTCGAAACTATCTGTTATGCATTACACTTTTGTTAACACAGCAATGGCTTAGCCACATTGAAAGTAAAAAAACTGAGTTATGAAATTCTTATGTGAATCAATGTAAAAATGTCTAGGGTTACTTAAGTGTAACCCTTGTTCCCTGAAAAAAGCGGAACGAGATGCTGCGCTGAGAAAAGTGCTTTGGGAACAACGTTAGGTGTGACCAGCTGTGAATATGTGTGCAACACGTCAATAAACATTGACTGGAATTTATAGCCTCTGCACGGTGTAATCATTGGATGCACCTGGGGCAGGGCTATAAATAGATGCGTCACAGGAGCATCGTCAGGTATTTTGTCTGAAGAGCAGTCCCGGGGCATCCCAGTGCGGCAGTGAATCGCAGCATCTCGTTCTACTTTTTTCAGCGAACAAGGGTTACACTTAAGTAACCCGAGACGTTCCCTTTTCAAAAAGCTACACTTATGATGCTGCGCTGAGAAAAGTTTGTGGTTGTGTTGTGTGCTCACAAGAGCGTGAGAGGTCTCAGACATGAGCTTGAGATGTCGACTCAAGGACATAAGAGCCCGGAGTGGCATGAACATCCTGCTAATCAATGTAAAAATGTCTAGGGTTACTTAAGTGTAACCCTTGTTCCCTGAAAAAAGCGGAACGAGATGCTGCGCTGAGAAAAGTGCTTTGGGAACAACGTTAGGTGTGACCAGCTGTGAATATGTGTGCAACACGTCAATAAACATTGACTGGAATTTATAGCCTCTGCACGGTGTAATCATTGGATGCACCTGGGGCAGGGCTATAAATAGATGCGTCACAGGAGCAATCGCAGCATCTCGTTCTACTTTTTTCAGCGAACAAGGGTTACACTTAAGTAACCCGAGACGTTCCCTTTTCAAAAAGCTACACTTATGATGCTGCGCTGAGAAAAGTTTGTGGTTGTGTTGTGTGCTCACAAGAGCGTGAGAGGTCTCAGACATGAGCTTGAGATGTCGACTCAAGGACATAAGAGCCCGGAGTGGCATGAACATCCAAACTATAGAATCTAATGAATGTGTGCGGAGAGGACCAGCCTGCCGCATCACAAACATGCTGCAGAGGGACACCTCTAGCCACTCTGGTAGAGTGAGCCCTGATGCCTACTGGTGAAGCTTGACCGCGCGCCTCGTAGGCCAGGGCAATAGAGTCCCTCACCCAATGCGACTTAGTCTGCTTGGTGGTGGCCGCCCCCCTGTTGCGGCCCTCATGGCAAACAAATAGTTGCCCTGACTAATGCCACTGGTTAGTGTGGTGGACATAAGTCTGAAGGGCATGGACTGGACAAAGCCTGTGAAGTCTTTCCTGCTCCTGCGTTGTAAACGGCGGGGAGCAGAAGGCTTAGAGAGTGACCGGATGTAAGGTCGAGAAAGGCACCTTAGGCAGGTTGTCAGGATGTGGGTGAAAAATTGCTTTGGTCATTCCTGGGGCAAACTCTAAGCAGGCTGGCAAGACAGACAGAGCCTGTAGGTCCCCAATTCTCTTAAGAGAGGTAATTGCCATAAGAAAAAACATCTTGAGAGTCAGAAGTCTGTCAGACGCTGACTCTAGAGGTTCAAAGGGGGTCTCAACCAGACCCTCAAGACTGCTAAGTTCCATGAAGGGGTCCTGGTCCTAGCAGGAGGCCTCAGTCGCCTAGCTCCATGAATGAAACGAGCGAGTAGAGGATGTCTCCCCAATGGCACTCCGTCCATCAAGGCATGGCAACCCGAAATGGCAGCCACATAAACCCTGAGAGTGGCGGGGAATATGCCTGCTGACAGTTTTTCCTGCAGAAAGTCCAGAACTGAATCTGGCAGGTAACTGGATCTGCATTATGTGTACTGCACCATTTTTCAAAGACACCCCATTTATTGGCATAGATCCTTCTGGTAGAGGGAGCCCTAGCACATAAAATGGTCTCGATAACCTCAGGTGAAAGCACAGTGTCCCTCAGTTGGTACCCTTCAGGGGCCAAACATGAAGGTTCCACAGCTCAGGCTGGGGATGAAATATTGTCCCCTGTGCCTGAGACAGAAGGTCCCTCCTGTTCGGAATCACCCAAGGCGAGCCGTCAAGGAGAGACATTATCTCCGAGAACCATACCCTGTTCGGCCAGCACGGTGCTATCAGTAAGAGGCTATACCCTTGCTGGCGAACTCTGGCCAAGACTCCCAGGAACAGAGAAACTGGGGAAAATGCATACAGATGCATCCTGGGGCATGTATGCGCCATCGCGTCCAGACCCAGGGGGGCTGGTTGACTCAGAGAGAAGTAGAGGGGACATTGCGCTGTCTGAGAAGAGGCGAAGAGGTCTACTTCTGCCCTGTAAAATCTCTCAGATTTGCTCAACTACCTCGGGGTGGAGTTTCCACTCCCCGTCGGTATTTTCTGTCTGGACAGTAAATCTACTCCCACGTTCAGGCATCCAGGAATATAAACTGTCCTGAGTGACAGGAACTTGCCCTGGGCTCAGAGGAGAATCCGACGTGCTAGAGAATTCAGCTGACGTGAACATAGACCTCCTTGATTATTTATGTAGGAGACTGCTGTTGTGTTGTCCACCCGCACCAGGACATGGCAGCCTCTCAGATGCTGGAGGAAGAATTTCAAGGCCAGAAATACCGCCATCAACTTGAGGCAGTTGATGTGCCAATCGTTGGAACGATTTTTTGACGTTGATTCTCAGACCCAGAGAAACCAGATGAGCTAAGACAATATGCCTGTACTGATCTGCCAGTTCTTGAGACTGTGCTAGTATCAGCCAGTCGTCTATTTAATTCAGAATGCGGATGCCCCAGAGTCGCAAAGGAGCCAGTGCTGCATCCATGCATTTCGTGAATGTGCAGGGTGATAGGGCTGGAGAATGGAAGAACCCGATGCTGGAAGGCTTCGCCCCCAAAAGCGAAACTCAGGAACTTCCTGTGCTGTGGCAGAATTTCTATATGAAAATATGCGTCCATGAGATCGATCGTGACCAGCCAATCGCCATGTTGGACTTGTGACACGACCGTCTTGATAGTTAGCATCTTGAATTTGAACACCCTGACTGAGTGGTTCAAGCCTCGAAGATCTAAGATCGGATGCAACCCCCCACCCTTCTTGGGAACCAGGAAGTATTTGCTGTAATAACCTGACTCTTTCTCTGGAAGGGGAACACGTTCTATGGCGACTTTGACCAAAAGATTTTGCAGTTCTTTCCACAGTAGACATGCCTACTCCGGTTTTACGGTAGTGGGGACCACGGCGTTGAAACATGGAGGGCGGTGAGTGAATTGAATTCTGTAGCCTTTTTCTACCATTCTGAGGACCACATAGAAATACCTGGCAGAAGTTTACATGCTGCCAGGTTCTCTGAGATGGGTATTAATTTTGACACTTTCTGTTGAGGGGATGTCGAGTGTTCCACGTCCTTGACTAAGGCAGGAAACAGCGGTACACCCAACTTTTCGTTGGAAGCCTCTAACTCCTGAAACATCAGAGGTGGCGGGAATGGAGAGGTTTCGTGGGGGGTACCGGGAGGGGTGAAGTGGATGATGCAAGCACCCCGTCCCGAGGGGATCTACCCCCACAAGGCTGGGCGCAAGACCGTCAGGGTTTCTTCCTCTTAGAAATTACTCCCCTGAGGTCTTGCTTTGGGGGCTGTTGAGGGTGACGAGCCTGTCCACAGTCTTTACGAGAGGGGAGTACAACTCGCCACACTTTGCTTCTGAGCCTAACTTCTAGTAGGACCGGGGCGGGTCTGGGTGGCTGATGGCCCTGCCCCCTGAGTGCGGCAAGGAAAAAACTGCCCAAATGCTTCCTCTTGGCTTTTTGCCTCCTGGAACCTGGAGATAACTGTATTCATAGCGTCCCCGAATAGGCCAGAAGGCAAAACTGGGGGATCAAGAAGGAAAACTTTATCTTTGTCCTTGAGGCCTGATATGTTGAGCCATAGGTGTCTCTCTGTGCTGACCAAAGCAGACATAGACCTGCCAATGGCACGGGCTGTCTGCTTGGTCACACAGAGAGATAGATCCGTGGCTCAACGAAGTTCAGAGAAAGCTTCATCATCGAGCGTGGTACCCGCACTCAGGTCCTTCAGCAGATCAGCCTGGTATGCCTGTAACACTGCCATAGTGTGCAGAGCAGCACCAGCCTGACCCGCTGCTTGATAAGCCCTCCCCACTAGCATGGAGATAGTCCTGCATGGCTTTGTGGGGAGAGAGGGTCTTTTTAGTGATGATGCCGAACTCGGCGAGAGATAACCCTCAAGTGTCTCTTCAACCGGCGGCATCATCGAATACCCCCATGTCTCAGCACCCATGATAGTCGAATATATCGATGTCAAGGGCACGTGGACACGGGAAGTATAAGGTTTCCTCCATGAATGAGAGAGCTCATCATAGAGGTCATCAAAGAAGGGAAGGGACTGATGAGGTGTTCCCTTTCCCCGGCCACGAGACAGAAATCTATCCTCCAACTTGGAGCATTTGGGGGTCTCTTGTTGTCGTGTAATCACATCGAGTAATTCCTCCGCTGATTTACTATCATGCCCGGAATGCTCGGAGGTGGGTAACTCAAAGTCTGCAGACTCAAGAGATTCAGGGTCCCCCTCATGAACCGAAGAGGCACCGGAGCGCGCTTCAAGATCACGGGAAGGATCAGCTGGGTTTGGGGAGAGAACGAGCGAAAGGGACGGACCCGTCTCTCGCTCCTCAGCCAGATCCATACGAGAGCCCCACGAATGAAGTCCCAGGTGCATCCAATGATTACACCGGCAGAGGTTATAAATTCCGGTCAATGTTCATTGACGTGTTTCACACATATTCACAGCTGGTCACACCTAAAGTTGTTCCCAAAGTGCTTTTCTCAGTGCAGCATCATAAGTGTAGCTTTTTGAAATGGGATTTCAGCATTGATTCCAACAGAATCTCCAACATTATCGGAAAAAGATTTTTAAAAGCTTATAATAGACATCACAATCTTGACTTACCTGAATAATGTGATTGTTAATTATGTCCTCATACTAATTTTCATAAAGTTTGGGATTAGCTTTGTACCGCTGAAAATAGCAAAATTCCCCCCACATGAACCTATTGCTCAGCTCCAACCCAGTCTCATAAAAAGTCAGAATAATAGTATGAGTTAACCCATACAAAAACATGCGACTTTTCCTCCCATAGAAAAAAATGTATGAAACAACGAGCAATGTTGTTACGATTTTTTCATAAATTTAACCCTTAACCCAAACCTAAGCCTAACCATAATATTAATAGGAAAATAGAACTTTTGTGTACATGGAAGAAAGAAAACATTGGCATTTGGAATGAGAGGAGGGAAGCGTAATTGACATACATCAGTTGTTTGTATTGCATAGCCTAAATAAATTTGGAATGTGTTACCAAATCTGTTCAAAGATGTTTTCTTTCTTAAAATAAAGTGTTTGATAGATATGAAATTCTGTTTGTAAATTGGTTGGTCTAAAAATCAAAACTTTTCTTACAAGCCAAGTGAAACTTAATCTCAAAATTAAGGATTCATCAGAATTTTTAAAAGTTCTTTTGAGCACCCATAGCAGAGAAATCTGTAGGCACAGGCAAACTTGACAGTCGCTCTAACCCATAGGGAATAAGTTGAAAAGTCCTGCTCATCTCTGCGCCAGTGGACACTTATATATATATATATACAGCCTTTGTTTGCATCTCTGCATACTGTAAACTTAGTACTATGACATTGTACAACAGCAAATTGATTTACTCTTACAAAATGACTAATTCAGAATTAAAAGAGGGGTTTAGGAATAATCCTGACTCTAAATGACCATGACTTATTAAATAATTCCTTCAATTTAGTTTTGCTCATTTTAATGTACTTAATGTGTCTCAGGGTCCTCCTGGACCACCTGGTCCTCCTGGTCCTCCAGGTCCCCAGGGGTTCAATGGAATTCCAGGCCCACAAGTGAGTATGGAACAAAAACAATTGCATTGGCATCAGGGTGAATCCTCCGCTCTGTTTGTCTGTTCCTCTTCTGGCCCTTTCTCTTTCTGGGGCTTCTATGGTATTTGGGGAGGGGGCTGCATGGGTAACTATGGGCTTCAGCCAAAGCTTATTTAAATGCACCGATAATGTTACGTGTTCTCTATTCACTCAGTAATTTTATAAAAATACATTTTAATGTAGCAAATAATGCTAAATAGTTAAAATGACCATTAATTAAATGTTAAATAAATGCAATGTCACCTTAAATGTATTGCTTCACAGCATGTTAAATATGCACTGTAATGTAATTTGTAAATGGCCGTGATGTTAAAAAAAATGCACTGTTAAATTTGCACTAACGCTTTAAAGGGGCTTCTGGAAATTTTGGTTAGCGCGGTGGGATGTGCTTTTCAAATGCTTGTGCTTTTTTAAAAGTTCATTTAAAGTAAATATAGATGTAAATCGAAAGCCTTAATGTATAGCAAAATATTTTTGTTAAAATATTAATTAAATGTAATGTAAATGTAATACCTTAATTAAATTAGTGGTTGGGGATCATGCTGCTTTTTCTATTTAAAAACCATGCAGAGCTCACTGTGAGGTCATTTTCCAAAATATTTATCAGTTATGTTTTAAGTATTAGCCCAGCTGGGCAATCAAAATGTGAAACTAAACTTCGATACCTACAGCAAAACTATACTCAATATAATCACAATAATGAACACCAATTTGAACAAAAACTACTTCTTCTGTAAGATCTCACCATGAGCACTGTGTGGTCTTTAACCTGGTATTGTGTTGATTTCCCAAGCCTCAGATGAACTGAAATTAAAAACTAGACAGAGAAAGTCAAGAAAATGTAAATGTCTCCTCCGAGCTGGAACACAAACCAGGAGAGGGTCCAGGGCTTTGGCTACTTTTCCTCTGCCCCGCTGGAGATGGAGATGTCCAGAATGTGGCCACAGGCTAAACCAATTCAACCTCAGTTCCTTTTTACAGGGTATCCCTGGCAATGATGGCCTACCAGGGAAACCGGGTCCACCCGGCCAAGCAGTGAGTAACCAGACAGGGGGAGGAGCTATAGTGGCGTTCAATAGCTTTATTATCTAATTAGATAGTATGGAGTCTGATGGGTCGATGTCTGTAATAGAAGGAGAGCAGTCTGTTTCTTTGAATCCGCTTGAGGAAATGAACTGTGCAGAGACACAGAGCTTGCTAGAGCTGATTCACAATGTCAATAGCAATGAACCATCAGCTATTTTTTATAATAGAAAAAGAAACCAGTAAGCATTTGTTAGCATCTTAGCTCAGCACACTGTGAGGTGCTTCAGTTGCAGTATGTCCTTCATGGACGCCGAAGGTCCCATTACCCTTTCAATGTTAACTCACAGTCTCTGAGGCATTGTGTAATGGTAAACACTGCCATTGTGTTGAGTTACGGTAAGGGCAACCATTATTGTGAGTGATGTGTGGTACTGAAAGAGCCATTAGATCTTTGGTTGAGAGAAGGATTTTAGCATTAATGGACCTGCCTCTCTGCACGCATATTTTCTCAGCTGGCCAGAGGCCCATCCTTGAGTCAGAGCTCAGGCCTTGCAGCCTGCAGTGGAAATTTGGCTAGACTTCAGTCCCAGCACTGCTCCACTTCTATCAACAGATTCCAACCATCAAGTTCTTCCAGAGCACAATCAGATAATCTGCATCTGAACTGTAGTATCCGTTTAACTCTCCGTTTGCCAACCTCCTAGCAACAGATCAAGCTAATCCCAAAGCTACAGTTTAGTAAAGTTATAGTTCACCCAAAAATTACATTTCCATTATCAATTACTGACCGTTCTAATGCTGTATGACTTTCTTTATTTTGTGGAACACAAAAGGAGAAATTTTGAAGAACTTACTGATCGCTCTTTTCCATACAATTGCAGTTAATGGGGACTGTAGCTTTTAAACTTCACAAAGGACACAAAAGCACTATAACATTAAAAAAGTGGTAAATTCACTTTGTACGCTTTATTGCATGTCATCTGAAGTCATATGATAGCTTTGTGTTATTCACCAATAATATCATTCAACCGATTCATTAAGAAGATCTGACTGACAAGAACAAATCATTCACAAATTGGACATCGCTTCTACTCTCATGAACTCTTATGAATGTGGCAAGGAAATTTAGGATAGATGTCAAGATTTTCATTGAATAAGGACTAAAATTTTATTCTGTTCCTCACTAAAAGCTATTAAATAGCTTGAGAAGGCTTGGGGTATAGAGCGTGAGTGATATGAACCACATTTATGATACGTTTATAGTGTTTTATATTTTTTTGTATTGTTTTTGAAGGTTGAAAGCTCCCCATTCATTGTTACTGCATGGAAAAATAAAAACATTACATTGGTTCTGAACAACATGCGGGTCTTCTGTCTTAGAGCATATAATAATTATATAATAATTACATAAAAAATTTAAATAATGTAATATTTATGAAATAAAAGTATTAAATAACATTTAAAGCTGAGATGGTTCTTTCAAAAGTAAAATTGCTAAACTAAAGAGCTTATTCAGAAACAAAGTAAACCCATGACACTGTTACATATTAAACCAGTAATTGCAGTAGTTTGGATTAAAACAATAATTACAGTAACTTGGATCAATACACTGCATGGATGGCATAAAGTGTAGTGTATTTCTCTCAATAGGAGAGGTCCCATCATGAACCACTTCACGATAGCAGGAGATGATGTACATCATGTACATTAATATCTGCCCACGGAATGCTCATGCCACCTGAAAGAGCATCTGAGGATCACTCTCATCCTCTGCCAAGCTCTCAGATTCAACTCTAGTTAGCAAAATATTTCAGTCCCCTATGCCAAACAAAAAAGGGCTATGTCGACCAAGTGCACATAATATACTGGACTGAGTTAAAGTGGGATTTGAGTTGAAATCCTCAAGCAAATGTCTCAAATTACTCTGGGGTTCTATTACATACTCTACATGTATAGGATTCTATATCAATTTGAGGTTTGTTGTGAGTGTTGCCCATTGGAATGCCATTGGCAGTTCTAGTAAACCAATGTGTTTTTGTCCTTCTGAAAGTCTTTTGTGCTCTGAAATTATTGCTTTTATAAAGTGGGGTGTGAAAGTAACATCTTATTCTAACTGTAAATGACAAACTATCGTAATATTTTTATAATAACTATAATTATTGTATTTTCATTTACATGTTTAGGAATGCAGTTAGTCAGTAAACTGTTCTGAAATGGCAGCTTAACAGATGGCAGTAGTGTAGTGTGTAATAAATTATTTATCTCATTCATTTGTTTTCTGAGTATAGGATTTTGGGAGTAATTTCATGGAAAATGGGTCCCCTATTAAAATAATGTGATTTTTGTTATTAATGTTATAATGAGATCATAAGTATGTGCCATGACTTCATTTCTGAGCAAAGCTTTAATAAATAGAACTTCAAGTGTATTGTATTGCTTTGGTCTTAAGCTACTATAGCCACTCTGTATTCTTAACTTATTATTATTATTATTTATGCAGCTGTTGAGATATGAAATTTCTTTTTTGATACAGTCACCATGTCTTACTAATGTATCTGTCTCCTCCATAACACAGCCTATTGTTGCTCTGCCTCAGGATGAATCCTTCCCTGGCAAGGTAAGGAAACCATAACCTTCAATCTAACACTTAGCTATATTAACTGACAGATGTTTTCCATCTGGCCATTAGTATGCATGTGCAACTAAACAGCTTCATTCACTGTGTAAAGAAATGCACACATTACAATCTATTTCATGCCATGAATAACTGCAAATGCAAAAGATTAACATTTTTATATTTTATAACCTGCCTATCCAAACACAAGCATTGGATCATGTGCTAAATGTTGCCATTGCAACAAATTACATAGAATACATGTATGATGTTTTGAAAGAGATTTAGAATGCATGTGAATCTGATTATATATATATATATATATGTGTGTGTGTGTGTGTGTGTGTGTGTGTGTGTGTGTGTGTATGTGTGTGTGTATATATATACAAATAATCCATCCATCCATCCATCGTCAACCGCTTATCCTGTACAGGGTCACGGGGGGGCTGGAGCCTATCCCAGCTAACATTGGGCGAAAGGCAGGGTACACCCTGGACAGGTCGCCAGTCCATCGCAGGGATATACAAATAAGATACTTAAAATAGAATTTCATGCTTCCAGATAAAATCAACTTTCATGGAAAATCTCAAATTAACCATGGTTTTATTATAATAATACTTAAGAAAACGTGACTGCACCAGCCATGTTTTTTATGGAAACCATGGTTTTAAAAAGCATGTTTTTGATACCATGGTTCGCGTATCACAAATTAACCATTCAATTTGTCTATAAAGGATAGTTTTACCTGATACCTGTTACAGTGGTACAAATACCATTGGTAAACTGGTTTTTAACAGTTATTGTAAAACCATATCAATTTTTGTAAAATATTGGTTTATATGGTGTTACTTAGTTTAACTATGGTTACTGTTGTAAAAGCATGGTTCATTTTCTTAAGGGTAGAAGATTGGAACAAGCATTGATTCATAAACCTATTTTGCAATCCAAGATTAGTTTTGCTAATCTGGATTTGAAACTTTCTGTATTCATCCCTTCTGAATTCCTGTTCTTTCAATATACCAAACTGTGTTTACTGTTAACAAAATATACTGTTAATTTTTTCTATTATGCATCTTCCTCAGACTGTCTGTACCTTGATACTATCAAAGCAATTCTGATTACTGTAGACTATATTTGCAGACAGGAAATGCAAAAGTAGTTTGTGTGCTCCTTGCAGTGTGTGTATACATGTGTGTTTCTGACAATTGCATGCTTCACTGTAGGAGGGGTGTGGAGAATGCTCAAAGGGACTACCAGGTGTACCAGGAATGGTTGGTGCTAAGGGCGAAAAGGGAGATCAGGGCAAACCTGCCGTTGAGCCCTTAGAAGGATGCGAGGGGGTGAGAGGGATGAACGAGGGATGATTGTGACTGTTTTGTGCTTTCTTTTTCATTTGCTATTGAAGTGCTGCAGTGCACTGTATTCAATAGTTTTGCACATTCTAAAACATACAGTGCTGTTATAATGCACACAGATTTGTAAATGTGTATATCTGTGGTCACTCTCACAGTGTCAAGAGAAGCTGCAGAGAGAGCAAACACCAAGTGGGCCTGTAAGTATGTGGATCAATTGATCAATACTTTTGTCGCAAACCGACCCTTTCTTCTTATTTACGGCTTTATTCAGATACAAGAAATACGATTCATTCTTGTATCTGACCAGCAAAATGGATTTAAATTGCATGGTGTGAGAAAAGCCTAAGAGTCCTTATTTCAGTTTCCCCACACTGCATTTCATTATTGTAGCACCTCATGTCTGTTCAATCTTTTTAGACTGGTAACAGTGGTCAGTGTGTCGGTTCTCCAGGGATGCCAGGTTTCCCAGGGGCCCCAGGAGACAAAGGAGAGCCGGTGAGAGAGACAATTACGACTTACTCCAATATTTCTTTTGTAACAATGTTTATATTTTGCTGTCTACAGCTTACATAGGCAGCTGCCTTCTAAAGCAAAATGTACCTTTTTCATTTAAAAATATATTAAACAAGCAATAAAATATACTGTATATTATAACATAAAAATCTGTTATTAAAAATGAGCAATGGCTGTGTTTCATTATAGGGTCCTAGGGGTGAGCGAGGACCTCCTGGACTTCTCGGAAGCCCGGTAAGTTTGTACTTTATACATTTTTCCTCAGATCCACTCCTAAGAGGACATGACTGGCCAGATTCCCTTTTTTACCCTCTCTTTTTAGAAACTGAGACTAATCTTGATCTCAAATGGGTTTAAAAATGCAGTCCAATATATTTACTTCATATAAATATAAACCAAAGCTTGTCCCCTGTTTTAGAAGTGTTGTTTTTCCTGACTTGATTTAGTTATTAGCATTTAAGTTCAGTGTTTTCAATTAGAGAAAAAAAAAAACTAAGTAAAAGGCACCCCATTAATATTTGTTGAGAGGTTAGAGAGCCCCCTACAGGTGTGCTTCAGAACTAAAGAAAATCTTCCAGAGTCCCAAATTTAACATAACCTAATTTTGAGAGGGAAATGAGATTTAATGCTTTGTGTGTTGACTGGGGTTGGTTCTTATTATAGACTAGTTCTTACAGAGTACAGAGCTGTATTAATTTTATTTGTTTGGTTTCAGCTTGTTTTTGTTCCTTTTGTTAATTAAAAAGGAATGTTTCAAAGTGTTCTCTTATTTCTGGTCTTCCACAGGGCAATATTGGTTTCCCTGGTCCTCCAGGACCCTCTGGACAGGCTGTAAGTCAAAACACACCACCTCACCCATACCAATGCGGCCAGTTACGTGTTATACACAGGGGGATTGGTTTAGTGTTGGAGGAAGACAAATTCTGGTTTTCATCGCTAGTTCATAGGAGTATGCTCTGAATGCTGCTATATTAAAGCATTAGAACATGCTTTTATGGCATTTATTCATCTTTTTATTTATTTTTATCTGTAAAAAAATAAGGCTGGGCATAGAAATGCATCCATTCGTCAACTACAAACTCTTCAGACATGTTTAGTAAGTTCTGTTCTTTGGTTTGTGTGTAGCTGCGTTGTGTTATTTTGTCACTATCGCTGTGGCGGACCTGTTTTTAAATAAACAAAATGCCCGATGTGCTATAATGAATGTGCACAGGAGATCAGCGGTCAGTCAACAGTTTCACTAAATTATACATTTTGGTTGATTTCTCACCAAACCTTATTGTATTCTTTCATAAAGTCATGAGTCTCATGGAATAATTTGTTAGACTTCTGAATTATACTTTTGTGATATTTTGAAGCTTGAAGAGGTGGTCAACATAAACTGACATTACTGAGCACAACTTTATTATTTATTTATTTTTATTTACAATTTCTTCATTTGTGTTAAGAAAAAGAAAGAAAGTAATATAGGGTTATAACAACACAGAGGTGAGTAAACAATGACTGAATTTTCATTTTTGGATGAACTAATCCTTTAAGTGCCCCAGGATCTCACCCCATCTTGCTTGTTTTTTCATGCTTTGTAAAGATTTGTAGCAATGCCAGAGAAATAAAACTATACTGTTATTGTGCTTGTTCAATTACCTCCCTATAGGAGACTACTGTGTATGCCTTGCCATTATTTTCCATCACGTAGAATGACATGTTTTAGCAGAGATTTGAACTCACTGATGAATTGAGTCGAAGCCAGAATGGATTTTATTTTAATGTGGTCCTGCTTTATGCTTAGTGAGCTTTATCTGACTCGTTTTAATTTGGTTCAATTGACTTCTCTGTTTGAAACAACAACATCAGCTCTGTTGATTTTTTCTGATGCCCTATTTTTTTTATATTTTCCTATTAGCACAGAAAAACAAACAATATGTATTTACAGTAATCTGGTGTTTTCTAAATTGAAATTTGTAGTGGAATTGATCTGCTAATAGAATGATATAACTCAACTGCTGAAATGACTGCAGTCAGCAAATTTCAAGACAACAACGAAGACACTGACAACTAATTTTGCCACTAACTTTCTTGATTAGTATTTAAAGCGATGAGACAAATCCTCTTTAATTCAACAGAGCTTACATTACCCTTTCAGACCTGTTACACAACTCACTATATTATAATTTATGTAATAGATAATGTGCAATTAGTCAGCATAATTAGCGAAAATGACCAACTGACTGCATATTATCCTGCTTATTACATAGTTGCTTACCAAATAATTAAATAAATGGACATGAACCATTGGTTTAAATTGAAATTATGATATTATGTTAGAAAAAAAGAGATTGAGTGCTAAGAGAGACATAAAACTTTAACACAGTGCAGGAAAATGGTTGGGAGGGACAGCTATCAAATATACAGTATAGCTGTCCTTATACAAATATAATTTTGCCTGCAGAATGCCCCAATTGACCAACCAGAATCAGATTTTATTTTATTTTGTATTTTTTTTTTAGGAAAAAAGTTTTGACATTGCAATCCACTTGCCATTGATGTTTCACATTGAACTGTTCTCAAAAATTTTACAGGCCATTCAGAGCTGCACATTGTTTTCCACCCACAGGCCATTTAGCCATCTTATTTAGAAAACAAAGTGATGTATCTATGCAGGTGGGCATTCTCTGATAAATTGTCTAATCTGAGATTCAGCTCAGGCCCACGTCTTTTTCATAATGCATCCAATAGCTATTAGGCTTGCTTTGTCCCCGGACAATAAAGATAAAAACAATAAAGGCAATAACCCTGTTTCATTTGTCTGTTTTTGTGGAATACAGATGACAGGAAAGGCAGAATCATTAATTCATTCCCCTTACTTTCAACCCTTACTTAGGAAGTAAATGCCAAGCTGGTGGCAGGTGTTTAAGATGTTATATATTACCATTAAACTCACAGAAATATGATCTGAACTGCAGGCAGTGAGCAGAGGAAATATTCTTCAACAAATTATTAAAGGAATATTCCAGGTTCAATACAAGTTAAACTTAATAGCATTTGTGGCATAATGTTAATTACCACAACAATATTTTTGACTAGTCCAGCAAACACTGAGATTACAGTGAAACACTTACAGTAGAAGTGAATGGGGCCAAAGTTTGGAGGGTTTAAAGGCAGAAATGTGAAGCTTATAATTTTATAAAAGCACTTACATTACACTTAATTATTCTGTTAAAACTTGTTTATTATTTGAGCTGTAAAGTTGTGCAAATCGTCATTTTTGTGGCATACTGCTAAATGACCGGTATTACAGGGTTTATGTTGCAGCAATGAAGTTATAAAATTGGATATAAATTTACACAGAAAAGGTTTGCAATTGATTTTACGTCTTAGGATTATAACAAGGGAAACAGGAATATTCTTTAAAGTGGTAAACCAAAATGTCTCTGAAAGACCTTTCAAAACATTTGATTGCAGTACCGGTCAGGGCTGTATCCACCATAGACATTTAGGGGGACATGTGGCTTTAGGGGGTCTACTGATATGTTTTTTTTACATGGTTAATTATTAAATTATTAAATAATAATGTGGTTACATCCATGATGCCGTTGTTACTTGGTTACAAGGTTATCACATGACATGCTCATATAATGCTCATATGTATATTATTTTGTTGTCTTACCTTCCTGAGGTCTCTTTTAATGGGCCGTACAGACCAAACGTTTTCTTGTGCAAACGTTTCTGCATACATTGCTGAAAAACCAGCGAGACGCAATGCAACGTTCAAAGACGTCTGTCAAGCGCATGTTTAAATGGAAAAACAGCTTAAAAACAGCATATATGGACGCAAACATGATCGGTGTGAATGGCCACTAATGCTCTGTTTAACCATAGGGTCAGCAAGGTCAGAGAGGAACAGATGGGCTTCCGGGACAGAAAGGTGAACATGTGAGTCAACATTTGTCTTGCTTGAGTAACTCAAGAATAGTCACAAGAACATCCATACTTTTAATGAACCAAGTGTTCCGCATTAATAATACTGTAGAATGATTTAGTTCACTGTTTTATGGAGTTGCTTTATTGTTCTACTCCTACAATTCTGCTTTATCTAGGGTGCACCTGGCAATCCTGGCTATCCTGGAACAATGGGACAACCTGGACTCCCTGTAAGTGGCATCCACGTCTTTTCCCCAAATGACCACATAGTGCAGATGACTTTATATTTTAATGAGTATTCACACATAAAGCGATTAAACCTCTAGAGATTGTTGAGTGTATGTGCTGTTGGTTGCAATATCCAACTGTATAAGATGGCAAATCACTGCCTCCACTCCCATTGGTAGTTGGGGCACTGCATTGCTGGTCATATACATAAAGTATAACTCTGCACAGCTTTGTTGCATCATCTATGATTGCCAGAAATTGCCAAATCTCGAATGAATGGAACTTAATCAGTTGCTACAAACCGCTTAGTGTGTGAATGCCCCTTTATTGTTGCTTTAATGAGTGTGATCAACCCTTTTTGTTACTGCAATGAGTGATAGCCTCATTGGTGGTAGGGAAGTAAATTTTCAGACATTTTCATAATCGACATTAACGATCAATTAATTGTTAACATTAATTCTGCAAAACGCAAGTGGATGACTCCAAATAATATGTGCCTGTAGCCTACACTTGAAAAATTATTTTTATTAATACACTTAAGAAATGTAAATAATGGGGGCCTGGGTAGTTCAGCAAGTATTGACACTGACTACCACCCCTGGAGTCGTGAGTTCAAATCCAGGGTGTGCTGAGTGACTCCAGCCAGGTCTCTTAAGCAACCAAATTGGCCCGGTTGCTAGGGAGGGTAGAGTCACATGGGGTAACCTCCTCGTGGTCACTATAATGTGTGGTTCTCGCTCTTGGTAGGCCATGTGGTGAGTTGTGCGTGGATGACGTGGAGAATAGTGTGGGCCTCCACATGCTGTGAATTTCCACAGTGTCATGCACAACAAGCCACGTGATAAGATGCGTGGATTGACGGTCTCAGACAAGGAGACAACTGAGATTCATCCTCCACCACCCAGATTGAGGCGAGTCACTATGCCACCATGAGGACTTAGAGCGCATTGGGAATTGGGCATTCCAAATTGGGGAAAAAAGGGGAGAAATTTTTTTAAATTGCAAATATTGCCATTTTCCTCTTAAAATATTCCCAGGTCGATGTATTTTATGTTTAGTGCAATTTTGTGAATTGTTTTAATTACTGTTAATGAATTACTTTTAATAATAACTATATATAAGTCAAATCATAGCATGCTGCGTAAACACAATAGCCTACATAACATACCGTTTCTCTTATGCTGGTGAGATGCCAGCTGAATTTGTTTTCCTGGCCATCACTGACGTAATTGTAGGTTGGGATGTAACAAGGAGACCAGCAGTTTAACTGTGCTTGTTTTCATGTTTTACTTTTACACACTATTATGTTGTAAACAGAAAACATAATGTTCATTTATAGAGAGCGCTCCAACATTGTTTACACTAACTGTGTCTCGTTTCGAAGGCTAGGTAGGACACGTCCTTTGAAGGCTGCAGTATATTGAGCGTCCTCCTTTAAACAAGCATTGTTTAAACGAGACAGCCTTTATAGGACGAACGGAAACAGAATTTATCATGGTTGCTATGACAGTAAACCACTCTTTAACAAGCGCTAGCGCTTTGAGTGAGAAGGGAACAAAGTCCCTTTGGAAGGGAATGTATGAGGTACATTTTAGGAGAGTTATAATGATGTAGAGAGAAAAGAAAATAGATTTTACAGGAGTACTTTTAATCTATAATACTTTATTTTAATTATATATTACTATAATTATGCATATTATATACTCTGCAAATGTCCACTGAGGTACATTCATCTTGAGCATTAACATTACTTGCGTTTGAACATCATATTTTCGGACAAATTGCCGTAATTGATTTGTTTTTTTTTGTCTTTTCCGTTGAATCAAAGAATTGTGGGTTGTGAGTGCCCATGAAGGATACACCTCGAGCATTCTCCGAATTCCCATTAAAGAAGGTCACTTTCAAAGGCTGCATTCAGAGTGTCCTACTCGCTTTTCTGAAATGAGACAGCCTCTATGACGTATGCGGGTGACAAATGCAACCTCCGGAGGACGCAGCTTTCAAAACGAGACACAGCCATTGAGCCCGCTTCATTTTCATCTGTGCGTTGTCTTCTAGTATGCAGAGAAGATGTGATAAGCGCCCTCTAGCGGTGGATGCCTGTATAGATAGCATTATCAAAGTCTGCTGGCATGATTACTGAAAGCTTTTGTTGTGCAATTAATTAAATCAATGATCGACAGGGGCAGGCCAGAAGGGTTGCACGTGGTGGCAGCTGCCATCCTAAAAATGAGCTTTGCCACCCCACTTGCCGCCCCAACTTGAACACTGCTTGCATCCTGGAGATGGTGCACAACGCCTTAACCCGTCTGTGTTGTGCATGGTCCATAACAATGTTCTGACCATAGCGTTCCGCCACGGTATACCCCATTTATCGATTGTAGATTGATCATCAACATCCCTAATTAGTGGGTTCAATTATTCTTGTTTTTTTCAGGGACTAAAAGGAGAGCGTGGCATTCCAGGCAGTGCTGGGCAGAAAGGAGAAACTGTAAGTAGTTTCTTCTTGAACAACACCTTTAATTCTAAATGTATGTACATTCACACAGGAACTCTTAAAACACCCTGACACTTTTCACTGTTTTTTTTTTAAATAGGGCCCACCAGGATCTCTGGGTTTTCAGGGACCAGTCGGCCCAGCAGTGAGTAAAAATTCTTTATGCAGCTATTATATCTGTTTCATACATATCAACTCTTGCCTGAAGTTGTGATATACCCACAACATCACTGCAGTTCTTTTTTTCTTTGGCTTTTTTACCCTTGGCTGTTCCAAGACAACCTCTTATGTCTATCTTGGATGTCTGGTAATAGTGCACAGTATATATGTTAGAAGCTAGATTCCCTTTGTGCTGTCTTTGTAGGTAATAACTGTGGGATCAAACAAACCAGCTTCAAACATCTTGCAGATTCAACCTGAAAAACTGTTAGAAGAACATAGTTTTCTTTTTTTTCCTTTTCTTGTCTTTCTCAAAAAGGGCAATATTGTTCTTTAAACTGTGACAATTTGTGATGTTAAACAACATGCGTTTGTTTGACTGGCAGGGTCCTAAAGGGGAATCAGGAACAGCGGGACCCGTGGGACCAAAGGGAGATCAGGTATGAAAGCATGTTGCTCATATATTGCAAACAAAGCTGTTCCTTTTAAAATATGTTTCTATATCTGGCATATCTTTTGAAATCACATTCTCATCATGATACATTATTCTTAGATATAACAATACTGTATATAGAGCAAGTTGTTCTCCATGCTTTTTAAAATGTACAAGCCCAAGGTCTGAGAAATGTTTGTATATACAGCATATATACCTATGCTTCCTGGAAGTAAATATTTATAACTTTGTATATCCAAGCTCCCAGATGGATCACCTTAACTTTGTAGCTGTTGTTACAAATCACAATGCACATAGTAACAGTTTTCACATGTTTTGTATGCAGGGCTTTCAAGGATCCCAAGGTTTCCCAGGACAACAGGTAATAATTTGTCATCACGGGGCCATTTAAGCTTGCGATAACTCTCATCTTTATGAATCTATTGCATTTTTAATGCACTTATGCGACTTAAAGTACATGATATACGGTATTATGTGGTATTAGTATGCATCCCTGGGAATCATACCCATGACCTTAGCGATACTAGTGCCACTGGAACTACACTAACCTACTGATTGTTAGTTACTGGAAAAAAACAGATCTCTTACTTTTGCCATCGTGTCTTTAGGGCCCTCCAGGTTTCCCAGGAAAAGCAGGTCCCCCAGGCCCTCCAGGGCCACAGGCAGAGAAGGTAAGTGACAGTACTCATAATGCCTGAACATGAAGTGATAAATGAAAATATACCACATACTGTAGGTGACATTTGCCTCTCACCCTGGAAATAAATCCTTATATGAATAGTGACATATGATAAATGACGATTCCCCATTAACATTAATCTGCATTATCTCTCACGGTCACTTTCACAAATAAGTGTGCAAAAAAGTGTCACAAATAAATAAATTCAGAGTATGGACATAAAATGGCTTTACATGTGGAATGTGGATGATTTTGTATCAAGCACTCACTCTTTCTTTGTCTACCCCTTAGGGTACTGCTGGAGTTCAGGGCCCTCAGGGAATTTCAGGTCCCCCAGGATCATCTGGGGCCCCAGGCATGCCTGTGAGTGTCAGTCAGAATGCTCTAGAGAGACATCTATTCAAGCAGATGTTCAGCAAACCATGTTTATTATGAATAATTGCCAACCTAAATATGGAAGTTTTTGCAAACTATTTAAACTTTTGTTTTTGCTTTGCAATTCTTTTTTATTTAGGGACCACCTGGAATGGAGGGACTTGATGGAAAAGATGGAAAACCAGGTTTAAGGGTCAGAATGTTTTTGTATTATTATTTAAGTTGAAAACATATAAACTGTTCATATTTAACTTCTCTTATTGATTATTAATTGCATTATTGTACTATGTTACAAAAGTATTTAGGTAACATTATACAAATACGGTTTTGAATTAGTTAACACAAAAGTTATTAGCTAATTTAATAATATTGGTTAATGTTCATTTCTGCATTTTTATTAATACATTTGTAACATTGAAAGACATACAGTATATATATACACTGATCGGCCACAACATTAAAACCACCTGCCTAATATTGTGTAGGTCCTCCTCGTGCCTCCAAAACAACTCCAACCTGAATCTCATAATAGCATTCTGAGATGATATACTTTTTACCACATCTGTACAGAGTGGTTATCTGAGTTACTGTAGACATTGTCAGTTTGAACCAGTCTGGCCATTCTCTGTTGACCTCTCTCATCTACAAGTCATTTCCATCTGCAGAACTGCCATTCACTGGATGTTTTTTTTTTTATTTTTGGCACCATTCAGAGTAAATTCTAGAGACTGTTGTATGTGAAAATCCCAGGAGATCAGCAGTTACAGAAATACTCAAACCAGCCCGTCTGGCACCAACAATCATCCATATGATTATCTAATCAGCCAATCGTGTGGCAGCAGTGCAGTGCATAAAATATTGCAGATACGAATCAGAAACTTCAGTTAATGTTGACATCGACCATCAGAATGGGGAAAAATGTGATCTCAGTGATTTGGACTTGGTGCCAGATGGGCTGGTTTGAGTATTTCTGTAACTGCTGATCTCCTTGTTGATGAGAGAGGTCAGCAGACAATGGCCAGACTGTTGTAGTGTACGGTAACTTAGATAACCGCTCTGTACAATTGTGGTGAAAAGAATATCATCTCAGAATGTTTTGGCATTACAACAGGGACCTACACAATATAAGGCAGGTTTTAATGTTGTGGCTGATCGGTGTGTGTATATATATATATATATATATATATATATATATATATATATATATATATAGATTAGATAATATACTGTATTATACAAGTTTAAAAAATGCTGTAATAGATTATTAAATTTTTTTTAGATCATGGTATCTATTGCATTACCTAAAGTTAACGTATGACCTCTCACCATATCTCTTTCTCTCTCTCTATTTCTCTCATCTACATACAGGGTGAGCCAGGACCAGCTGGCCAAGCAGGACTCAGGGGAATACCGGTATTTACTCTCCCGTATTTTCTTTCTTTATTTGCACTTTTCAAGTTCTTTGTAGTATTTACCAGTGACAAATAAATACAAAATCTACAGTTGTGACACAGACTGGAACAAAGACAACTTTAATTAGGCGTCTCAACGGAGGAGCTCAACATTTTTCAAATTGTACTTTTCTCTGATTGAAAGAAGCTTAAGGCTGTTTCTCATTCCAGGGTTTCAAGGGCATCAAAGGACACACAGGTCTCCCGGGAGTGAAGGTATGAAACACTTTTTTTTTCATTGTGTTTCATATAGCCTGGTAATTATTTCGATTTTGAAAAGTGCAGTGTATAAATGAATATAAAATCTCTGCTGATCCCATCTGTAAAAGTGGCATTTTTATTATTTATTTATTTATTGATGGTAGAATAATCCTATTTCAGCTTTATGTGCAGAAACAACTGAGTGTTGATTTCCTCGATAACAGCAAACACTGTGACTCTGTGGCAATATCCAAATGTTTCTGTTTGTCTGAGTGGGCCGACACGTCAACTTCTGGCTCTACCAATACTTGAGTTTGGGACATGACTACCTGTTTTAGAACAATGGAAGATGAGCGTTTGAGAAACCTTATTGGGAAAAAAATTATGTTTCCAATTTTGTTTGGTGCATCTAGTGGCGCTGACATTACACAAAACAGCTTTTATTTTCTTTATATTTCTTTGTCTCTAATGTTGCATTACCTCTTTGTCCTCTTTGTTTTCCCCAGGGAGACATAGGACCTCAGGGACCTGCTGGAGCAACAGGAAGGCCTGGTCTAGAGGTAAGATTTCACCACTATAGCTCTATAAAATTTAGATAATGAAAGAATGCAAATAGTATGTTTCGGGGCCTTAGTGTCTGGATAAGTAAATATTTTAAATATTTTTACTTTTAATATCAGGGTGATCCTGGCCCTCACGGACCACAAGGACCTCCTGGAGCACCAGGACATGTGGTAAGTATTGAAGAATATTAGTTTTAATCCTCAATTTTATCCTCATATAGGGTATACAATCAATTGAAAATGATTGCTTAATGAATGCAACTGCAAATGTATAGGGTGCTTCTGGTCCTCCAGGGCCAGCAGGACCAGTTGGGCCACCTGGATTGGTGAGTAAAATTGTCTTCATAACAGATAATGTGAAAATAATGCCTTTAATGGTTTATGGTTAAATGCCTTACTGTACCTACTTACTGATTTACAGGGCATTAAGGGAGAAAAGGGTGAGGCAGGAGAGAGAGGAATGGGTGGATTACCCGGCCCCCCAGGGGGGCCAGGTCATCCAGGGCCAATGGTTAGTACCTGCAATTTCAGGACTTCATCATTCATATAAACATAGCTTTACTGACAAACTTTGTTTACCATTATATTGGCCATATAACTGCTGTTGTTTGTAGTTTCCAATAAAATTATTGTTTTATTCTTGTTTTTAAATCCTTATACTTTTTTACCTTTAGGGTGAACCAGGAAGTGATGGAGCAGCAGGTAAAGATGTAAGTATCTCCTTTGATTGGCTAGATACAAATCCTAAAGTATTTGTCAATGTTTGTGTCATCATCTATGTGCAACATACAACATAATATATGCAAACACAATGAGTCATTTTATCTACTTGTTAAATCTCATTAATGTCTTTTATAAATAGAACATAAAAGCATAATGCATAGCAATATGTAGACCATGAGACTGTTACGATGTTTTTGGTTATTCATTTCTATTCTGAAAATGATCAAATTCTGAGTAATATAGGAATATTCTTGTGCATGTAAACACTGTCAATGATTATTACCATAAAACCAAGTTCTGCTTGCTTCAGTTTTACTCCTTTAATTATTTTGAACCTCAGGGAGCCCCAGGCCTGCCAGGAGAACCTGGTCCAGAGGGACAGAGGGTAAGATAGCGTTTTCACAGCTCTTTTAAAATGTCTTCGCTCCATTGAACGCTGTCATCTTTCTACATTCAATACAACTTATTCAGACATAAGGGAGCACTTTCCCCTCCCACCTTAGCATGCTGTTAGTTTTGGCGTTTACATATGTTTAGTGAAGTTGTCCGCTGGCTCCATCTGTAATCACAACAGCATGGTGTCTAACCTCAGTTTACCCTCACTTTCTGTTTTTTCCCCTCATTTGCCACAGTGGCCTGTCTGAACAGCCCTCTCAAATTACAAAGTGAAACCATTATGCTCAGTAATAAAGCCATAGAGAGGGGCTCTATCTATCACTCTGACAGGACAGCATTGTCAGGATTTTGAAGTTTAGATGTGAATGAGATGATGGCAGCGCTTTTCTTTCAAACCATTAGTATAGGCCCTTTTTATGTGTGAACACTGAAGTGACTTGCTGTAGATAGATTGCTAAATGTACACGCAGGACCATCTTAAATTCACAGGGCCCTGGAACTATAGTGTTAATGAGCCTACCACCCATAATATACTTGCATTCCAACATTGAGTTGGTATAAGCGATAGTAAAATATTATACAGTACACCTAAGTAGTAAGTTGATAGACATATTCAAATGGATAAGTAGTTTGAACCTTAGTCAGGATATATTTCATATTTAATTTGAAGCCACTTAAAACTAGACTGTGAGGGATAGACATACAGTGCATTCAGTGGGTCTTAATGTCAAAGTATACTTTGGGTGTGTATGTGTGACACAAATTGCGTCATCGACACAGCCATGCAGCTTTACCGCACGCCACCTAGATTTTCTTGACTCGTGTGATGTGTGCTGGCCTTTGACTGTATTAAAAGAGTGTCACAAAGCAGTTGCAGTGTGCATGCTTCGAATGCAGTCCTATTCTGTTGCGGTCAGAAAAGTAAACTCACAAAGGCAACGCGGTCGACCAGGTTCGAGGCAACAAGCAAAAATTAAGTATACCTGGGCCTTTAATGTCAATGTTCGCGATCTAATTTTCCCAACTCAGGTTTTCTGGAGAGTTGTTTATCCGCTGGGAATTTTTGTCAATGTTTTGTTGGCTAATTGATCAATACAACACAGTGACAACCCAGTGTAAGTCTATCCCAAACAGTTTTGTTTTGTGTCCATTGATTTATCAATAGCTAATTCACGAAAATAGCTGGGGGGAAAATGGTGAGCAAAATATTTTACTACATTTATTCATTTAGCAGGTGCCTGTTTTAAAGTAGGAAAGGACTATTGAATGTAAGCCAGATAATGTTATAGTGGATGCTTGCCACCCTAATCATAAAACTAGATGAAAATGTGTGATTAAAATTTTAATTTTATGGACTGTATTGTGCTGAGCAGGAGTTTATATATAAGCCTTGTTATACAGTGTAATAACAGGGATCACGGAGTAGTCTGTGGTCATTGTCCTGGAATCACCTGCTTGGTAAATTAAAGCTGTGCCGTTGCTCTCGTCCAGGGTGAGGCAGGGGGAGCAGGGCAAAGGGGACCCCCAGGAGAGCGGGGACGTCCCGGCCCACCAGGAGGAGGCTTTGGGTTTGGCTCCAAAGGACCAGAAGGTATTATTGGACCAGCTGGACCACGTGGCGAGAGGGGAAGCCCAGGTTCACCTGGACCAACTGGAACCCCTGGATCACCAGGAATCCCAGGAAATGATGTGAGGCTTTTAAAGTGAAAATAAACAGCTAAACATTGTACAAGAAAGTACCTATTAATTAACAGCAGCACTTTGCCACCTATATTATCATACAGAACAGTGTCTACGCTATATAGATTTATGAAACAAAGAGTGTTTGATTGTGGCTTGACATATAAGATGAGAGTCCTTAAAATGAACTGTATGTAGTTTAGAGTACAGAGTAGTTTGCATCAGTATCTTTAATTAAAACTGTATCTATTTTTTCCAGGCTGTTGTGAACTATGATGATTTAAGGTCCTTTATCAGACAGCAGGTCACAAAGATTTTTGATGGTGAGAAAAGCTTCCATTTAAAAAATATATCATATAAAATCATGGACATTTTTACTTAAACATGAACAAACAAACATCAGTGGCTCTATTTTCGTGAGTACGCAAAGCGCGGTGCAACGAGCTACAACTGTGTGCAACATCTTATCGCTAATTCTAAGTGTAATTTTCATGTCAGTGCAAATGGCCGTGGATGGGAGTGTTTGTGCCAATGTGGGTGTAGGCGCGCTAACTGTGGGTGTATTTCCTGTCCGAATTCTGAAATTACAGAACATCAAATAATGTCCCAAAAAATTATGAGATTTGTGTTAAACTTTCTAGAGGTCATGGTTTATTTTTTCAGTTATTATAATTTTTATTGTTATGTTTATATGCGTTATTATTCTTATATTTACAATTGTATTTATGATTTAATTTTGACTAATAACCACCAGTTGTCGTTGAGTGATTATTAAGACACTGCAAAACAAGTTGGAGAGTGTAAAATATTTGGATTTAAATAGATTTTTTAAATTTTTTTTACCAGTTTTGTTTCTTTTGAAGTTTAATTTAAATGTAGAAATATTTTTGGTTTAATTTTAAGTTTAATTTGTGTTTCATTAAATGAATTCGACTGGTAGAAGTGAAGTGCATGCGGATACAATCACGGTTTATACTAGCCTTGTTTTGTGTGTCAGTATATGCAAGGATTAATTATAATTAATTTAAAGGCCCATACATCCAAATTCTGATGAGATTCACATTTTTCATGCAAATAAAAGGGCATGGAAAACATGAAAATAACAGGCATTTTAAAATTGGCCTGGAAATTTCATGAAAATGCTCATAGTAAATATAAACGTATAATATTCTTTTTTTTATATTATTATTATTATAAATTCTAGTTATGCTCTCCTCTAAAATATTTTACTGGTTTGATATTGCACTTTTAACAATTCTATTGAGCCACATAGAAATTTCAGGATATAATAATAATAACAATTATTAATAATAATTATTATTATTATTGGAATTTCATTTCATGTTAGTTAATACTGCATTAAGAAATGTTAACAATTACACATTTTTATATAAAAAAAATATTGAAATTGCTGTGTTGAAATGAACACAAACCAAGATTAAGAAGTGCTGTAAAAGTATTGCTCTTTGTTAGTTCATGTTAACTAATGTAGTTAACTAATGTGAATGATTAAGTCCTGTCAGTTGATTACAGTTTTTAATTGCAAATAATTAACTAATTTTTGCGATTAATTGAAAGTTTTGAAAGTGCTGAAATTTGACACTACATGTGTGTATATATATATATATATTCTTTATTTTCCAAATAAAGCATTCCACAGTATAAAGATAAAAATGCACTAAAATAGCACCAATTGAAGTCCCCACTTAGGTTGCATTTTCATTGCAATGGGCATTAAACTTCTTGAACTCAAATTCGCCACAGTGTGCCGGTAGACTGTGACTTTCCACGTTCATGCAGCAGTCGTGAAGTCGTGTTCATGATTCACATCAGGGAGTCGACGCCTGCCCCGCTTTGAATTCCACATGAAGGGCACTTGCAGACATAAACATATCATTCTGCATTTTGTTGATAGTTAAGACGATGTGCTTCTGTGGTAATTAAAATGCACCAAACATAGGCTAAAAAATACTTGATTTCTATTTTGAAGTCCCATCTTGGCTTGTTTTGTACATCAAATAGCATTAAGACATGCATTAACATGCATGTGTTCACATGCATTAATGCGTTAATTCCAACAGCTCAAGTACAAATACAACTGTTATGAATACAACCTTTTTATTTTATGAACATAACATTTTTGCAAGGATGAACGATGAACTGTTAATAGAGCTTAGAAATGTCATGTGTTTGGTTTTTAAATCTTTTAAAGATTAAAGTTAACCTATTCCCACAGAGCGCATGGGCTACTACATGTCACGAATGCAGATGCCAGTGGAGATGGTTGCATCCCCTGGCAGACCGGGACCACCAGGGAAAAATGGAAGTCCAGGAATCCCAGGGACCCAAGGGATACCAGGCCGTCCTGGACAGATTGGACGTGAGGGAAGGCAGGGACCCATGGGTCCATCCGGTAAAATAAAATAATGTGCTAATGTTTCCTGCTACAGATCTATGTTTCATGAGCTCAGTCTTCCAAATAGATGCTCTTATGTGTGTTTGTCCTCAGGTGCCCCTGGTGTGAAGGGAGAGAAAGGAGATAAGGGTGTAGGAGAGATGGGAGACAGTGGTCCTCCAGGTGCTCCAGGTCTGACGTCTTATTTTTTCTCTCAAAAGAATAGTTCACACAAAAGCAAAATTGTTCAATACAATGACTGTTCTTAGTGACTAGGTGCTGACAAGCTCCAAAAATGGACAAAAACACAAAATAAATGCAACATAAAAGTAATCCGTAAGACATTTCAGAAGCTGTATAAATGCTTTGTGTGAGGAACAGACCTGAAATTTAAGTTGTTATTCACTGATAATATTTAGAGGTGTAGATTATCAGTAAATAATTACTTAAATTTTGGGCTTTTTATTGTTGCATGGAAAACATCTATGTGTAAATAATAAAAACATTTCCATTTTGGGGTGATCTATTCCTATGTCTTTATGTACAGATGTGTTTTTTTTAATTAAATAACATGTACAGATGAATTGTTCACAATAAGACTAGGAATGTGCATTACTAAAGTAAATACGGTACATTTTAACGAATTTCCTGCTTTGCAATGTCTTTTCCATGTTTATTTTGCTTTGACACTTCAAACCCAAAAGCCATTTCACCCTCATTTCTTCCATTCCTTCTTTTTCTCTCAGGTGTACCTGGTCCTCCTGGTTATGGTAAGATGGGATCACCCGGTCCTGCTGGTCAGCAGGGCATCCCCGGGGTTTCTGGACCTCCAGGGGCCCCTGGACAAAAGGGCAAGGATGGTCGTTGTCACCCGTCAGATTGTATGAGTATGCCTGTAGATTACAACCCCAAGGGTCCCCCTCCCAAAGGTCCTATGTACTAGAAATGCATGTGAGAGGGTTTAAGAGAGGTAAAAGATGGAGGATGATACCCAAAGATTGACATTCTCATAATGACTTACCTGTACCTACTAAGGCTTCTAGGAAGAACCATGGAGAACCAAAGGATTAATGTGCATTTCTTTCACAATGAGCAAGCCACTGATGCCAGGCCACTTACTGGTTCATCACAAAAAAGGACCATTAACAAGTTGTTGTTTGCTGTTGTATCAGTGCAGAAAGCCTGTGCATTCTCTACTACCACTACAACTGGTGCAAAACCCAAACTGAGTGCCTTAACCCCTCAACCCCAAAATGCCCTACTTACAGCATAAACATTTTTAAATATGCTTTATTGTAATAAATGGAAGACTCCTAGATTCACAAGATAGACTTAACTTCACATACACCCCTGGACAACTGCGTATATTAGCTTTAATGATCAATATTGGTGTCGAGATTTATTCAGGAATCAGCATTCAGCATATCTAATTAGCATACAGGCCCCACTAAAGATATCAGGAAGTTTCCTTTTTGACACCTCACATCAGTCTTCAGTGTTCTCTGTATTCTATTAAAATGAATATGGTTGATTAAGTACAAATTAAAAGGATACACAAGAATTTCACCTACTGCTGCACTTGTGTACATGGCAGTGTGACAATAAAGTGATTTGATTTGATTGATTTGATAATTCGTCTAAAAATTGAATTTATGTAATTGTTTACTCACCCTCATGTTGTTCCAAAAACCATTTGACCTTTCTTTCTAGTGGTGTAAGGCAGAAAGTTCAGCCTCAGTGACCATTCACTATCATTGCATATTTTTTTCCTTACAATGAAAGTGATTGGTGACTGAGTCTGACATTCTGCAAAACATCTCTTTTTGTGTTTAAAGTGGAAAAAAAAAACATGAGGTTGAGTAAATTTCATTTAAGTCCTATGAACAGCATCTTTGGCATGCTAAAACTATTTAAAAACTGTGTTGACACAGTATGCGCTTACAATGGAAGTCTATGGGACATTTATTTGTTAGTTTTTACAAATTGAAGTAAGAAATTAGTCAAAATGTGTGTTGAAATTATTTTCTGTGAATATCAACAGCATGCCACAGATAAGAGTGCTTAATTTATATTTTACCTGAAAGAATATCTTTGGCAGCTGCTAATTTACTGCTTTGGCAAAGACAATATGGCATAAATATTCCGCTCTGTTGCCAATTAAAAATCCTTCCACATTTTGTTTGCAGAAAATAGCATAGATACGGTTCCCATTATTAATTTTGTTTATTATTCAAATAAATTCCCTGAGCGCTTGTGTTGTACATATTTATATGTAATGGCTTTTTGTACTTTTTATTAATTTGACATCAGCATAGCAACCCTTGTTATTATCACGTTGTGAAATATTCTGAAATTTTATTAACAAATGGTTGTTTTGTAAAGGTAGGTTTTATTTGCAATTTTGGGTTGGAAAGCAATTTTGTGATCTATCACGAGATGGAAAGAAATGTTATATTTTTATAAGTTTTTCAGTGGCACCTCTCTCTGTGAGCTCTGTGATGACATCTCCTCCACCATGCTGGACTCTTAAACTTGAATTTACTTGTTTGATATACTGTACAACTTCCCAGTCAACCATCATGTGCTTCTGGAACACTTTAATCTTAAGTATTTTTTGCTTGTCATCTTGAAAAACATCACTGTCACTCCCCAGCCTTCACAGTTCAGTTTTCATCTTCTCTAAAGCCAAATTCCAACCAGCAAAGAGCTGCTCACTGATTCTCTGTCATTCATCACTGTGCTGTGTCAGCCAGTCTGATGCTTTTGCACCCTGCACTTTATCCTCTCTTTGTCACACCTGCACTCTGTGTGTGTGTGTGTGTGTTAGCTATACTTAGCTATAGTTGTATATTAGCTATACTTAGCTATAGTTTGGGGACACATTTTTCCAGAAAAATTAGTAAAATCTGACAAAATCTTCCTTTCGGGACTTTCGATAACATCTTCATTTGGTAAAATGATTCCTAAATTATTACTATTATTGTAAATCTTTTTGAATTAGTCCATAGTATGCATAATATCTGGGGTTCCTTTGCTAAACTTTAGGAACAACATTGTTCTCAGAAGTCCTAAATTGTAAAATTGATTCATACATAAAGCAAATAATGTTTTTTGGTAAAAGGAATTTGTAAATTAATTTGGTATCAGTTTATCTAACTAACAATTAACAATATATTTTTACAGCATTTATTAGTTTTGGTTCATGTAAATTTATAAATATACAATTGTTCATTGTTGTTTAATGATAGTTCACAATGCATTAAGAAGTGATAGTATTATATATTTATATATAGTATATTAGTACAGTATATGGTGAAATTAACATTAACCAAGATTAATAAGAGCTGAATAACAAAAATATTGATCATTAACAGTTCATGGTATGTCCCAATTTAGTGGGTGTGTATGTGTGTGTGTGTGTGTGTGTGAAGATAAAGAAATAATCTGCATCTATATTGGGAGGATAATTTTGTCAGAGCTTCTAAATGTAGTTTTTCAGAGAGCAGTGAGATTTCAAATTCTCAAATTATGCAGTTTTCAAAGTCATGAAGTAAACGTTATAAGAGCATATGAATTTCACATTGGCTTTTCAACCTTTTATTTATCCCAAACTTTTAAAAAATCCCTCCTATCATCATGCATCTCATCATAGCGCTGTTTGTGTCGGTAAAGTCATTTGTGTGCAAATCCTTTTTTGAAGAAACCTAAAAGCAATAAAACTTTGAAGCAGAATTGTATGATCTCATTCTCCCACATACCTGTCAATCCCAATATGAACATGAATCTTCCTTCTATATGTTTCTTCTGTTTGTAACCACAGTGACGACCAAACTGTCTTAAAATCTTTAATATGGTTATATCGACCCCAAGAGAATAATTTCCCGGTTAAAGATGAGGTGTGTAATTTCTTACAGAATTGCAAAAACAATGACTGTTTTCAAACAGGTTTCCCAAACACTCGTCTTGACTTCCATTGGTCAGACAAAAAGATAGTCCCACCCCAAACTCATGCGATTGATTGAGCCAATGTTGCCTGGCTTGGCTGGTCACGATGCTCAAGCTATCAAAGCAATGTTTTCATAGGGCTACAATGTTTAAAATTTTGGGAATATTTTTTGGGCTTATTTAGTTGTCTCTGCATATTAAGCTTGGATAGAAGAAAGTATTTTAACAAAAGAAAAAAATACAATATTCAGCTTTAAATGAAACACTTAATATATTACTGCAAATACAGACAGAAAAAATAACATTGCCTGTCTTACTCAAAATAGGTGAGAATGTTGTAACCATAGTGATGAAAATGAATCCCCAAATTAATTTATTTCTGAAATATTTGTCTTGCTGGAATTTTTTACACTGAACAAGCTAAAAATCATAAAAAAAAGTGATAATCAGGAGTAAATCTAGTTGTTTCATGACTTCAGTTATGTTAATGTTTTGTCCTTATTGTCAATCAGCAATACTACTTTTTTCTTATTTTGCGTCCCTGGGCGAGAAGAATGGAGAAAGGGTAGAGTTTAATATAAGTTTTTCTTTTTCTAAAATAACACTTTAGACAATGTATCTTTTGAATAAAAGGAGTAAGATATACATAGTATCACTGATCAGGTCATTAGCACTCGTGCATTTTTTTTCATGAACAATGCTTGACAGAGAACCTCTAGACGCAAAAGAGAGCAAGACAGAAATGTTTTTCATCTTATATGTTCACGATACAGAAGAACATTGAGGTTTACAAAACGTTCCTCTTTATTGAGTTGGGTAAATCTGAACAACCAGGCAAAAACTTGAGTGTTTACAGACGAACCAAATAAAGAACAATAAATAGTACTTGTTAATGAAGATAATCAGTTCCCCTCTATCGTTATGGCAAAGTACATAACACACAATAACTTGGTAAAGTTGCATACAGGTTTGTAATTCACCAAAAATTCTGAGCTTTAAATTTGTTTGAATGCTGATTAAATTCATTAACTTTGCATCTCTGTTTTATATTCTAAATCCACCCTGTCCATACAAAATTAATACACATTTACAAAGATTTACAGCATGGAATCCAGAATAATGTCAATGAGAGCATACCTCTGTCTCACCTAGAAGAAAATATCAAAGGCATTGCTTAATTTCATAGATAGATGCAGTACAAACTGGGACAAAATGTACACATGAGGTATCAACTCTATCAACTGACGAAGCTATTTACTTCATAAGGTAAATTAATCTATTAATGAAGGGTGTAGACTAGCTTTAAATAGTTTTTTATTGGTTCACTTATTGAAGATTTTCCTGGTGCTTAAATATCCTTTATCATTTTGACATTTGGATCAGATTTTAAACAAAAATCAAGAACAAAAAAAAGAAAGAAAAAAAACAGCATCTTTGTTTAAATGGTGTTCTTACAGTTCTTCTAGTCCTGGGCACATGATGATGATGTCATCTGTGATATTATTGACAATATTCTCATGTCTCTATGTAGTGGGGTGGGACAGACCAGCAGCAACTAACATTGCCAACATAAAACGTGCCTCCCATAGATGTAATCAAATCATACATATACAGTCCTAATGCATACAATAATTCCACAATGTCAGGCAACAACTGTTCCTTCCCCCCTCACAATGGTGTCCAATGAAGAGAAGGCGTGTGTGCCACTCTTTCCATGCCTTCCTCTATACCCCCCCCCCCCTCCCAGATGTTCTTATGCCCCAGTAGAGGGCTTGATTTAAGTGGATGGGCCCTTCACAGTGCCAGCCTCTTGTAATCTAGGAGAAGTGTAGGCAGAGGCTGCCAAACATGCAGCTGCTTCACAATATCCAGGGAGACCAGGAGGACCTGCGTTGCCAGGATGACCCGCCTCACCTGCTGCACCCTGTGGTCCTCTCTCACCTGGCCTACCGTCCTGGGCAACACCATCAAGACCTGGAGGACCTGCGATTGACCAGAACAAAACACGTTCAGCTATACTAGTTATTTGAAATTCTGTCAAAAATGGTCAAATCTTATATCTGAAATGGATAGGTAAAGTTTGTCGAGACAAACTTTCAAGTTGGCTTGGCAAAGCCTTGTCCAAAAGTGGTAAACTAAATTTTACATTTGGTGGATATATAGACATACTGTAAGGCAAACAGAGAGCTAGAACGATAGATGGTCAGATAAACTGTCAGATAGATAGATAGATAGCAGGCAAGAGAGAGAGAGAGATACATTTTAAGCAGATTAAAGACTTTTTTGTGGGTTTGTTTATCTTTTAATTTTTGGCATTTGGAGTTTGAATTAAAGAGTATTGCGTTGGCCAATATGAATATTCCATCAACGTAAGTCTATGAGATTTTTCCTGATTTTTGATCGTCTGCTATGCGAAAACCGTAAAACCGATAAATTAGAAAAGACATGCTGCGTCCAAATATTTGTACTATCCTACTATATAGTAAGCCAAAAAACGGTATGCCAATGGCCAATTTTGAAGTGCGGATTGACTGGGGACTTTATGATCCCATATTCCCAGATGGCTCTTTTCAACTGTAAGTGATATATATATATATATATATATATATATATATATATATATATATATATATATATATATTCCAATAAAGTTGTTTCTTGTGCTTGTTTATCAAAACTATAAACGCGGTTTACGCAGTTGTTGTTATTGCATCATATATTTGGGACATGGGTCAATATCCACATCCTCGGAAGAAGTATGTCCAGAATCAATTTATACTACTCACATACATACCTAAAGAACATACTGTTTGACCAGCCGAGAAGTGCATCCTTCATTAAATACAAAACATATTCTGACAGTACGCAGTGTCAGACACAGGGATAGCACACTTTCACTACAGTTTGGTGGATATAGCTTAAAAGCTCAAGTAGGAATTAATTAGTGTTACACCCTGTCAAAACCGGATGCGAGCATCATGTCACGTGAAAAGCAATAGAACCTATTCTAATCAATGGAACCATCTGATGCACACGTTGTGTTGCGCCAACAGTAAACGGGTATCCTGTTCCATTTTGCACTGCACGTGATGGCACTACTACTGCCAACAACACAAATAAATGGTTTAGAACGTTCGAGTCGATGTGTCCAGAGTAGACCTCAAGCCGTTGCGTCACATCAATAGACGCCCGTTTTAGACAGGGTGTTCGAAATTTTGGCCTCAGTTTAGGGATTTTGACAAAAACCCTAAACAAAATGTATAGAATAACAGTATGTTGGCTTTGTCAAGACAACATAACAATTAAAAGACAACTAGTTTGGTAAAGTTTGTCAAAAACATGTGTCAAAACAAACTTAGATGTTGGCGTAACAAAGACAAGATAAAGATAGGGATTTAAATTTTTTAACAGTTGAAGTTTGAATAGTCTTTGTCTCTTTGAACAATTGGTCAATGGAGTCTATGGAGTTTTGGGGGATTTTGAATAATCTGCTCCAGGAAAAGCATTAGCATGATCAGTTAGATAAGACAGCAACCACAGACAGAACAGTCTGAAGGTCTGTTCCAATTTTAGTGGATGTAGCTTGAGAGCTCTATTATGAATTTATAGTCAGAATTTTTGGTATAGGTTAAGGAAACACACTGAACCATGTCTGAAGAATAACAGTATGTTGGCTTTCAAGCCAACATAATGAAAAGTGGACATCCTGTCACCATAGCAGGAGGTGGCATGGAAATTAGAGACGGGCCACTCCTATTCATTAAAAATGACTAGGAGAAATTTCAACACTGAATATGGAGGCTGTAGTAAAGAACTCCTGTCTTTCAGTTAAAAGAGCCAATCTCCTAAGGGCCTGGGTAACTGGGTGCTGACTACCACCCCTGGAGTCGTGAGTTTGAATCCAGGTTGTGCCAAGTCTCCTGAGCAAACAAATTGGCCCGGTTGTTAGGGAGGGTAGAGTCACATGGGGTAACCTCCTCGTGGTCACGATTAGTGGTTCTCGCTCTCAATGGGACACGTGGGAATTTGTGCGTGGCTCATGGAGAGTAGCATAAGCCTCCACATTCGGAGTCTCCACGGTGTGGTGCACAATGAGCCTCGTGATAAGATGAATGGATTGACTGTCTCAGAAGCGGAGGCAACTGAGACTTGTCCTCCATCACCCGGATTGAGGTGAGTAACCGCACCATCATGAGGACATATTAAGTAGTGGGAATTGGGCATTCCAAATTGGGAGAAAAAGGGGATAAAAAAAAGAGCCTATCTCCTTGATGTTGCATATAAGAACGCTGCAAATCAACTGATTTCAATGGGAATTATTTGTAATATTGATGTACGTGGAAAAGACAAGGGTTTGCGAAAATTATGCTCCTCACTATAATCATAAGTTGCAAATTTTGCTTAAACGCACAGTGAGAAATCAATTGGCCAATGAGAATTTCAGAGAGGCCAGTTGTGCTTTCTGAAATCCAATTTGCTGTATTCCAAATTTATTTCTGCTTTCTCATCCCCTAAAAATCAATCTTACACGTTCCTATCCATAAAACTCTCAATAACAGCTTTCTGTAGTGTGTATGTGCCATTACTGGCAAAGGAATTACCTGTTTTTGTTTTCCCCTCTAGAATGTGCAAGCACATTAGTTGGACAAAGAAATGTAATCTTGACATACAGTTGTGAATATTTTGGTAGATTTCAAGTTGATGTACTGCACTTGGATGACTAGAAAATAGCTGTCCGGGGGCGTTGCCTAGATTGCATTACTGCAGAGTGAACTTGCCTTAAAGTGAACTTATGGCAAGTTAATAAACTCACAGGTACACTTTGAACTTACCTTGCAGTCCAGGTGGTCCTGGTTGGCCTGGGTGTGGGCGACCAGGATCTCCTCTCTCTCCCTTTGCACCCCTCTTCCCTAAAAAAACCCAAAAATGAGCAGAGGATGTAGATGACATTAAGTTATGTTGCCAATTATTATCTTCTCAAAAGTAAGAATTAGATTTGATAGACAAAGTTGCTTTACCTTTAAGGCCATTGTTGCCTATCTGGCCTGGGCCCCCAATCATGCCAGGAATGCCACGGGCGCCAGTTAGTCCATGAGGACCCTGAGGTCCAGGAGAACCTGGTGGTCCTGGAGGACCTGGAGGACCCATCACACCTGCTCCACCCAGCACTGCTCTCTTAGCACTAACCGCAACAGCAGCTAACCTTTCTGTCAAGGGTTAGAACAACATGAAAATGGTGAGTTCAGACTTGCTGGAAAGAACAGTTTTTCCATGCTGGTCCAGGCTGATGTATGCTGTCTAGTATCGGTTTCATACTGATCTAGCTGGTGCACCAGTATAGCCCATCTGTTTACCAGCAAACTTAAAAGGTGAACCTGGTGTACTGAGGAAGTCTTGCAGGTTAAGATACTTAAAGGTACTGTAAGCATGTGTGTGTGTGTGTGTGTGGAATGGCGCATGATGATGTCCTGAAATATCACACCTGTTTCTGTGACTGTGAAGTCCTAAAAAGCAAGTGATCGCAGGTTGCAGTCATATTCTTTGTTTAGCTAATCAGAAGACTTGGTGATTTATGTCCATCAATCATTTTGCATATTCACAGGGCAGCCCATTAATGAAAAGTAGGAAGTTAAGAGCATGGTAGTTTGATAGGATCATTCAAGTTAAATGCCATATTCAGCTTCACAAGCAGTTGTAAGTTGTTAGCAAAATGCTAAATTGCTACCATTGCTTATGACAACTTTGACAATGCTGAGATGATATGTTGGTGCTCCCCTGCTCCGTCTCTGATTTAAACTGCCACAGTAGTATCTTTGGAGAACAAGGTTTTGGGAAGAAGGGGCATGTCTTATTCAGTGGCTAAAGGGCAGTTCACACCAAATGTGTATTTGAATCCATCCACTGGGTTTTTCAAATATTTTCCTGTGTAAACATGCGCTAGGTAGATGTCTTTGATCATTGTGGTACGCCTCGCAGGAGCACCACTTTTTTTAGACACCATGTCAAGTTAAAAAGAACTAAAAACTTGTCTCTAGACACCTGCCTTCTGCTTTATTCGTAGCGCTGCATCTTGCGTGCAAATACGTGTCCTGTTTGAATGGCCCCAAAGTCTGACTGAAGTTCCAGAATGGCTAACAACATTTACAGCACCTTAAAGACGCCTAGTGAGGACATCAGCATGCCATACTCAGCATGAGTTAAGCAATATAAAAAAAAGGGATTAATAAGTCGGTTTTCAATAAATGCCTTGTAAAGTGGTCAGGGTTAGAGCAATCAAACCCTGAAAAGAAGCCCTGCAAACAGTGCATAACAATAGCATAGTGTAGCCTACAAGCACATTTCATAGTGTGTCCTGCAACACTGGGTAAATATCATTAAGATAAAACCCATAGCTGGACAACAGTGTCAGTCGTTCATCTGTTGACCAGTTCTCAAGGTGTCACAGTGGCCAAATCTCCACATCTAATCTGCCTCCCTGAATGGAATAAACTGGAAAGCTCCCGTCCCTTCAGTCTGTGTGTGTGGGTATGTATAAGCGATTGTGTGATTGCAATAGGAGGCTGACAAAGAGGCAGAGGTATTATATTATACAATGGTAGAAGCCAACAAGGGTTATCATGGGCCAGTTCAGGGCATATCTAGCTAAGTAGAAGGCCAGAGAGCAGAGACTGACAATCCCTGAGAAAACATAGCTGTGTGGACGAAGTCAATTTTGAGCTGTAGATAATTAGCTGCAGACTACACAGTCTGCAGTGTTTGGCAGGAAAGCTATCCCTGAGGGGTTACGAGTTTCACATTAATACATCTCTATGGATGAAGTGTGCCATGTGGATTTATCTCTATAGATTACCACTGCCCTCTTTTTGACACACTGATTGCAGCCAACTTGGATGGCAGTCGTGGGTAATCTTGTGTTTATAGAAAGAAAAATAGTAGTTATGGTATTCACCTTGAAGCATCTTCAGGACCACATCAATGATGTGCTGATCTGAAAAATCACGACCCTGGGAAGGGATATCAAAACAAAGGGAGAAGCATAAGAATGAGGACATATAGGAAACACAATTTCTAAATATATTCTTCAAATATTTTACATTGTGCTGAGTACTGAATGCCCACTGCAGCCTGTATGACTGATGCAACACTTTAGCTTTGTTGTATAGAGGCATAAAATGGAAAAGTCTAGCAACCAGTATTATTAGAGGCTGACATATCGGTTACAATATACAGTGGCCCTGAAAAGTATGTGGACACTTAAGCCACACTATATACACAATAATACAAATACAAACTATCAAACCAAGTGGCATGCATTTCAAAGCATGATGGCACCAGTTAAAAAAAGTAATTTTAAAAAGGGCTAAGACAAGTGAAGTTAGTTCTGAGAAAAGGTCCTGCATGATTTGTTTACCAGTGCCACTTGGTTTAAAATGTAGTTCTCTAATGTAAAGAAATTCAGACAATTTAAGTGTTGATTTAAGGTATGAAAACATTTTGGCGCCACTGTGGTTGGAAACAAATTTATGGAGATTTATTGATATTGGACACTCACAGCCATTCCCTGTATTCCAGGCATCCCTGGAATGCCTCTTTCTCCAGTAAGGCCACGTGGGCCAGGAAGGCCTTCGGGACCCTGGTCTCCTGGTTTACCAGGATCTCCAGTGGGGCCATTTCTCCCTTGATCACCTGTCACACCTTGCTGTGATAGTGAATGCAATAATGAAGAAAATTAGAAAGAAAAAACAATATTGTCTTAGATTAGAGGATCATTCTTAAGGCAAATTTTAAAGGTCAAATATGTAATTTCTGCATCAAAAAAAGCAGCAAATGGAATTGCAAAAATAACTAGATTCTTACTTTTTTTTAAGAAGAAGAAAATGTGAGTGGTCAATGCAAACTTTGCACTACAGTGTTGAATTTGGCTTGATGATTTCCCAGTATTTGCCAAGGCATTGTTAGGGGTTGTTCACATCAAACACATTAAAGAGAGTTCAACCAAAAATAAAACTTTTACTCACTCTCAAGCCATCCCAAATATGTATGACTTTCTTTCATCTGCTGAACTCAAACAAAGATTTTTTAGAAGAATATCTCAGTTCTGTAGATCCCTACAATGCAAGTGAATGGTGGTCAGAACTTTGAAGTTCCAAAAAACATATAAAGGCAGCATAAAAGACTCCAGTGGTATAATCTATATAATCAGAAGCGATATGATAAGTGTGGGTGAGAAACAGATCAATGTTTAAGCCATTTTTTACTATAAATCTCCACTTTTCTGCTTTTCTTTTTGAAGATTCACATTATTTGTGCATATTGCCACCTACTGGGCAGGGAGAATTTATAGTGAAAAGGAATTAAAAACTGGTCTTTTTCTCATATGGATTTTTTTATGCTGCCTTTATATGCTTTTTAGATCTTTCAAGTTCTGGTCACCATTCACTTGCATTGTAAGGACCTACAGAGCTGAGATATTCTTCTAAAAATCTTTGTGTTTTGCGTTGTAGCGACATGTGTCACATTACAAAGAATGTCACATTTTAAAGCACGTCTCGAGACAACTGCGTTCTGTTATATTCATTGTGCTGTGCCGAGAGTTTAAGATCAAGAACACACGTTTTGTACAGTCGATTAATGCTTACAGACTGTTTACCAGGGCGTTACTGGGGTAATCTGGGTGGTTGCTAGGCAGCTGCTAAGGTGTTGTTAGTGGTTAGTGGTTGCTAGGGCATGTTAAGGCAGCTGCTTACTGGACCATGTCAAAAGAACCCACCCAGTCCTATTTTATGTTGTGGCACATACAGTAAGCATGGCTATGAGCCCTCAGTCAATGTAAGTCTAGGGATGCCTTACTTATACACTCACTGAGCACTTTATTAGGAACACATGTACACCTACTTATACATGCAAATATCTAATCAGACAATGTTCACATCATCCTTAAGAATGGGGAAAAAATATGATCTCAGTGATTTCGACCGTGGCGTGATTGTTGGTGCCAGGGGGGCTGGTTTTGAGTATTTCTGTAACTGCTGATCTCCTGGGATTTACATACACAACAGTCTCTAGAGTTTACTCCGAATAGTGCCAAAAAACAAAAACATCCAGTTGATGAGAGAGGTCAATAGAGAATGGCCAGACTGATTCGAACTGACAGAAAGGCTACAGTAACTCAGATAACCCCTCTGTACAATTGTAGTGAGCAGAATAGCATCTCAGAAGACCATGTCAGGAACATTATTAGGACCATGGTGTTCCTAATAAAGTGCTCAGTGTTTGTAGCTGTCTTTGACGACTAAACAAGGATAGAAGAAAGCATTTTATCATCAAGAAAATGACACATGGCTTGTCACATCCTGCCCCAATTACAAATAAAACCACAAAGACTAAATCAAGCTGAATGTGTGTATCATTGTCTGTGTTATTCATGCTGTCTTTACCTGTCCCTTGGGGCCAGGCTCACCAGACTGTCCCTGTTAGGTGGAGAGACATGATTTTAAAATGAACAGAAGTCTTCTGGAAGCAATCCATTAAATATCAGTCTTCACACTGCAGCCTTATTTACCTTCTCTCCTTTCTCTCCAGCCAATCCCTCTACACCAGGATCACCCTATGAAGGAAGCAGGTTAGATCCATCAGTGTCACCTGACCAGTTATCTTTTATGATGTGCACTATGATATATGGCTCCCATATCTCTCCATAAATATGGATGTGTACTGTATTTATCTGAGGGTGTACTCACAATGTCTCCCTTTGCTCCTACTTTGCCTTGAAATCCCTGTAAGTAGATGCAATTGTACATCAGATATCTCTCAGTGTCAAACCTAACGGGTAAGGTGCAGTGAATTTAGTGTTGTTAATATCTGTAAAATAATTAAATTTAACAGTATACTCACAAAGCACACTAAATCAACAGGCTTTTTACTACCAACATTCAATGTATTAAACGACAAGGGGATATCTTAGATTAAAGCACAACAAACATTAAAGTGTCCATAAGAGAATATTTCATGTTGAATTGAGGGGTATTATTGGGAAAGTTGGACATGAAATATCTACTGTAAGAGTTACAGTGCAAGATGTCCTCTATTGGAAAGACATTGCAGCATAGAGTCAAAACATGAGTGAAGACTGCCACCACGTGGCCATGTGCTCATACTTCAACACTGTAATAGTTTAAACAGGATAGTTCACCCAGTAATTAAAATAGTGTCATCATTTACTCACCCTCATGTTGTTCCCAACCCGTATGACTCTGTCTTCTGTGGAACACAAAAGGAGATGTTAGGCAGTATGTTCAGTCTCAGTCACCATTCACTGAATGAGTGTGAACTGTTCACATTCATTGTATGGAATAAAGATGCAAAGAAAGTGAATGGTGACTGAGGCTGTCATCCTGTGTAACATTTCCTTTGATGTTCTGTAGAAGAAAGAATGTCATACAGGTTTAGAACAAGATGGTGAGTTTTACAGGATGTATTAATCTCTGTTAATGTTAGTTGATAAAAATACAATTGTCCATTGTTAGTTAATAGTGCATTAACTAATGTTAACAAATTTAAAAAGTGTATTACTACTGTATATGTTGAAATTAACATTAACCTAGATTAATAAATGCTGAAAAAGTATTGTCCATTGTTAGTTCATGATAACTAATGTTGTTAACAAATGTAACTTATTGGAAAGAGTTAATGTTTGTTCATGCATGTATATTTATTTGGACACAAACACAAACCTTGTCACCCTTCGTTCCAGGTAGACCCTGAGCCCCTGGCAAACCCATAGGCCCCCTTTCTCCCTTACTCCCCTGTAAGCAAATAGGGAAACATACAAGGTGTGTGAAGTATTACAGTTAAATCGACGTCTTTGCGTGTTCACATGTCTTACATGGTTCCCACTTCTTTTGTCCAGTGAATTTCCATGACGTATTTATTATTCCATGATGACTAGATATGGATTTTTAATAATAATTTGTAGAGTTTGCACTCACAAACAGCGATTTCTAACTGCTTATGATATTACAGGATTTTGATCTCTAACTAAATCCTTGACTGTTCTATTATTTTAAAAGAAATACAGTATATATTAATGTCCATGATATTTTCAAACCTGTACATCACAATTTAACAATTACTTCCAGATATTTACTTGTTCTATTGACTGTGCGAACCCTGATTATAACATAGCAGAAAAATGTATGCAATGAAAATTATGAAGAAACTTACAGACAAGCCAACAATACCAGAAGGCCCAACTGGTCCTCTTTCTCCCCTGTCACCCTATCAAAGGAGATAAAAAGATGAGAAGGAGCATGTCAATCAATAATGTCAATAAAACATGTAAAATACCAATATTGGTAAAGGAGGTATTACGTAAAGATGGCAAACTCACCTTTGGCCCTGGGACTCCCTCCATTCCAGCTTCACCTGGAGGTCCGGGCTCTCCCTGAGAAAGTAAGAAGAGAATGAAAAGATATAGACACCAAAAGAAATGAGATGCCGAGGAGCCACAACAGATGCTTTTACAATGAGTACTTTACAATGGCCTTAAAGAATATGACATACTTGAGGTCCTGGTGCACCTTGCATTCCCATCAAGCCTCTGGGCCCTGGCTCACCCTAAACACAAAAAAGAACAAAAATAATGACATATGACAATGACAAATGTCATTACACAAGTTTCTAACAAAACAGGTTGTCCCACCAGGACTTGTGCTAATGGTTGTGCCAGTGTTGCTATGTACGGCCCACGCAGGCCACATAAAACGTCTTTAATAGGCTTGATATGACTGGAGACTTTATCTAATTCTGATGTAAGTATGCATGATTTTAAACATATTTTTCAAAGCAAATATGTCTTTTACAGGGTAAAACATTTTTTTTTAATGAGGAAAATATTACTGAGTGCACTTTTAAACTGTTGCTTTGAGTACATATGTTCCTGACCACTGGCACAGTATCAGTACACACCCAGAACACCAAACAATTGTTTATAGTTTTAATAATGTATCTACAAAACATGCATATAAAAAACTGAAAAATATTTGCATGATCTCACCTTAACTCCCAATTCACCCTTGGCTCCTGGGATTCCAGGCAAACCCTAAAATAAATGGAAAAATTGTATGAAGAATAAATGGAGTCACCCCTGTAGAGGGCTTTATGTCTGTCCCCTACAATGTGCTGATATAAGAACAAGGCTGCAATAACTCATCCTGTTAGAGAAGACTCCTGTATTATGCCTTGTGCAAGTATGCTGTGATGTTTTGTAACATAACCAGCATGCTCCATTGCCCCAAGTCGCCATGATAGTTACGTTTGATGATGATGAATTGTTAGCGGTAGCAATTTCAAGGTGGTTTAAGCTCCAAAATAACGAGGGCAAGAGTGTCACACCGGGTCTATAGCCAGAAAAATGCACTTAACTTTTCACTTTTTTTTATTAATAATCCTTATTTAACAAAGGGAACATAATGGACTCTAAGAGTATATGAGGAATATGTAATGTGTGTTCCTCACACATATAATGTAGATTAATACTATAGGATATGGAAGGGATAATGAAGTATGAAATTGATGGAGAAGGAATTTCACTTACCGGATCCCCCTGGTGACCTGCAGCACCTGGTCTTCCATTCTGTCCTGAAGCGCCCTAGAGAAAGACAAGAGAGATTACAAGAGAGTTTCATTAATGCATAACTGTTTTATAAAAGTAGTGTTTGCCATTCATCTCAATGACAAAAAAGTGTCCCACTTTAACTGTATTCACCATACTGCATTCAGGTAGCTTTGTATAATGAACTCTAAATTGTGTAATTAACCAATGTCCCATGTAACCGATATTCTGGAATGCTTTGCTAATTTTATGACTCTGGTATCACTCTGCAGTCTCATTCTTCTCCATAACCCCAACCAATACCTTATCCCTTTTATCTTACTAACCCTTACCCAACACAGATCAATGTTTCATATCCATTTATTTACAGTATTTATATATTTTGTAGCTGGTTGTGTAATACGCAGGATAATGTACAGTCAGCCGGTCAGTATCAAAAAAAGACACCTCAAGAGTGATCCATGATCTTGATTATCATCATTTTTAATATGCGATAATAACTGACTGTACATTATACTTTACCTACTGTCTGTCATATTATGTGTATCTTTGAATGATGATAGCTGCTATCCAAACTGATTAAAGACCTTCCAGTTTTTCAGTCATTACCTTTATTCCTGGGATGCCAGGTGTGCCATCTTTTCCATCAATTCCTGGAAGACCCTGCCAATACACATTAAACAAATTATTAAGAACATATGTTGCAGACATTAACCCTCAAAAGATCATTTCAGTGGATGTGTTTTAAAGTGAGACTGTAATGTAAGAAAAAGAGCAGGATTTTCACTTACATTTTCTCCCTTCTTTCCAACCGCTCCTTGAGGCCCTCTTATACCGCGTTCTCCCTACAAGGAAACAACAGTTATTCATTAATGGTACATCAGCTGGATGTATGGATGGACATGAATAAAATAACTCACTTTGCTAACACTTACCATGTCACCTTTATCACCAGGCTCTCCAGGTGGTCCTTGGGGTCCTTCCTCGCCCTGCATTGCATAATAACCGTCAATATTGTGTCTTCTTCTTTCAATTATAACAATTAAATGTAATCAAACAACACATGCAGACTTACAGGGCGTCCAGGGATGCCAATTGGTCCAGTAATGCCTTTATACCCACGGGGTCCCTGTGACAGAGCATGTAAAGCACTTATAAATTTACAGCGATGGTAGAACATAAAAGAACATAGACGTTATTACAATTATTTTGTGGCAATCTGGCATGCTAAAAATGTAGCTGAAAATGTGCAGTGTTTGTTTAGAGTCCACTGAGTTTTTCAGCGCACACAATAAAATCAATTTATGCAAATTGATTTGAATGTACAATTCTGTGGGGAGAATAAAATGTATGAAAATTATACACTTTTGCTTATTTAGCTAATACATTTTAAATGTCATAAAGCCTGGCAAACTGAATGTGTATTATTTATAGTCATGTCTAGAAGCCTACGACAGAAGAGCTGTTGCCCTCTTTGTTGCTCTGTAACTCCTATTTGTCATCACTTAAATTTAAGTATTTTCTATAGCTAATCAGGCCAGTCTAAATCATATTTAGTCCAAGCGTAAAGTGATAACATAATATTATGAGAACGAGTGACTCACCGTCTCGCCTTTGGGCCCCACCATTCCTGGATACCCTCTTAGACCTTGTGGACCCTATGGTGATAGAGAAAGGCAGACATTTTACTCAATAGTGGATCAAAGAAACTTAAAGTTACTTATAAAATCACTTGCTATGATGTAAAAACAAGAGAGTCTTAAATTTGCATATTGACTAGGAACAAAAGACAAACCAGAACAGAAATAAATACATTACTGGAGGGCCTGGTATTCCTTGTTCCCCAGAGATTCCGACATCACCCTTTGAACCCTAAAAACAAATAGAAGTAAATAAGGATTAGGCATATCCCTAAAGACCCCATTAAATGGTTTGGTAAGTGTAATACATTTCCTGTGTTGTCATATTTCCTACATTTCCATTTATATTTTATTTTATAATTTTTTTGCTTAAAGGACTTGGTTGGTCAACAAAACGAAGCCATTAGTTTACATCACAGCCATGAATCTTGATTTGCTACTTGCTATTGTTAGCAAGGGATCAGGATTTGGCTGGTTAGCATAGGCTATTTAAACCTTCCTAACATCTAACTATAGCATAAACTTTGGTCATAGACTATACATTAATATTCAGTATGACCTTAAAGACAGAAATACTATAAATTTGAAATCTGTATATTTGCTAAAAGGTAATTTTGTCAACTTTTATGAGTATATTAGCATATAGAACTAGCATATATGGCCTCAAAGCTAATAGACATGGAGTAAATGTATGGGGTCTATTCAATTCAACTAAATATATTAATAAATAAAAACATAATTTACTTTCTATCCTGTCTATTCTCTAACATTGTGTTCACTTTTGAGATCATTATTCATCATTTGTGACTGTTTAATATGTATGAAAAATTTGGCTATACACTTCTTCAAACATGGGAACATGTCCTGCATTTGACAGTTGTGCTCTGCATTACAATCAAATCCACTCTGTCCCTGTAGTCCATCCTAATGTCCTTGTGGGGCTCATTAAGTCAGATTTATTCACAGCGCAGTAGTTGCTGAGTATCTGGCAGCCCCCTTTTTCTTTTCATCAGGGTCAATGTGTTCTGTCTTGAGTTTCGCACCCAGATTAGTGGAAGTTATAGGCCTTGTGGGGCTTCATTAGCTCATAATCCTACTCTATTAGTGGACTGTGCGGGTTTATGCTTTGCAAGAGATACTAGGGGACCTCAAATCATGATCTAGATGATTAATAAACATTGTTTAATTAGCTTGCCAACCATATCAGCATATCATCTTTTTGTTGTACACTGAATGTACTCTTGTAAACATTGTATGCTGCAGATCTTTTATGCTTGATACAGCATGCAAAACAGAATGATCGCACTGTGAAATCAATGACAGTAGTTTGAGAAAGTCCTGTTGCTGGACTACTGACACCAATGGTCGAAACTGGAAGTGTTGTTGAAAGTTTTGCCACATGTGAGCTCCAGTTTCAGGGTAAAATGTCCACAGAGTGGCACCAAAAGTGCGTTGTACTTATTGTAGTAAATTATGTAATACTGTCAAAAAGAATGCATATTTCATTAGCTCTGCCCAGAGACTGTTTATCCAGAGACGGTCCACTTGTATTAAAATGAATGGGAGAAATTGGAACACCCAATATTGTAGGTGTAGAACAGAAAGTCCCACCTCACCTTTTAGATAGAGACATTGCTTGTCTGTTAACTCGAGAACATGCATGCAAATTACCTGCACCAGACTGAAAACTAGACTTTTTTAGCATGATCTGAGCTAAAGAAGTGCAATTAATGATATAATTGTTGTACAATTTTACTACTGATTTGGAATATGTTATTTGATTGTAATCTTGACCAACCACTTTTATGTCACTTGTATCCATAACAAATAGCAGCCCGGGAGCGTTCCCAAGATGGCCACTGAGTGGATTGAATTGCCATGAAAGGGACTTTGCTCTACCCCCTTACCCAAACCCCAACCCTAAATCTAACCATCAGTGTAGTAAAAGTGTCATTTTAGAGTGTGAATTCAACCTCCGAATCACATTTCCTTGTTTCCAGGGTGCCAGGACTTGTGTCTCTGAGGTTGCTCATGCAATGTGCATCAGTAGCACCACAGGGAAAGTTTAACACATTTTAACTGATGCAAACATTTCTGATGGAGGGCGCTGCTTGTCATTTATTCAGCAAAATGGGGTTGATTACAGGGTATATGAACATTTTGGATGCAACATTTCTCTTGTGATCATTTTGCATGACTTTTGAAAAGACATCAAAAGTATCATTTTAACTTTTAACTAGCAAAAGTCATATTCTTTATTATTGCAAGTTGTATTGCAAGTTTATGAGCCGTTTCATTTATTTTCATTTATTTTTTTACAGATTTGATTATGTAATTTGCCTCTGTCCTTTCGTCCCCCAGAAAAACATATTTCTATATATAATGACCAGATAGAAAAACATACCAATTTTCCAATGCTTCCTGCATCTCCCAATACACCAGCACGACCCTTATGTCCCTGTAAGGAAAAAAAATTAATGATCAGTCATTAAATTGCACCACACTGTAAAATATTTTATTAAATGGATGGTTCCGTTCCTGGATGCAGATTGGTGAATACCCTACAACATCCTTCCAGACATGATGAAATACACAATAAGGCTAGCAGTTGTATATCGCTGCACAGAACCCATAGTTCAGTTATCATTTACACATAAGAGACTTTATGATGGCAGAAGGATGGCACTTAATTTATTTGCTTTCTATAAATAATATTTTAATGAAAGTGTGTCCTTAATATTTGTATTATTTAATATATTTTATTAGAAGTAACTATTTTATAAAAGCAATAAGACATAAGGCTGTGTAATGTTTTGAATATAGTCACAGATGTGTCTTATGCCTAATATAATGACTGTTCATACAGCATGGCCTCTCATATTTTTTTGCTTAAATATAGGCTATCACAGTCATTCTACTCCATAGAAAAAGGAAATACAAACCTTCACTCCCTGTAGTCCCTGAGGACCCTTTGGCCCTGGTGGACAGTTGGTTGGACACTACAGCACAAAATATTACATTGTAATTAAGTATAAAACTCAGTTTCCAAATCTCTTGATCACCTTTAACAGAACAAAGGCAAAACAATCACTGTCAGATCTATTTAACACAAGCTATCACAGCTGAGTGCAAAAAGAGCAGAGTAGGCTTGGATTTATTTTAGATCTCAAACCAGCGGCCTCTAATTACAGTAAATGGATGATAAGGATTGATCCAGACTGTACTGGGCTCCAGCTGGGCTCAGTGCTGGAGAACCAGTCAAGCAATGTGCCACGTGATTTCCCAAATGCTGAGCAGCAGACTCCTGGCAGGCTGGCCGCTGATCACAGCCCTGGGACTCACTCTGGCTCTTGATCCAGAGAGGTGCTAATGGACAGAAGCCTTTGATGTCACCCATTTAATGAAGCTCATTAAGAAAATCTATGAACACTGAGATCAATAAGAGGGTAGGCAAGGTCTAATTGGGCAACCCGAGAGAGAAACTAAATACAAAAAAGGTTAGATTCTGAGAGGACAAAAAAATAAAACAAAGTATATAAAAATGAAGGGAAAAGAAGACAATGGACAATGGATAAATTAGAGCAGTTTGTATGAAGGGTAATGTAACAGTAAGGCAAATCAAAGGACTATGTGTACTGATGTAAGACAAGACAAAATGTAACATCATAAAGCATGCAAAACTATGTTGTTTGTGGTTAAGAAATATACAGAGAAAGTTGATGTGTTTACATATTATGCATTATGCCACATGAGGGGAAATATTACAAAAAATGATGAGCTATTAGAGTTGGGGGGGGGGGGGGGGAATCTATAGTACTTCACTATACTGTCTCGATATGCTCATTCATGAGTGAATGTTTTGGCGAATAGAAATGTACTGACATTAGGTCAGCACAATCTCAATTATTTCTAAAAGCTAAACTCAGGACGAGTTAAGTCCAGAGCAGATGAAAGAGAAAGAAGTTTGTAAAAGACCGAAATATATAAACTGTACACTGAACTAAGAATCACAATTATCCTATTTGTAATTTGACCCAGATGCCGATAAAATTTCACTTCGCAATGCACTTGCATGCCCCCTATGACTATCATGCAGAAATCACCTTACCTGGAAGTCAGCACTGCCCTCCTCTAAACCCAAAAACTTTCCTGGCGGACCCTGAAAATGACAGAGAGATAAAGAAACTGAGAAAGCGGATACTGATGCAGTTGTTTAGAAAGGAAAAGAAATATGTTTGGAGAGTTTATTCATTATAAAAAAAGTGTTCTGAAGCAGATTGCAAATGCCTTCGAGAAATGAAATGAAATAAAGCAGAAAATGAAATAAAACATGCCAAGAAATGCTGTAGTAATAAGATGAGATGTAATTTTCCACTATTCTGACACTGATTTATTATAAGCCCCACAACTTTATTCACAGATTTGAATTTTGTGGTTTCACTTGAGAAGACTACATTTCAAAATGAAGCTGAGACATTACTGTAAAACATTACTGGGACTTACAGGCTTGCCTGACGGCCCGGGTAATCCTGGAGGTCCAGGACTTCCCATAACACCCTGTGTGATGAGAGATTGGAGTGAAAGTAGGCATCTATTCAGTGGTCCGTTTAATTACATAGGTTTACATGAAAGAAATGCTGTGATATTTTCCCCTAAATTACTATAATAATTGGTTAAAACACAACCAAAACAGTTGTCTTAGTAAGTAACAATGGCTATGTCTCAACAACATTCTTAACCAGGCAATAATTGCATGATGTTATGCTATTATGAAGATGCATAGAGTAAGACGCACCTTTGGCCCAGTAGGCCCAATTTGTCCAGGAAGCCCAATGGGGCCTGGTGCTCCCTGTAATCAGATAATGAGGAGTGAAATTAGATTAGATAAGTTCTACAGAGAGATGTACTTCTTAAGGTTTTGTAAGGTCTGCATTGCAAAAGCCTTCAGTACATGCAAAATAGTTTTTCAAAAACTGCAAGCAGTAAGAAGTATTTATGTGCAGAAATCACCTAAACCTGTACTTGATATCCTTTGTGGTTTAAAGTCAACATAAAATATAATAAAAATGTAATAACTTGTTCTGCCACTGAAATGACTTTCCTTTTCAGCTGAGGTCACAAATCCCTCTTACTTGCCAACCTCTCCAACTATTTGTCTATGGCTGCATCTGAAAGCTTAGGCAGCTGCCTTGATGCCTTAGTGCCCAGATGACTTAACAGGCAGCAATCTACATATGAAGGTATCTCGTAAGAACATTGGCATTGGACAGCCTTCCAAGGGATCATAATGTCATGTCTAATGATCTAAGGCTATTTATATTTAGACATAGCTGAGAAAGTATTTAGAAACTTTAATGCTTAATTCTCACTAGAAATTGAGACATAATTTTAAAAAAATTAAGAAAAACACATTTATATTTATAAACTAATTTATGAACTAATTACTGCTTTTAACCTCTTCATCAGACGCTGTGTTTATTTCAACCAACCAGCAAACTGCATACACAAGATATCAGGAATCATCGAAGGCTGCTTATATGCTGCCTTTAAAAACAGACCAGATGAATGTATCTATCTCAGTAGACTGGATGTAACACAAATGCTGGATTTGGACATGCCTTTGGTTGTCCCTATATACAGCTTTCAAAGGCTGCGATTTTCATCTTTAAGACACAGTCTAGGCAAGAACAACTTATCATAATCCAACAACTTTCAATGGATACAATCAAGTCGCCCTAATTTTCACTCTGAAATAAGTAATGTTTCAAAAGTAGTTTTACATGTACATTAGGGGTTAGATTGACATGGGTTACTTACAGGAAGACCAGGCAGTCCAGGTCCCTGAAGGGAAAAATTATAAAATTATTAGCAACATAAAATTTCTTCATACGCTGGATGATAGAACAGTTCTTAAAATCATTTTGGGATTATTAAAATAGAAGGCAGGGCAGTTTTCATTTCTTGTACATTAGCTTCACCTGGTGAATAGTTTGAGTAACCACAATTGGTGATCCTGAAGTGAGCATTATTTCTTAAAGGCCTTGATATACTTATACGAAATCGAACAGGTGTGATGTCATTTGAAACAAAGTCTGACCAAAAATAATGTGTTTTTGAGATAGTTTCGGTGGTTCGTAACAGCATGCCTGGGCAAACTTTTGGGAAAATGTCTTATGGGCTGCTAAACAACTTCTTAATGACATTGGTCCATGTCATCGGTAGGTGTGACCTGGAGCTCCTCCAACCTTGAGGACTGCTGCTAATTCCCGTTTTTTGCGGCATTCTGTCACACAAGATCAGCAACATGAACACACCGGAGTGCAGTTATTAGCAAGCTGGTACAAATTTACCAACATCTGTATGGTCGATGCTTAGAGACATTTTCCAAGAACATGTCATGCTTTTTCTTTTTAAATTTGTCTACAAAAGGAATCAAATCTACTCAAATACTCTCAAGTGCCCATTCACTCATGTGGCATTTGTAGTAAAGGCCATTCACACATCTGCCCATAGAACGATATCTTATCATCATTCTTTTGTCTGTATTCTTCCCATCAACACTCTTTTACAGTATACACCAATCTTTGCAGTTGTGTCATCATAAATTATAATAACAGAGTGTAATCAGCACATATTATGGCAACATATAGTGTGTTAGCGCATTAGCATCATGAATTCAGTACGTAAACGAGTCAAATTAAGCATTTTCTACTGCATATATATTACTTTAAAACATCATCTAGTGGTTAAAAAAGCATCTTTTACTAATCTAGTGTGAATTCTACTCATCAAATAAGACATTAAGTCATTGATAACACATTTTAATGTCACATTAGTTAAGGATTCACTGAGTGTCCTTTTTAAATGTATTTCTAAATGCCTCCCACAGCGGTGTGGCAGGTGTCTGAATGTTCACAAATTGAATATTGTTTTACCCCTGAACAAAGAACGAAGAAGAACTTCTCCAGAAGTATTAGAGGTTAAAATAAGGTTATAATGAAAGATTAAAGGTTATAATGAAAGATTCACATATATTAAGATATTTTTTTTTAATTTCTATGTTGAGAAAATATTTAGGAATTTATGTTAATAAGTAACAACATTATTTTGTATTTGAGAAAAGGATTGCATTCATTTCGGAAAGGACTTAGTATGTGTGGTACTCTTTTTAAAGAGACAGAAAGGTTCTATTGAAGTTTTGTTCAACAGGGAATTTAGAGAATAAAGACAGAGAAAAGTATTCGGAAAGAAATCGGCCATGACCATGGGCCCCAAAGCACCCACACACAATTATTACAAAAGCATAGTCATAACATATTTGTTATACTTACAGGCCGTCCTGGTGGTCCTGTAGGTCCTGGCCGACCCTGTGAAAATCAGTAATAAATTATGCCGGATTAGTTGTTTATCCATATCAAGAATAACAATGACTAAAACATTTTTCAATATATCAATATGCACTCATGATATTCTTTTCAGTCATTCTCTTATACTATAATTTATTCAACATCAAATGATATATTCCGGTCTAGTGTTTCTGCAGGGAAAAAACATGCAGTGTTTATGTTGGTTTGCCAAGTGACAAACCTCATGAATCTACATTTGGTATGCATCCATAAAGCAAACTAAAAATATAGTTTCCTCACCTTTGGTCCAGGATTACCACGAGGGCCCCTATCACCCTTAGCCCCGATCAAGCCCTGCACCAATAACAAGGGGGTAATTATTTATGGAATTATTCAATGGGTCATGTTAAAACCACTAAGATGATTTGTAGGTACAGTTCAAGCAGGTTATTTACTGTATAAATAGTACACTTTCAATAATGTTTTCTATAATGTATGCCTTCTGTATCAAATAATATTGAAAACTAACACAGATATGATGAAACTTGGACCATTTCTGAAATGAGACTAATAATGACACAAATTGACATTTCCAGTTAAAGAGGGAAAAAAGGGATTGGCATTCCACAGCAGATTAATGGGTAAATCCAATAAGGAATGTTTGCTTTTTAGCATGTGACTGAGAAAATCTTGCCCATTAAGCCCAGCATCTCACTCCAACACTTCCACAGAGTGCAGGTGTTAATAATTTTACCAGAACATGATTAAACATCATTCATTTATAAATAGTTTTATACAAAATGTGAGAAATATGAGAACATTAAATTATGCTGAGTAATAAGTTAATATTATATTTCTCTTCCAAACATGTGCTTAGTCCCTTTTAGTTTCTCATTTTGAAAACAATACAAAAATATGGGGTTAAACCTATGCGATCACAGCCAAATTATTGCTCAAATAAAAAATACACTTTGTCAGAAAAATGCTCTTTGTCCAGCTGATCTACCCTGTGTCCACAGCATTCCTAAAATTTTACTATGTTCTAGTTGTTTGTTTGTTTTTCCCCCAGTCAACTGGATGGCTTTTTTTTTTTTTTTTACTGAAGAGTTTTCACCACTCATCCAATGGCTTCTTTAGAACGATGGTGGAGTCTACATTTAACCTACTTATCTACACACAATAGCATCGCAAAACTCATTCATTGTTGGATTCATTGCAGAAATGGACATTACTGCGGTGAAATTAGGAGTAACTCACATCAATACCATCCTCCCCTGGAGGTCCATCAGGCCCAGGCTCACCAGGTTCTCCTTTCTGACCCTGTAAATTGATTGACACATAACTATGTGAACACTCATCACAAGCTATACCAAACACACAAAAGGAATAATGACAATTGGGTAAAGATTTAGCACAAAGTGAAAAAAGCATATATTTTACCAGATTAAGCAGGTATTGTAACTGGTAAAGCATATAGACAATGTTCTTGTATAATCCAATATGAATAAACACAAATTATAATCCATGGTGACCACTTACTGCTGGGCCAGGTGGACCAGGAGGACCCTTATCACCCTGTAGAGTGGGGGGAAAAGGAATATTAGCAAAGATGGACTGGGAGACTGCTATCAACAGCAAATATGTAAATTAGTCTAAACTAGAGAAGTAAAGTTCATCAGGAGGCTTGAAAAAGCCTAGTCTGAAAGTTTATTGATAGATAGATAGATAGATAGATAGATAGATAGATAGACAGACAGACAGACAGACAGACAGACAGATAGATAGATAGATAGATAGATAGATAGATAGATAGATAGATAGATAGATAGATAGATAGATAGATAGATAGATAAGCTAGGTATTGCTAACATGTTTTAGCATGTTTTAGCATGCTTTAGCATGTTGCTTTGCTACGTTAGGCTTTTGAATTTGGTTGCTAGGCACTTAACATGGTGATACAAACAAGGCTCCTTGCTAAAGTCAAATTACCCATACTGGAACTCTCTATGATGTTCTGGTGCTGAGATATGTGTTTTGATACTTGGTTGCTAGGGTGACCCCATCTAGTTGCTAGGCAGCTGCTAGGGTGATAGTAACAAGTCTCCTTGCTAGACTGAGTCAATTGAGCCAACACGGAAGTGTTTGTGATGTTCTGGTGCAGAGATATATATTTTGTTACTTTGTTGCTAGGGTGAGCTCAACTGGTTGCTAGGTAGTTACCAGGGTGATACTCAAAATGCTCCTTGCCTGCCTGTGTCAAATGAGCCAACATTGAAGTCTCTATGACATTCTGATCCTGAGACACCCATCCCATTCGAATGGAAGTCAATGGGGTTTGGTTGCTATCGTGCTCTAAATGGTTGGTAGGCCGTGGCTAAGTATCATCATGGAAACTACTTAGCCACACCCAGGGTTGGGGAGCAACGGAATACATGTAACGGGATTGCGTATTTAAAATACAAAATATAAGTTACAACTACAGTTACAATTTAAATAATTAGTAATTAGAATACAGTTACATACAAAAAATATTTTGATTTCTGAAGAGATTACTTGAAATTTTTTTTCATTCAATAATTAGTCCTTTCAGATGGAAAACATTTATACATATAAATTATGTGATCCAATGTGCATTTGAACAGCACTGAAACACTTTCTTATGATGTGTTGCATTCATACGAGCAGACAGAGAAGTAAGTTTGAAATATGTTTGGAGCAGAAGAAATAGAAATAAACCTTGTGTAAATTGTCAGCTTTACGCTAAGCTAAAATGCTATTTCTAGCCATTTTACATGCACGTTACCGTGCATGATCATATTTTTTTCATCAAAAAAATTCACGTTGGATAATTTTTTTCTTTCTTTCTAGTAGTACTTTTGATATTAGGGCAAAAATCATATTATTGATAAATAAATTGCATTGTTATCCTGTAAAAATATGTAAAAATCCTTAAAAATATATCAATTAGATTGATCTTGTTTCAGAAACAACACTGCATAAGATATTTAGGTTTATCAGAGAATGTATTTTTAACATGTGTATTTTGTGAGTTTTAATAGTCAAAACAAGTGAAAAAATCTACAAGTGCTGAAGAAGTAATTCCAAAGTATTTAGAATACATTACTGATCTTGAGTAATCTAATGGAATATGTTAAAAATTACATTTAACAGCATGTATTCTGTAATCTGTAGTGGAATATATTTCAAAAGTAACCCTCCAAACCCTGATCATGCCCTAGCGACCATTTAGTGCACCCATGCAACCAAACCTCATCTCCGGATCAGAATGTCGTTGAGACTTTATTATCAGGACAGCAAGCAGCCTTCTTAGTATCACCCTGGCAACTGCCTAGCAACCACATGTGCTTACCCTAGCAACCGTATTGCAAAGCCCATATCTCTGCACCACTACATTTTTGAATGGAAGTCAGTGCTCTAAATGGTTACTATGGCATGAATAAGTAGTTTCCAAGTGGATACTTGAAGACTGATTGCTCACCCAAGTAAAACAAGCCAATTCTCATGTCTCTAGGACATTCTGATCTGAAGATTTCCCTCACAGCCATTTTTAATGGAAGTCAATAGGGCTGGTTCCTAGGGTGCTCTAAATGTTTGCTAGGGCATGGCTAGTCAGTAACCAGAGTGATTCTTATTGGCTGCTTAATAACCTGACTGAAAAGAGTCAATCCCCAAGTCTCTACTACATTCTGTTCGGAAGATATCCTTCTGAGCCATTTTGAATGGAAGAATATGGGGATGGTTGCTAGGGCGTGGCTATGCCATTTCCAAGATGATACTTAAAGATTGATTGGTAGCTCGAGTGAAATGAGCCTGCCCACATGTTTCTACGACATTCTGATTGGGAGATATGATACGACAAATTTCTTGCATTGACTTGTCATATTAGGAAAAAATCCCTTCCCATAGTATCCTATGGGACATTTTAGATTATTTTTCATAGCACAACTGTCCTCAATAGGCTGGTCATTTTGACACCTCATTTATGGGTCTACTACAAACAGTTTGGGATGAGTTAGGTGCCGAAAAATTGTACGGAAGAATAATAATATGTATGTGAGATTCTAATATTTATGCTTTGCTTCGCACGTACAACTAATAATATGTGAGATTATAATGCTTCGCAAACACAACTAATAATATGTGAGATTATAATAGCGATGCTTTACTTCGCGCGCACCAATAATAATATGTGAGATTATAATAGGGATGCTTTGCTTCGCATCACCACTAATTAAGTTTAAATTGTAGATCAGTAGGTTGGCTTTGTCAAGCCAACATAATAATAATAAGCTTAAATAGTAGATCAGTAGGTTGGCTCTTTCAAGCCAACCAAACAAGTAGCGATGAAGCATTATGTGTGGATCTCGAACGTTATACAGTATGTATTACTCCACCCACAAACAAGCTCCTCCTTAACCCTGACCCCTCTCTTCATAGGGTCAAACTTATTTTGTCAGATTTAGCATTCTAACTGGGAGGATATGCACACATCTCTCAGTAAATGCTGTACAAGTATTGTTCATTTGTAGTTCATGTTAACTAATGCTGTTAACTAATGTTAACAAATGGAACCTTATTGTGAACTGTTATCAATGTGTTATTCTAAAATATACATTTTAGACCAGCTACACATATTACAGAATGTTTGTTAAAACACTTGTAGGGCTGTTAAGATTTGTTTAGTTTAAACTTTAAATGGTCTATGCTATTTACCAGTTGAATTCATTTCATAGCTTGCTAAATGTACACATATCTTACAGTAAATCCTGTTTGGACTTTGCTCACCTCAACTGTATCAAATAACCAACATCTCACCAAGTAGAGACTTCTAACAGAACCCTTTTGTGTGATTATTTTCATTTTGAGCGCCCTCTGTTGGCAAGATTTTGGTACTGAAGATGAACATGGGGCCCATGAAACTAGGTGCACAATGACAGTCTTTGTACCAGCTCAATCGATGGTGCAGTCAGGCGGCTCAAATACTCACATCAATGCCGTCAGCACCAGGAGTTCCAGCGGGGCCAGGCGGACCAGCAGGGCCCTGGGGTCCAGGTGGACCTGTCTAAAATAAAACACACAAAAACAAATTTCAGTTCCTTCACTCTTAAAATCTTGTACACTAATGTTTAGCGATAGTCTCTTTAAAACTAGATCTAAAAAAAAAAAAAACTATGCAGAAAGCATACTAAATTTAATATTAACATAAAAAGCAACATTAAGGAGATTAATATGACATTTTTCATTGAGAAAAAAATGACATGTACTATGAAGGCAGTTAATGACAAGTACATGCATTTTTTGCTTAACTGAATTTAAAAACATGGTAGATTGGGAGATATAATCTATAATAGATGTATTCCCTGTAGTATATATGTTACAATATACATTAGTTTAAGATAGTAATCCAACCAAAAGTCCAAAATCATATTGTCTCGTCATACCTGTTGTATTACAAATCAAACATGTTAACTCAGACTTTTGGCAGTACATGGTTTGAGATATAAATACAAATGCTGAGGGTGGGCAATTAAGGCATGTGGGGTGCGAAAAGAGAGGCTGGGAATATTTACTCAGACCCTCCCCCAATCAACCTGAAAGATAAGTCTATTATCCGAAATGACAACACCAAAAACGAGTGCCTATCATATATTGTCTCTTACATTTTATGCTGTGGAATGAGCTCCATGCAGATTGGGTTAAAAGTTGTCTTACCAAATGTAACAAATATGTGTTATTCTTCTGAGAGCAGTCTCAGGTTCTATGAGTGTTTGAATAGTAACCACTGGCAGCAGTGCACTCTAAATGGGCCCTTTGTAATCTCTCCTTTTAGTTTCCTTCGCTCTGTTTATCTGCCTAATGCTCACTTTTGACTTCATATTTTATTCATCCAGTCTTCATATATTCAGTAATTAGACACAACTGGTAAAATAAAATGCTAACACTGACTGAAGATGGTACTAAAAACAAGGTCTTGGTATCTAAACAGCAGTTCACCACCTGGGTCAACTTGTAACCAAATTGAAAGTTGTTGAAAATCAAAAGGTCCAGTCAATTTGCGGATCTCATATAAATGATCAATATACCAAACTGGTCAACTAACAGTCTGAACTTTATCTTCAACAAGGCACATAGCCTGTTCAGTATAATACTTCTCATATAAACTCTTTGCTTGGTTGCTTCTTGACTGACAATCCAGTTCAGGTATAGAGAATCAAAACTTGTGCTTTAGAGGTTCTAAATAACTAACAGTCAACAAGAAAGATAGAAGAAAAGCAGATAACAGCATCCAACTCACCACTTGAGCTAAGGCCAAGCACAGCATTTCCAATAGGACCCAGCTTTTGAGGATGGTGAAGTATCTAGCCATGGCGAAGGATCACAATTAGCTCTGTTCTCCTCAAAAATCAAAAGTCCCAGCAGTTCCTCGAACTTCCTCCACACCTTGCCACCCTCTCTCCTGGCTTCTCAGCCCAGGATGGTGGATTCCCAGGGAAAAGAAAAGGTGAGTTTATGTGAGTGTGTGCGTTTGTGCTGTCCAGGACAGGGAAGAAAAACACAGTGGCAAGGACCTTAGGGGAGGAATGAGAGAGGTGTAACCCAGCCCTACAGCCAGCCCCTGAGACCTCAGGGAGCTCAAAGAGTCCAACAAACTGAGGACCAAACAGACCTGAGAAGCCATCACCCACACAGGAGGTGGAGACACGTCCTGATTGTCCATTTGTTTTTAATCAACCAACAGAACTTCCTGAGCCATGACTTCCTGAACAAAATGTAGATACACATAACATCTACATGTATTTATGGAGTACTGAATGTGTAACCAGTTTTGGCCAAAGAAATTTTGTTATTGAAGGATCTATGGTTTCTGCAAACAGAACTAACTCAATCATAACTCTTAATGAACTGGTCCCAAGGCAAGTTTTAGTTTGCACATGAAAGGGATAGTTCACCCAAAAATGAAAAATCTATAATAATTTACTCACCCTCTTGCCATCCCATATATGTATGACTTCTGCAGAACACAAACAAAGAATTTTAGAAGAATATCTCAGCTCTGTAGGTTCATACAATGCAAGTGAATGGAGGCCAAAACTTTGAAGCTCCAAAAAGCACCAAAAGGCAGCATAAAAGTATTCTGTATGACTGCAGTGTTTAAATCCCTGACAACTTAAATAGATATTTGTTTCTCACCCACTACTATATTATATCTCTTCTGAAGACATGGATTTATCCACTGGAGCTGTATGGATTACTTTTATGCTGCCCTTATATGCTTTTTGGAACTTCAAAGTTCTAGCCACCATTCACTTGCATTGCGAGGACCTACGGAGCAGAGACATTCTTCTAAAAATCTCCATTTGTTTTATGCAGAACAAATAAATTCATACACATCTGGGATGGCATGAGGGCGAGTAAATGATTAGAACTTACATTTTTGGGTGAACTATACCTTGAAGACAGTAACCCAAGTTTGACACCTGTGATCTTGAGTAACTACAGATAATGTATGGACATGTTCAACTAAGTCTGATGATCACAACGTGTCTAAATACACTATTGCTTCACAGTTAAACCTAGCAAACCTTAATAACAAGTATACCTGTGCTACATTTCTTTTAAATAAATGCTGTTGGATGTGATATAATTTGCAGTGAATTAAATTTTTGTAAAAGAATGCAATTAATGCAATTACATCATACATTAAATGTGCCTTAAGGGTCCAAATTATGTTTCGAGGTCATTGTACCTCAACGCTGTGATAGTTGAGAAGTCAAGGCAGAGGAAAATAAAAACATTTTAATTAGGCGAATGTAGATGGGGATAGGAAAATATGCTTTGTTGAAGGCATTCCACTTTTGGTTTTATCTCTTTCAGTTAATCAATCTATTTAGACCTATATCTGAGTGAACACGGAACATATATCAGTCTTATTCAGCGCCATATTTATTTATTTTTGACAGGTATGAAAACGCGGCCGTGAGGGATCTCTCTTCAATTATGCACTTGTTTAAAGCTGTGAAGCTAGATCACATCTAATTTTCACAAGTTGTTTACTTTTTTTCTACTGGAAATATTTCATTTAAATTGACACGATTAACACTAATGTAATACAACCCATTGTTTTCGTTCCCGTCAAAAATGAAATATGGCTTCGTGTCATCCTGTTGTTTACATAAGCAGCGGTTGCACCTCCCAGATCTCCTGACTGACATTGCATGACAATTAAAAGCTGTCATTAATCTTACTTCATACTCTTAAGCCATCATGTACTAGCAAGATACAATAGTTATTTAACAGGGCTGCAAAAAGGCAACAAATAAAGGTGAACGAACGAACAAACGGATGAATTAATTGTGCGGTTTCGTACAGTGTCGTGCTTTCCCCACTGGATGGCACAATTCCTCAAATTCTAGATGTAACACAAAGGGGCGATAATTCACATCATATACCTGAGAACATCACGACCGCAATTGTTCATCTGAGATCTGATGTTGAAATTTTGTGTTCAATCTTATAGATGTTGAATGTGATAACAGCGCATGACCGCAACCCTCAAGAAGACACAAACGAGGCATTGCGGTGACAAAGAGCGGAAACAGGAAAGCGCAGCTGAGACATGATATGGGCTGTTCACACCGAACACGTTCTTTCACTAAAACAAGCTAGACGCAAGCTTAAGACGCGTTTTTAACAACAGATCTTCGGAACTTTACACGGCGTCTAAAAAACGCCCACGCCCCAGCACGAGACGCTAAAACAGCGAGAAGGTCAAAGACGCCAGTCTAACGCAAGTTTACATACGAATACATTGGCGAAAACGCGCGGAGTAGCGCCTCGAGACAATTTTGGTCTGAATGACCCCTTGTGCTGAAGTGTAGCGCTCGAACGTACTCGATGGTGTCTCTTTGATACTGCGGGAGGAAAAGTTGTGGACCAACGGATGTACAGCAGGGAAGGTCGCCTTGTTTTTCAAACGAGTGGTGGCTTTGAAGCAACCATTTTCTCTTAACTAGCAGTATAACGGTGTTTTTGTCTACATCTGCAGCCAACACCGGCTGTGACAGTCAGCGATCCGCTTCCCGGTGTTTCCATTAACTGACAATACATCTGAACATTTTCTTCTCAACAGCGTTTGACCATTTATTCAAGAGCTCCAGTTTACGGCTGTAAAAGTGAGATATCGAGCTGTGAAGATGACGGGTAAATCAGTGAAAGACATTGACCGCTATCAAACTGTACTCGCGTCTCTTCTCGCGTTAGAGGAAAACAAGTTTTGCGCTGATTGTCACGCCAAAGGTACGATTCATAACCATCATCTGTGCTTTCAACTGATCTTGAAACTATTTAATGTTCATGCCAATTATGTTTTACCAATTATGAAACCATTATGTTCAATGTTTGTGTACAAGAGGTTCGGGTAGTGGGCGAGATTCATGGAAATTCATTCAATGAAAGGTAGGCCGTGTGTTTTACATCAGTTTGTTTGGTTGCTGTAGTGATGTCAGTAACGCTCATAGTCGAATGTTTTGACGTCAACATCTATGAAGGTAAAATAGTACCTAGATGATATGCATGCACAGAGTCGGATTTGTGAAAGCGTAATGTAAAAATAAATTGCATGTGCACATAACGTTTTGTAAAGGTGTAAATTAACTAGTAAGCGTAAGAAAAAATATTAGCAATGCTTTAATGCTTTGCATTAGAGTGATTCATGTGTTGTCAATCTGTAATTGCGTATTAACAATGGAAATTTGGTCTGCATTCTTATGACTCTCTCTCTCTCTCTCTCTCTCTCTCTCTCTCTCTTACACTTTTGGCACTGTTCTTCATATGGCTCAGTGTCGTTCCTCTGGGCATCTCTCCCCTTTTAAATATTAAACTGAAATATTATTGAACACACACATATATAAACTCAGCAAAAAAAAAAAGAAATGTCCCTTTTTAAGGACAATGTATTTTAAAGATAATTGTGTAAAAATCCAAGTAACTTAACAGATTTTTATTGTAAAGGATTTAAACAATATTTTCCATGCTTGATCAATGAAACATAAACAATTAATGAACATGCATCTGTGGAACGGTCGTTAAGACACTAACAGCTTACAGATGGTAGGCAATTAAGGTCACAGTTATAAAAACTTAGGACACTAAAGAGACCTTTCTACTGACCAAAAGAAAGATACCCAGCCGTCCATGCTCATCTGTGTGAACGTGCCTTAGGCATGCTGCATGGAGGCATGAGGACTGCAGATGTGGCCTGGGCAAAAAATTCCAATGTCTGTACTGTGAGATGCCTAAGACAGCACTACAGGGAGACAAGAAGGACAGCTGATCGTCCTCCCAGTGGCAGATCACGTGTAACAACACTTGCACAGGATCGGTACACCTGAATATCACACCTGCGGGACAGGTACTGAATGGCAACAACAACTGCCCGAGTTACACCAGGAATGCACAATCCCTCCCTCAGTGCTCAGACTATCCGCAATAGGCTGAGAGAGGCAGGACTGAGGGCTTGTTGTAAGGCAAGTCCTTAGCAGACATCACCGGCGACATCGTCGCCTATGGGCACAAACCCACCTTCGCTGGACCAGACATGACTGGCAAAAAGTGCTCTTCACTGACGAGTCGTGGTTTTGTCTCACCAGGGGTGTTGGTCGGACTCACGTTTATCATTGAAGGAATGAGCGTGGCCGAGGCCTGTACTCTTCAACGGGATCAATTTGGAGGTGGAGGGTCCGTCGTGGTCTGGGGTGATGTGTCACAGCATCATCAGACTAAGCTTGTTTTCATTGCAGGCAATCTCAATGCTGTGATTACAGGGAAGACATCCTCCTCCCTCATGTGGTACCCTTCCTGCAGGCTCATCCTGACATGACAATGCCACCAACCACACTGCTCATTCTGTGTGTGATTTCCTGCAAGACAGTTTAGTCAGTGTTCTGCCATAGCCACCAAAGGGCCCGGATCTCAATCCCATTGAGCACATCTGGGACCTGTTGGATCGGAGAGTGAGGGCTAGGGCCATTCCCAGCAGAAATGTCTGGGAACTTGCAAGTTCCTTGGTGTAAGAGTGAGGTAGCATCTCACAGCAAGAACTGGCAAATCTGGTGCAGTTCATGAGGAGGAGATGCACTGCAGTGCTTAATGTAGCTGGTAGCCACACCAGATACTGACTGTTAATTTTGACCCCCCTTTTTTCAGGGACACATTATTCCATTTCTGTTAGTCACATGTCTGTGGAACTTGTTAGTTTATGTCTTAGTTGTTGAATCTTTTTCTGTTCATACAAATATTTACTCGTTAAATTTGCTGAAAATAAAAACAGTTGAAAGTGAGAGGACGTTTCTTTTTTGGCTGAGTTTATATAGTGTGTGTGTGTGTGTGTGTGTGTGTGTGTACAGCCGAGGCCAAAAGTATTGGCAGTGACATAAATTTTGTGTTTTGCAAAGTCTGCTGCTTCAGTATTTGTAGTATTTTTTTCACATGTTTCTATGGTATACTAGAAAACAATGATGTGCTTTTCGTGAGTTTTTAAAGGCTTTTATTGGCATAAACCCTCAATTTATGTGAAGAGTCAATATTTACATTGTTGACCCTTGTTCTTCATAACCTCTGCAATTTGCTCTGGCATGCTGGATATCAGCTTCTGGGCCAAATCCTGACTGATGGCGATCCATTCTTGCCTTATTTGTGCTCAGAGTTGATCACAATTTGTGGGCTTCTGTTTGTCCACTCACCTTTTGAGGATTGACCACAGGTTCTCTATGGGATTAAGATCTGGGGAGTTGCCTGGCCACGGATCCAAAATTTAAATGTAATGATCTCCGAGCCACTTCATTATCACTCTTGCCTTGTGACATGTTGCTCCATCATGCTGGAAAATGCACGTATCATCACCAAATGACTCCTAGATCACTGGGAGAAGTTCTTGCAGGAAGTTTTGATGCCATTCTTTATTCATGACAGTGTGTTTGGGCAGAATTGTGAGAGGACCCTCTCCCTTGGATGAAAAGAAACCCCACACATGGATGGTCTCAGGATGCTTCACTGTTGGCATGACACAGGATTCATGGTAGAGTTCACCTTTTCTTCTCCGGACTATCGATTATCAAGATGTCCCAAAAAGTCAGAAGGGGGCTTCATCAGAGGAAATATCTTTGCACCAGTCTTTTGCTGTCCAATCCTTGTACTTCCTGCAGAATTTCAGTCTGTCCTTGATGTTTATCTTGGAGAGAAGTGGCTTATTTGCTGCCCTTCTTGACAACAGGCCATTGTCCAAAAGTCTTTGCCTCACTCTGCATGCAGAGGCACTAACACCAACCTGCTGCCAATATAGAGCAAGCTCTTCACTGGTTTTGACACGATTCCATAGCTGACTCCTCAGGATGAGATGGTCCTGGCACTTGCTGGACACTCAGGGATGTCTTGAAGCCTTCTTCACTGCAGTTGAACCTCTCTCCTTGAAGTTCTTGATGATCCGGTTGTCGGAAATGGTTCTTTCAGGTGCAATATTGTTTCCAGCAATTTCCTTCTATGTGAGGCCATTTTGATGCAAAGCGATGATGGCTGCACGTCTTTCTTTAGAGGTAACCATTGCTAACAGGAACACAATGATTGGAAGCACTGATACCCTCCTTTTATAGCAATCAGTCTGCTCTTATAATCCAATCAGAATAATAGTGATTTCACCTGAATGGTACTCGTTCCCACTTTCCCAAGTGCTGCTGATTAGTGAAATGATGTTGGCTGGTCATTTTGTGCCAGGACCAAAAAACAGTGAAATTAAGTTTGTTTTGGCCAATTAAGCTTTTTGCAATTATTTAAAATGCATCTGATCACTCTGCACATTAATCTAGAAACAATGTGAATCAACACCACAACAACGGAAGCAGAACAATTAGCGAAACACAAAATATATGTCACTGCCAATACTTTTGGCCACGACTGTGTGTGTGTGTGTGTGTGTGTGTGTATATATATATATATATATATATATATATATATATATATATATATATATATATATATATATATATATATATATACACATACATACATACATACACCACTCTGGAAAAATCATTTTCTATGGATTTACTACTTATAGGTATGTGTTTGAGTAAATAAAAAAAAAAAATTCTATAAAACACTGACAACATTTCTCCCAAATTCCAAGTAAAAATATTTAGCATTTATTTGCAGAAAATGGTCAAAATAGCAAAAAAAAGATGCAATCTTTTCAGACCTCGAATAATGCAAAGAAAACAAGTTCATATTCATTTTTAAACAATACAATATTAATGTTTTCACTTAGGAAGAGTTCAGAAATCAATATCTGGTGGAATAACCCTGATTTTCAATCACAGCTTTCATGTCTTTTACATTGCTGTTGGGTGACTTTGTCACTTCTGGCGCATAAATTCAAGCAGCTTCGGCTTTAGGAGATTGGGCTGGCCATGACAGGGTCTTGATCCGGTGGTCCTCCATCCACACCTTGATTGATCTGGCTGTGTGGCATGGAACATTGTCCTGCTGGAAATAAACAATTGGGGAATATTGGGGAATATTGTCAGAGCGGAAGGAAGCAAGTTTTCTTCCAGGATAACCTTGTATGGCTTGATTCATGTGTCCTTCACAAAGATGTATTTGCCCGATTCCAGCCTTGCTGAAGCAGCCCCAGATCATCACCAATCATCTACCAAATATCACAGTGTGTGCGAGACAATGTGGCTTGTAGGCGTCTCCAGGTCTCCGTCTAACCATTTAATGACCAGGTGGAGAATCAGTGATGATCTGGGGATGCTTCAGCAAGGCGATTTTCCCTTTGGCAATATTTTTATTTATTTTTTGCTCAATTTTTGAGGTGTTGATTATAATATGCAGTGTCTTATTGTGAAAAAATTATGAATTTTCAAAGCTACTTTCTTATCAGCACACTGTACTGTGATATTAACTCCTATTTCTATGATTATAACTGGTGTGTGTGTGTGTATGTATATGTAGGTGTATGTGTGTGTATATATATATATATATATATATATATATATATATATATATATATACACACTACCACCGTTCAAAAGTTTGGGGTCACATTGAAATGTCCTTATTTTTGAAGGAAAAGCACTGTACTTTTCAATGAAGACAACTTTAAACTAGTCTTAACTTTGAAGAAATACACTCTATACATTGCTAATGTGGTAAATGACTATTCTAGCTGCAAATGTCTGGTTTTTGGTGCAATATGTACATAGGTGTATAGAGGCCCATTTCCAGCAACTATCACTCCAGTGTTCTAATGGTACAATGTGTTTGCTCATTGGCTCAGAAGGCTAATTGATGATTAGAAAACCCTTGTGCAATCATGTTCACACATCTGAAAACAGTTTAGGTCGTTACAGAAGCTACAAAACTGACCTTCCTTTGAGCAGATTGAGTTTCTGGAGCATCACATTTGTGGGGTCAATTAAACGCTCAAAATGGCCAGAAAAAGAGAACTTTCATCTGAAACTCGACAGTCTATTCTTGTCCTTAGAAATGAAGGCTATTCCATGCGAGACATTGCTAAGAAATTGAAGATTTCCTACAACGGTGTGTACTACTCCCTTCAGAGGACAGCACAAACAGGCTCTAACCAGAGTAGAAAAAGAAGTGGGAGGCCGCGTTGCACAACTGAGCAAGAAGATAAGTACATTAGAGTCTCTAGTTTGAGAAACAGACGCCTCACAGGTCCCCAACTGGCATCTTCATTAAATAGTACCCGCAAAACACCAGTGTCAACATGTACAGTGAAGAGGCGGCTGCGGGATTCTGGGCTTCAGGGCAGAGTGGCAAAGAAAAAGCCATATCTGAGACTGGCCAATAAAAGAAAAAGATTAAGATGGGCAAAAGAACACAGACATTGGACAGAGGAAGACTGGAAAAAAGTGTTGTGGACAGATGAATCCAAGTTTGAGGTGTTTGGATCACAAAGAAGAACGTTTGTGAGACGCAGAACAAATGAAAAGATGCTGGAAGAATGCCTGACGCCATCTGTTAAGCATGGTGGAGGTAATATAATGGTCTGGGGTTGCTTTGGTGCTGGTAAGGTGGGAGATTTGTACAGGGTAAAAGGGATTCTGAATAAGGAAGGCTATCACTCCATTTTGCAACGCCATGCCATACCCAGTGGACAGCGCTTGATTGGAGCCAATTTCATCCTACAACAGGACAATGACCCTAAACACACCTCCAAATTGTGCAAGAACTATTTAGAGCAGAAGCAGGCAGCTGGTATTCTATCGGTAATGGAGTGGCCAGCGCAGTCACCAGATCTGAACCCCATTGAGCTGTTGTGGGAGCAGCTTGACCGTATGGTACGCAAGAAGTGCCCATCCAACCAATCCAACTTGTGGGAGCTGCTTCTGGAAGCGTGGGGTGCAATTTCTCCAGATTACCTCAACAAATTAACAGCTAGAATGCCAAAGGTCTGCAATGCTGTAATTGCTGCAAATGGAGGATTCTTTGACGAAAGCAAAGTTTGATGTAAAAAAAATCTTATTTCAAATACAAATCATTATTTCTAACCTTGTCAATGTCTTGACTCTATTTTCTATTCATTTCACAACGTATGGTGGTGAATAAGTGTGACTTTTCAGGAAAACACAAAATTGTTTGGGTGACCCCAAACTTTTGAACGGTAGTGTGTATATATATATATATATATATATATATATATATATATATATATATATATATATATATATATATATATATATATATATAAGAATCAGAATGAGCTTTATTGCCAAGTATGCTTACACATACAAGGAATTCTTCTAGGTGACAGAAGCTTCCAGTGCACAAACAATACAGCAACAAGACAATTATACAAAAAAATTTTTTTTATAAATAAATAAAAAGCCAATAGAAAATATATGTATATATAGCAATACACAACGACAAAATATATATAGATATATGTATGTACAAATACAAATCTGTTATATTCAGAACTGAACCAAACCAGACAGCTATTGAAGTGCAGAGGACAGACTCAATGACTGCTTAGTAGAACTAGATTAGCAGTGCCTGTGGCAGGTTGAACTTCCTCAACAAGTACAACCTCTGCTGGGTCTTTTTCACAATGGAGGCAATGTGGGTCTCTTTAGAATGGTGAGCGGGGGTAATGCTGGGGTGTTCCTCCTAAAGTCCAATATCATCTCCACTGTTTTGGGCATGCTGAGCTCCACGTTGTTATGACTGCACCAGTGAGCCAGCCATTCAACCTCCCTTCTGTATGCAGACTCATCATCATCTTGGATGAGGCCGATAGCAGTAGATTGTCTGCATACTTCTGGTGCTCAAAGAGGTCCTTGGCAAAGGTGCAGTCGTTGGTATACAGGGAGAAGAGTAATGGGGAGAGCAAACATCCCTGGGGGGGGCACCAGTGCTGTTCGTACATGTGCTGAAAGTGAATTTTCCCCAGTCTCACTAGCTACTGCCTGTCTATCAGAAAGCTGGTGATCCACAAATAGACATGGGAACAGAGATTAATTTATTCCATAGTAGAACTGGGATGTCCACAAAAAGGATCCTTGCATATGTGCCCTGGCTCTCAGATGTTGCAGGATATGATGCAATACCACGTTGACTGCATCATCCACAGATTTGTTTGCTCGATAAGCAAATTGAAGGGGATCAAGAAGGGGTCCAGTGATGTCCTTCAGGTGGGCTAACACCAGTCTCTCAAATGACTTCATGACCACAGACGTCAAAGCGACGGGTCTGTAGTCATTTAGTCCTTTGATCTTGGGTTTCTATGCGACAGGGATGATAGTGGAGCATTTGAAGCCTTGTTAAAATCACAGAGAATAATAATAAGTGAATCCGGGTATTGTTGCTCCGTGTCTATGATCTGAACAGCTAGCTGTTGCAGCTCTGTGTTTGTGCACGCTTGTGGCGTGATATACACACTCAGCGGAAAAATCAAGGAAAACTCCCGCGGTGATTAGGAAGGCTTACAGTTGATAAAGAGCACTTCCAAATTAGGACAGCACATATTCTTTAACATTGTTACATCTGTACACCAACTTTCATTGATGTAAAAGTGGTTCCACTGCCACTCATTTTCCCTGTTATCTCCCCAAAGTCAGCAGAGTTTGAAAAGTCCTTGTTTGTATGGGTGAGAAGTAGTTCGTCCGTTTTGTTGGGAAAGATTTGAGATTCGTTAGATGAATACTTTGCAGCGCTGTTCGAAAACTGCGCTGTTCGAGCTTGAACAGTGTGCCTGCTTGCTTCCCTCTCTTGCGTCTCATAGCGCGCTTTAACAACACAGCCTCTGACTAAAATGTCCAGCAAAACATCTGAATAGTCCAAAACCAGGAAAAGATTGTCTAATATGTGCTATCAAATGTTTATCAGTTCATGGCTGGTAAAACTGATAACAGGACAAGCTAAAAACATAGATTATGTATTATTTATTTTCCATTTATGTCATTGGACTGCAATTTTCTTGGCAATAAATATAAGAAATGACATTTGTATTTGACAACATACTCTTAAATTCACTTCCATTGTAAGTGCCTCACTGGAACCTAGATTTTTGCTTGTATTGAAGTTTCCTTTTAAGGCATTTGAGAGTGGGATTTTGAGAATGTATAGTCAAATCATGCATTTGCAAATTTCCCTTTTGCAAGTATTTCCTGTTTTTAGCATTTCCTTTTTTTAAGTTCTTCTATTGCATACTCTAAATGATAAACTTTGATATGCAACTTTCTTATAAAACCTTAATACAGTTTGAGGCATGGGGAAAAATAGTTCAAATAACAATGCTAACGACTTTATGATCTCAGTTTTGAGGGGTGGGGGGTAGCTTGTGTAGCACAGCCACAGGACTTTCAAGCTTGGGCAGCCTCTTCTGAAATGTGAACAGTCCCAAAGGCTGTGGACATTAGAGTGGCCATATGTTTGCAAACCTTCATTCTGTAACAGCTCTATGTCGACCAATCAAACTGAAGCTGGCATATTAGTAGAGTTGGATTGAGATAATAATTCATTGTGGTCAAGCAAGATTAACAGGTTAGGTTATTTATTTGTAGAGCAGTGTACAAATGTGGACTTGGCTCCCACTATGAAAAGAAAAAGCAGTGTTTTATGTTAAAGTTATGGCAGAATTTTTTTAACGGTTTACTGATATTCGATACTGACATCAGCATTAGGACAAGTTTACTTCACAAGCACTTTGTTGCTGTAGTTGCAGATAATGCATTAAGACTAGACTTGGGTATTGCTAAAGTTATCCTATGCTGCAGTAACTCAATTTGATGATGGGCTATGTGAAAGTGAGCAGGCAGGTCTCAAGTATAATAGTACTTTATGAATGTATTAGTCTTATTACTTTCAATGTTTCTGTAATAACACTTTGCCACAGTGATACTGTTTTCTCACTCATCAAAATAGTGCAGGTGGCCCAAAATATAATCAGCAACTTATGCTGGATTTTTGTGGTTTTTATGCGAAGCGATGAAGTTTCCTTCCTCTTTAAAGACTACAACATATTTTACACTAGCATGTGAGTTTGTTTGCTTTCTGGTTGAACAAAATAGGGAAGAGTAGTTTTATGGTTAAATAATGTGATAGACATGTTATTGTATATTGAAATTGCCTTGTCATTTGTGTTTTGGCCAGACATTGAAACTATACAGCTTTTGTGTTATATTGTGATAGTACAGCTTTAGTACAGTATCCTTTGATAACTTACTGCCAACTTTGCTTGAAGGTGTCTGTTCCTCCTGTTATGGCTGAAGCTCACTTTTATCAGTCTGTAATTTAGAGTTTAGCTGCAGTCATGGGAATATTATAAGGTGATATATAAACCCCTGGAGTTCAATTGTTGCTGACTTTAACGATCCATTCAGATCTATAATTGAGCTGTTGGAAATGCTGGAACATTGCATTCATTCTCTGATTTTCTGTGTGCATATTTCTCATCTTTATGCCTGCTCAGTGCTCACACTTGTGTGTGTGTGTGTGTGTGTGTGTGTGTGTGTGTGTATGTATGTGTATATATATATATATATATATATATATATATATATATATATATATATATATATATATATATATATATATATATATATATTACACTCACCTAAAGGATTATTAGGAACACCATACTAATACTGTGTTTGACCCCCTTTCGCCTTCAGAACTGCCTTAATTCTACGTGGCATTGATTCAACAAGGTGCTGAAAGCATTCTTTAGAAATGTTGGCCCATATTGATAGGATAGCATCTTGCAGTTGATGGAGATTTGTGGGATGCACATCCAGGGCACGAAGCTCCCGTTCCACCACATCCCAAAGATACTCTATTGGGTTGAGATCTGGTGACTGTGGGGGCCATTTTAGTACAGTGAACTTATTGTCATGTTCAAGAAACCAATTTGAAATGATTCAAGCTTTGTGACGGTGCATTATCCTGCTGGAAGTAGCCATCAGAGGATGGGTACATGGTGGCCATAAAGGGATGGACATGGTCAGAAACAATGCTCAGGTAGGCCGTGGCATTTAAACGATGCCCAATTGGCACTAAGGGGCCTAAAGTGTGCCAAGAAAACATCCCCCACACCATTACACCACCACCACCAGCCTGCACAGTGGTAACAAGGCATGATGGATCCATGTTCTCATTCTGTTTACGCCAAATTCTGACTCTACCATCTGAATATCTCAACAGAAATCGAGACTCATCAGACCAGGCAACATTTTTCCAGTCTTCAACTGTTCAATTTTGGTGAGCTCTTGCAAATTGTAGCCTCTTTTTCCTATTTGTAGTGGAGATGAGTGGTACCCGGTGGGGTCTTCTGCTGTTGTAGCCCATCCGCCTCAAGGTTGTGCGTGTTGTGGCTTCACAAATGCTTTGCTGCATACCTCGGTTGTAACGAGTGGTTATTTCAGTCAAAGTTGCTCTTCTATCAGCTTGAATCAGTCGGCCCATTCTCCTCTGACCTCTAGCATCAACAAGGCATTTTCGCCCACAGGTCTGCCGCATACTGGATGTTTTTCCCTTTTCACACCATTCTTTGTAAACCCTAGAAATGGTTGTGCGTGAAAATCCCAGTAACTGAGCAGATTGTGAAATACTCAGACCGGCCCGTCTGGCACCAACAACCATGCCACGCTCAAAATTGCTTAAATCACCTTTCTTTCCCATTCTGACATTTAGTTTGGAGTTCAGGAGATTGTCTTGACCAGGACCACACCCCTAAATGCATTGAAGCAACTGCCATGTGATTGGTTGATTAGATAATTGCATTAATGAGAAATTGAACAGGTGTTCCTAATAATCCTTTAGGTGAGTGTATGTGTGTATGTATATATATATATATATATATATATATATATATATATATATATATATATATACATACATACAGATTCACATCATCATTACATTGTATAGAATCTTTTCAAAGCAGGTTTATTCATGCATTTTTAATGACACAGAGGAGAAGACGGATGCTTACTCTATTTCTTCGGAGTGATAAAATTATTGAATGAAATCTCAGAGGTTTTTCTTTATGAGAAATAATGGCTCGTGGGTTTCATCAAAGAGCATTAAAATGACTAGTGAAAGTGAAGAAATGAGGACATAAATATTTAGCTACTGCTTAATACAATATAATTTATTATAATATTGCATTATATTATATAAATATAATAAAAAAAATTATATTAATTAATTAAATAATATATATATATATATATATATATATATATATATATATATATATTTAATGAGTTCCAAAAACAACAGTGTAAATGCAAAATTGACTAAAGTGAAATTGGACCAAATAGATTATGTTTAAGTATTTAGAAATATTTTTATATTTATAAAAATATATATTTTATGTCATTCATATAGTTTTAAAGCTTTAATAGGAAATCATATATCAATATTTTATTATTTGATCTATATATTTGAAGTTAAATATGTAAAGATGACTTAAGTTGAATGAAGTATATGGACCTTAAAGGAATATTCCAGGTTTAATGTAAGTTAAGCTCAGTCGAATGCGTTTGTGGCATAATGTTGATTACCACAAAAATAAATGTTGACTCGTTCCTCCTTTTCTTTAAAGAAAAAGGTTTGAGGTTCAGTAAGGCACTTACATTGCTTTTTTAAAGAAAAGGAGGAATGAGTCAATTTATTTTTGTGGTAATCAACATTATGCCACAACTTGGATTGAACATGGAACATTTATTTAAGTAATATGACAACTTATATGACAATCAATAGTGAAATCCCTGAAAGAGACAATTAATTGTCATACAATGATTTGTTTGACAATTAATCGTCAACCAAATTTCATAATATTATGTGACTGTGACTCTCGCGAGACAAAGGCTTTGTTACCTTGTTACCTTAGGGGGTGTTACCTTCTAGACACAGTTGCAATGGAATTTAAATCAGCTAAATGCGCTCATCCAGTTCTCTGTGTACAAAAACCCAGTGTTATGGGGTTATTTTAGATGTGGATAGGAACTTTTAGCGGCTAAGCATATTTGGAATTACGTGAATCGGCAATTAGTTAATCTTGAGCTCTATAAATTTAACGTGATCAGCTCATTAGCCGCGCACATGCTTTGAAAATGTAATACAACACAGAGAACAGCGCTGCACACATACAGTTAGTGCTGTGAGCAGTACGTGCAGACTATTTATTTAATTAAATCACAGCCCTTGCAGTTTGATAATCACACTACGTAATATCGCAATCTCATTTTCGAAGTAGCTTTACTTTTGATATTTTCTTCCAGAACACCTTAGCATGAGACTCATTTGCATTCTCTTGTTCTCTGGTTGTCATGGCGATATTGCTGTGGAGGCTGCAGGGTGGATTGAAGATGTGAAGAGGGTGGACACAATGTCTATCCCTTATAAGCAATCTAATTCTTTCACTGGGGAATCAAAAGTACTTTTGGTTCTCTATGGGACCTACTCATTAGCAACTAACAGATAACTTCACATAGTAAACACACCAGTGGTGCTTGTGTGGGAATGAGAGTGAAAAAAGGTCAATAATGGATTTAGCTGTGTTTTAAAGGTCCTAATAAATAATAAATAATAATTAAACATTCTGAAGTATACAAACTTGATGCCTTTATAAGGATAGCAGTTTAATATTCACAAAGGCCCTTTTGTAAGGGTTATGTACATTTTGAATAGGTTACATCAGATATTTACTAAGGTCATGTCCTGGAAGCATTGTTAAAGGTGATTATGTCACCCATTAGATATTTCTAGGGCATTTTGAAGCAACTGTATAACTAAGGAATGAATGAAAGTCTTTTTCATAGGGGTGCCAGAAAAGAAAGCGGACAGAACAGAAGTGCGTAGTAATAGTTTCAAATTAGATAAATAAAAAATATTACTATTTGTAATGATGTTTGCCCACTATGTTCCATCTATAGTAAAAAGTTGTAGCAAGAGGGAGTAGACATCCTCTGTTGATGTCTCTGTTTTCCAGGTGTCACATCAGCTTTAGAGATTAACATCAAACAGAGTGCAGTCTGCAGTCCTAATGCTTACTCCAACATTGGGCTCACAGACACGTGTTAATGGCATGGTAATAGAGTGTTCATGTTTACATAATTTAGAACAAGGCCTGTCTTCATTAATTTTCATCCTGAATAAAACAAGCAGTCCATCTGTTCTGAGAGTGCCAGATTAATTCTGAAGTCATTTCATGTCCTTTGGATATGTTGGGATTGAAGGAGCCCTGTGGTTCCAGCAGAGCATGAAACTGGCAGTCTGTCAAGCCAAGAATCCCTCAACTCAGTTTGGTAAATTGGGTCTGTAGTTCAAAGCCCAACTTGTGATTTCCCCCAACAGTCTTGTCTCTGTCAGTACAGATCTGTTTGAGCATGTTAGATTCTCATTTCTAAGCATGTGGCTTGTTGATCCATGTGGGTTAATGCCTCACAAACAGGTTTATCTGTATGTTTGGAACCAATTGGGAAGAAAGTCTAAAGTGTCATTGGATCTAGACTGACTTTGAGCTTGCTGTCTGAATAAAATGTGATATAAGAGAAGGACCAATGTAAAGTCCAATGAAATCTAATGAAAAATATAAATAGACAACAGATCTTTCTAAATGCATTGCATTACATGCATCATAAAACAATACTGTACAGTGTGACTAGTGTAGGTCAATTTGCAAACAAATGGTTCTTGAAAAATGACACCCAAATGAGTCACTGACATACATGTAGGTCTAAATTGGCTCACCTCATCTGATTTACCAAACCAAAGGTCTTTATTTTCAGTCACATCCTAATCGAATTAGTCATACTCTTCCATTTAGTTATGTTGGTCCTCTTCTTTTTTGTTGTTTGATTCAGGGTGAATCAAACTGT